>JARHVA010000908.1:610000-1167500 GCA_037957365.1 Torreya grandis | reverse complement strand
AATTATGTTCATCTACTCATCCATTACCATCCTGGTCTATGTGGACATAATCTTGGTACATGGGACAAAATTGACTAACATTTTTGGTGACTCACAATGAAGCATGCCTAATATGCTTTGAGAACTAAAACCATTTTCCTTGTCTAGTCCATTGGGCATGGAGTCTCCTCTCTACAACTTAGTTGATCATGAATATGAGACAAGGTTGCCCATTTTGAACATCTCTTCAATCAACAAAGACAAATAACAAAACAAAAAAAAGTGACCAAGACACTTTAGAAAATAAAATAATATAATAGAAAGGAAATGTGCACATGACACTTATAGGAAAGCATAAAATCTATTCTAACATGTACAATATGTTACAAAGGATGAAAATCAATTCAATAATAGGGATTTAAATTAATTCCATCTATTGGGATGGGTAATATCTCTCCATCTAGTTGGGCAAGCTAGAAATCATTATGTATGTTAAATCCATCGATCAAATAAGGACCACTCCATAAGATATCAAACTTGGTATGGTTACCTAGTTTGGCCTTATCTGAGTCTCATTGGAGGACTAGGTCCCCTTCCTTGAAGATCTTTGTTGTAGATCTCTTTTCAAAGGATTTTTTGACCTAAGCTTGATGTGATACCAATTTTTTCATAGCAAGGTTCCTAGTTTCTTCTAACTCCATGAACTCTATCATCTTCATATTTCTGGGCTCATCCTCCATCAACTCAAGTTGATGGGATAAATCTAATGCATGCATATTGACAGAGATAGGTAATTTGTCTTCCCTTCCATACACAAGAACATATGGAGAATTGTCAATGGTAGTTTTAGGAGTCATCCTATCATATTATAAGGTTGTCCTTAGATTGGTGTGCCATCTTCTCTTATTCTCTTCCATGGTCTTGATAATCCTTAACAAATTCCTATTTGTGGACTCTATCAATCTATTTCCTATAGGATAATAGTTGGAAGAAATGCTAATGTAGATGCCTAGTGTGAGATACCACTCACTTGTCTTCATGCCAGGGAATGTTAATGCATTATCTAAATATTATGGTGACTATACACCAAACTTAGTCAGAAGGTTGTCATAGAAGTCTAGAACTGCACCTTCACTAGCCTCCTTCATAGAAATGGATTCTAACCACCTTGTGAAGTAGTCAGTTGTAGTGAGCACCCATTTATTCCTTAACACTTTATGGTGGATCTATCATCCCTATTCATTATGTAAAGGGTTTCTTCACCTAAATAGGATTGAGTGGAAAGGCTACTAGTTTCTACTTTCCTATAAGAGGGCACACTTATAACATTTTCTAACCCATACATGTGCATCCTTGAAAATATTAGGCTAGTCCTCATTACCTTTGTTTTGGTGGTTCTAGGTGAAAAATGACCTCCTATAGGTCCATCATGGAACTAATCTAAGATCTTGGTTACTTGGTTATCATCTATGCACCTAAGGAGTACCCCATTGAGGTTTCTTTTAAAAATAACACAACTAACTAGTGTATAAGGTATAAATTGGATCTTGAAATACCTTCTTTTGGATTGTTCCAAACCTTGGGGGCATCCTCTTGTTGTCAAGAAGTGAGACATATCTTGAATCCAACTCTTTTGAAGTGCAGGTGCACCTACTTTTGAGTTGTCTTAGATCACCAAAACAACTTCCTTATCTTCCTAGAATCATTCACCATGTGCTCACACAAGCCCTTACCCCTAACTAGCTTGGTGACTTTGATCTATACATAATATTTCATGACTTTTATGATCTAACCTACTCTCTTCTCATTTAAATCCTTGTTAAGGAGGAAGTTCCTAACTCTAGGATGAGACACCATAAGATGGATCCTACTATTAGAGAGCATGGGCCTAAACTTCTTAAGGCTTCTCAAGGATGAAATAAATTTCTTATTAATGAAAGTGTACCTTACTTCATATCCTTCAAATCCTTGACTAAAAAATTTAATTAACTACTCCATTGCTTCATCATTCTTCTACATCAACATAGCTGATATGTTGTCAACATTATTAAAGGTTACAAGATGAAGTCCTTGGAGAATTCCAAAGTCAAGAGTGAATGTGCTTGAGCAATGACCTTATTGATGGATTAGAAAGCTACTTTGCCTTCATATGATCAAGAAAACACTTGGATTTTCTTTAGCATGGTGGTGTTAGGTTTGACTAGTTTTGGAAAACTAGGTATGAACCTTTTCACAAAGTTTATCTTTCCAAGGAAGCTCTAGATCCCTTTCTTATTCTTTGGCTAGGATAAGGCTAAGATAACACTTACTCTAATAGGGTCAATAGATAATCCTTACATTAAAATAATGTGACCCAATAGCTTACCTTAATGCATAGAGAACACACATTTTTGGGGATTTAAAGAGATCCCATACTCTCTACATCTCTGGAATATTAGCCTTAGATGGTCTATGTGTTCACTATCATTTTTGAACAAGATTGTGATGTCATCCAAGTAGATCAGTACCATTTGATTATGTATTCCTTGGAAGGCCATTTCCATTGATCTTTGAAAGGTTACCCTAGGATTGGACAATCCAAAATGAATCTTATAATAAGTAAATGTGCCCCACTTGGTGGTGAATGCAATCTTGTACTAGTCTTCCTTTCTCACTAGCACCTAGTTGTAACTTGAATATCCATCCAAGAAAGAGAAGCATTCTGAACTAGTAACTACTTGAAGGAGTTAATCCATGGATGGTAGAGGCTAGTGATCCTTTAAAGATACTCTATTAAGATCCCTAAAGTCCACACATAGCCTAATTTCCCCATTCTTTTTTATAGGTACTAGGTTAGATACCAATGAGGAGCACCTAATTTGGAAGATGGTCCTAGATTTAATAATCTTGGCCAATTCCTTTCTCATGAGATATTAAATCTTGGGGTTTATGAACCTATGCTTCTACCTAATAGTCTTGGCATTACCTCTAGCTCTATAGTGTGTTTGGCCAATTTAGGATGAAAGCCCCTCAGGTCCCTATATTTTCAAGTAAAGATGTCTATGTATTCCTTACAAAGCTCTATGAAATCATGAATTTCAACATTAGTGTTTACCTTTATAATCTTGAGGATCTTGTCTTCAAAGATAATAACTCTCTAATAATTCTCTTCATTAGTTGACATCACTAATTTATCTTTCCTCATATGGTCCCCTTCATGAAAGAGACCTTATAGGGTGACTAGCCCTTTAAGAATATTATTGGACATTGATTAAACAATCTTATCCTCATACTAATGCTATAATTTTCCTTGGTTGATAGAGAACTTTACTTCTTATTTCAATAAACATGCAATTTTTTTGTCATTTTCAAAGACCTACCAATGAGCTTCATTATTTGGCATTGATGTTCTTATTAAGACTTTGACATGTGGTTGTACCTTACTTCTTTTAAATTCATTGGGGATGTCCAAATGAGCCCCCACAACTTCTAGTCTATCAACATGTTGATTTTAGCCTATTGGCATTAGTTGGATTATATTGGCATTAGTTGGATTATAAGGGCCTCAAAGTCCTCAATTATGTCCCATAATCTAGTTTTTTAGGACTTCATATAGGGGTTCTTAGTGACATTATGGACCCTAACTTATTGTACAAATAATTCACTATCCCCATATACTAGTAATTACTTAATCCTTCTCTTATTATCCCATTGGAGGCCATGAATAAGTACCTCATATTTTTTTGCATTACAAGAGAAGCTGAATTGAAACCTATATGATGAGAAGTAATTATCATTTGAATGGGATATTAACATAACACTTGCACCCACTCTATGCTTTCTCTTTGAGCCATCAAAAACAACTTCCATAAACCACTAGGATATTATTGAGGCTTCATGAGGG
Organism: Torreya grandis; assembly: GCA_037957365.1. Classification (NCBI taxonomy): domain Eukaryota; kingdom Viridiplantae; phylum Streptophyta; class Pinopsida; order Cupressales; family Taxaceae; genus Torreya; species Torreya grandis. The sequence goes on along the minus strand of JARHVA010000908.1, from coordinate 1,163,638 downwards.
ATGGCATGGGCTAGCTTTCTTCATGCAAATATTAAACACCCAAATCCATTTCTTTAACACCCTCTAAGGGGTCCACTAACTGGATGGCATTTCACATCTCATCTAATAACATTTCTAGAACCTCCTTTCAATGAGTTTTTAGATCCTATCCCATTGTAAATTCATCCTCATCGATGATGGTGTAATTGATGTTGACATTATCTAGTCTATAGGGTTCCATATGGAATTGTACAATAGGCTCATCTTTGATTGACACTTTGGCCCCATGCCTTGTTCTAAATTCCATATATGACCAATCTACTACAAGGTAGCCTCTAATATTTTCTATGAACTCTCTAGATAAGCATAGTTCAAAGTGAGGATGAACATCCAAGATCAACACATATTGAGCCACCGAGACACTAGGACAAGTGTATAAGGTCATATTGAGGTCTTTAATTATGCAAAATGGATTGGTAGAATAATAAACAAGTTGTAGCACTCCTTTAGACTGGGGTCCATATTTTAGACCAAGTTGGTTAGTTATGGACTTTGGCATTATTGAGGTACTAGCCCCACTATCTACTAAGCAATTATGCACTAGAACACTAACAATGATCACTAAAATATAGAAAGGAGGAGGATTGACCATTTTATCTAGTTGCCTTTCAATAGGCACTTTGGTTACATTAGTGAGAACTTCATTCACCTTGCTTGGTGTCTTGTCTAAAATTATTGTAACATTAATCCTAGATACACCTTCCTGAAGAATGCCCACTTGACCAGGCATATAGAGCATATCCCATATTAACATGATCACATTAGATTTATTCATTTTTTCAATAATGTTGATGGGTGAACCACTAACCTTTACTTGTGTTTTAGGAGCCACCATTGTTGTTTACTAAACTTATGATCCCCAAGGCACAAAAATATTCTTTTGATTATGATTCTTTGGAGGTACTAGAACCTTTGGAGTGAAAATAGGTCCATTTGGCTTTGTCAATGAAGGAGTAATGATAGGAATCTCTCTGACTACTTGTTATTTACCATCCATGTTACCTTTTTCAAATATTATATTTTTTGTCACTGATATGTAGTCTTAGCTATAATTATCTTGTTGGTTGGATGCATAACACTCTTCTTGGTCATAATTAACCATGGTGACTTTCAGTTGGTTTGGTCCCTGATTAGACCCTTGACCTTGTGGAGGCTCTTCTAGTTTGGTCATCACAGGTACATCTACATTTTAGGACATTAGAGTTTGGTTGTACCCAAAATTAGCAACTTGCTACCATTAATCATTGAAGGCTTGATTGAGGTCAATATTTTGGATAATAGATTGCCCAAAAGACTAATTCTAATGCATGATACCATTAACTTATTAAGACACATTATTTTAAACCAGGACCAAGGTGTTGGAAGTAATTAAATTATTAGGATTATAGTTATTCTACAGGATTGTTGATTAGCCTATTATGCGACCTTCGTAGGCTGATTGGATGGATAGAGGGTCATGATGGAGATTGGCTTGGCTTTGAGTTACAGAATTCCTATAGTTGGCTCTCATTCAGGGTATTTCAGACACATTGGGCCTGAGCTCCTATTATTTAGGGATATTTGACATACAGCAGAGCACCCTTGTTTTGATATGGTCATGTGCATAATCACTCCCTGGTTCACCAGCTTCAGACGGTTCGAGGATCCGACATGTATTAAGGGAGATATTAATATTTGATTGATTTAATCAAATATTAATTATTTGATCTAATTTTAATTAATTATTAATTAATTATTAATTATTAATTAATTATTAATTAATTATTAATTATTAATTATTAATTAATTATTAATTAATTATTAATTATTAATGATTGGGTCTAATTTGAGGATGCAAATTCTAAATTAAGACTTGGTCTAATTTTAAGACCCTAGTTCTAATTTAAGGGAGTCTATTTTTAGCAAGCACACCTTTGGAGGTGTATAAGAATTTCTCATGGGAGAGAGTTTGTAATTATGATTATTGATATTGATTCTTGTTAAGAAATTCTTCTGTGAAGACTGAGCCAAGGGTTCCAGTATTCCATCTGCAGTGGAGAACGTCAACTCTTCATTGTGTGTGATTCAGAGGCTGTGAAAGATCAGCTGATCTATTGCCAAACTGCATTAAAGAACATCAACTCTTCAGTGTGAGCGATTCAGAGGTTGTGAAAGATCAACCGATCTATTGCCGAATTGGGAGATAACTTCATCCAGAAGCTATCACATGTACTTCAAGTTTGAGAGATAACTTCACACAGAAGCTATCACGAGGGTTTACAGGTATTTTCATTATTTGGGTTTTGATTCCAGAATTATACAGATATAGATCTTTTGTATTAGCCCATAATCCTACAGATCAGGATCAAGCATATAGGTTGAGCAATATCAACAGCCGTACGACTTCCGTACAGATCTATGAAAATCCGTACGCATCTACAGAAAGTTCAGGTACAGACATCAGCGAACAGAGACTTACAGAGACCGACATCGGTCGACTCATCACCGACGTCGGCAAGGGGACCACTACAGGTCGACCGATGACGGCAGTATAACCGACATCGGCGACTGTGTTTTTACACAGCAGCCCGAGACGTGCTAGATTTAACCCAGTTTGCAGAATATATAGGAAATAAAGGCCGAACTTTCGATATTCTTTGTATATTTGACAGAGGATCTCTATTGTAAGATTATGAGCAAATAAATAATAAATTATACTGTGATTTATTCATCTATTTGAAGATATTTTGCAGAAATTCAGATAAGCAATTTAGAGCTTTGTTTTGATATTTGAAGGGATATTACAGTGGTATCAGAGCTTTGGTCTTTGGTATCATAGTTTTGTGTCTTTCATATATCCCTATTGGTAGGGGATATTACAGTGGTATCAGAGCTAATGTCTTGCCATCCTGTTGGGTAGTTTGGGTATCAGCATGGCGCTACCAGGTGTCAAAGATTTGGTAGAGAAGTGCACAATGCAAAGAAGCAGTTAGAACATCCATTACAGCAAGCAGATGACATTCTACAAACTCTGGAGGAGTTAGAAATTTATTTAAGCAAGGTTGAGCAGTCAAATACTTATGAGATGCAAACAGTGTTATCTCTAGCATTTGATTCTTTGGTGAAGCCCCGGTTATTGAGACATCATGATGAGGAGGTAAGACTTGCAACTCTCTCTTGTATTAGTGAAATCATACGGATAATAGCTGGCTTTAATTTTTATGATGATCGGATTATGAGAGTGGTACTTCATGCCATGGTAAAGAGCTTCGAAAAGTTGGATGATATTAGAGACCCTCATTTCTCAAAGAGGGCGAGATTACTTGAAACTTTTGCAAGGTATAGATTTGAAAACATTATGATGTTAGTAGATTTTATTGGTGGCATTCGCAATATGTTTAAAATATTTTGGAATATTTTAGATGAGTTTCATTCCAGTGATGTATTAGCATCCATGCACTCTATCATGTTCACAATCTTGTTTGAGGAGGAGGATAAAATCTCTAAACTTTTGGTAGAAGATTTATGGTATGTCTGGACAAAAGGGAAAAATGTCTCACCTAGAGCTTGTAAGTGGTTAAAGAGTTTAATTAATAGGCCTAAGGATCGTAGTGCTTTCCCTATGACATGCAAAAGTTTGGATAATGAGTTTGATAGACATGCTGATCCAGTACAGGGAGATATTAACACATCTTCAGGTAATGATTTATCGGCAGTATCTTCACAGGTAGTAGTTGAGGATGTTGTGGATGAGCTTTGTCTTCAGGTGAGTTCAGCATAGGTGTTAGACAGTGAGGATGAACCTGATGCTTGCATTCAGAGTGTGGAGGTATACTCAGAGGTTAGTACATTAAGTATTGCTGATGAGTATGTTTTTGTAGCTGCTGATGAGGACCATGTGGTTGAGACTCACACACATATTCAGGACTTGGGAGTACCTGATTCTGAGGAGTTTGGGATACCAGTGGAGTTGAATCTCCATATTTATTATTATCATACAGATGATAGTGTGGTACAGTTGGTTGTGCCACCGTTATAGAGAGATCAGTTATGGGATGGATTGGCACCATCTCTTGCAGATGGAATTGGCAGTTGGAATTGTCCATTCTACTTGGATTATGATGTTTTGAGAGTTTGTTCCTCATGTGCTCTTGACTATGGTATTTGTAATCTTGGAGGTTGGAGTTTCATGCACCAGTCTAATTATGAGTCTTTCTTGGTTCTACTTCTACTGATGTTGCAGGTACTTACATTGATACACAGTAGTGCGGAGCATAACTACATTTGGGATCCAGGTGGATCGAGTGGTTCATTGTTTCGAGATTGCTTGGGGACAAGCAATTTTTGGAGGGGCGGATTGTCATGTCCCCTTTTTCGTGGACATTGACAGGATTGTTGATTAGCCTATTATGCGACCTTCGTAGGCTGATTGGATGGATAGAGGGTCATGATGGAGATTGGCTTGGCTTTGAGTTACAGAATTCCTATAGTTGGCTCTCATTCAGGGTATTTCAGACACATTGGGCCTGAGCTCCTATTATTTAGGGATATTTGACATATAGCAGAGCACCCTTGTTTTGATATGGTCATGTGCAGAAGCACTCCCTGGTTCACCAGCTTCAGATGGTTCGAGGATCTGACATGTATTAAGGGAGATATTAATATTTGATTGATTTAATCAAATATTAATTATTTGATCTAATTTTAATTAATTATTAGTTATTAATTAATTATTAATTAATTATTAATTATTAATGATTGGGTCTAATTTGAGGATGCAAATTCTAAATTAAGACTTGGTCTAATTTTAAGACCCTAGTTCTAATTTAAGGGAGTCTATTTTTAGCAAGCACACCTTTGGAGGTGTATAAGAATTTCTCATGGGAGAGAGTTTGTAATTATGATTATTGATATTGATTCTTGTTAAGAAATTCTTCTGTGAAGACTGAGCCAAGGGTTCCAGTATTCCATCTGCAGTGGAGAATGTCAACTCTTCATTGTGTGCGATTCAGAGGCTGTGAAAGATCAGCTGATCTATTGCCAAATTGCATTGAAGAACGTCAACTCTTCAGTGTGAGCGATTCAGAGGTTGTGAAAGATCAACCGATCTATTGCCGAATTGGGAGATAACTTCATCCAGAAGCTATCACATGTACTTCAAGTTTGAGAGATAACTTCACACAGAAGCTATCACGAGGGTTTACAGGTATTTTCATTATTTGGGTTTTGATTCCAGAATTATACAGATATAGATCTTTTGTATTAGCCCATAATCCTACAGATCAGGATCAAGCATATAGGTTGAGCAATATCAACAGCCGTACGACTTCCGTACAGATCTGTGAAAATCCGTACGCATCTACAGAAAGTTCAGGTACAGACATCGGCAAACAGAGACTTACAGAGACCGACATCGGTCGACTCATCACCAACGTCGGCAAGGGGACCACTACAGGTCGACCGATGATGGTAGTATAACTGACGTCGGTGACTGTGTTTTTACACAGCAGCCCGAGACGTGCCAGATTTAACCCAGTTTGCGGAATATACAGGAAATAAAGGCCGAACTTTCGATATTCTTTGTATATTTGACAGAGGATCTCGCCTCTTAAAATTTAGTATCCCATTTCCTAAGGATTGAAACATGCTTTTAAGCTCTTGAATGTTCTTTTGCTCTCGTGAATCACTAAATCCACTAGTGGAATCTTTCTCTTATTTTGGTCTAGGCATTTCAAAAATTGTTGGTGTATGAGGAACGACATCAAGTGGAGGGATAAAAGTAGGATGTGGTCTAATATCATGAAATAAGGTAATTGATGGTCTAGGTGTAATCTTGCCATCTTGAACTAGATAATTTTCTTACTTAATGGCCACATCATAAGCATCTAAAAGTATATCCTACCCATAGATTGGATTATCACTACTATATCAATATTTAGAGCTTTGAAATAATATAGGAAGGCAAAGTTAGTGGTTGGCCTAATTGAGACTTGGATTTTGTCCCAAGTTTTTTGGAACCTTGTTTTGAATTCTTACATGACTTCATGAGGAGCTCTCTTAATGGTAGTTAGTTTCTCTAGAAGTGAAAAATGGTCACTTTTATCCTCAAATATTTTACATAAGGCTTCTCCTATTTGGTTCCATTTTTGAATAGAATTATAAGGCCTATATACCAATCTAGGGCCTTTCCTTTAAAATAAGTAGATAATAACCTAATAGCTATATTTTCCTCAATGATATTATGGATATTAAAAAAAATGACTATGTCTATGAGGTGCTCAAAAGGTGTTGTAGCTTGGTCACCAACATAATAAAGAACACTATTAAGAGATGTAAGTAGGATAGGACCATATTGGGAAAGGTCCATATGAATTTAGCTAATAAAATAGATAAAATATATTGGGGATGCCATGGATATGCAAGGGTTTAATAAAGGTCTTATTTCAAGGGTAGGCCTTGAAAATGACCTAGGAGTAAAGGTTCTCTGATATGGATGTGTATTGGCAAACTTTAATATATTTTTTTGAATTTAAAGGTAGTTTAGAAAATTCAAAGGGAATACCTCTTGAATCTGAGCTTGTTGTCACCTTTGGAATGAGAGATATCTACTAATGTACACTAGATTTTTTATTCTTCCTTTTGGATTTTCCAAATGTTGTTGCTTCATATCTTAACTAATGAAAATTTGATAAAACGAACACCACCTTTGATCAATCTTCCTTTTATATTATGGTACCACTAGGCATGCCAAAAACTATTGTAGGCTCAATTTTTCACCCTTGGAGAGAGTTCTTCAGGCTTCCTCTAATTGAGTTACATAATGGGAATAACCTTAGGTTATGGGTATCCTATGGTGTGGTTGAAACTTTAAAGAAGGCCAACTTTCTCTTGATGCTCACATAAACTAATGATTCATAGGGAAAAGGGTTATAAAGAGGTAATGGCTCTTAAGAAGGATAAAAGGGTGATTTACCAAAGTTAAATGGACAATCATATAAGCTTGAATAAACACTAGATCAGCATAGAACAACTATAACTCACACAAGCTCATAATCTCACTAGTTGCATAAATATTTCATAGAAGAGGTTCTAAATAGAACACTAATCTCTACCTACAAGTTATCTTGAAAACACATTCAAAGAGGAAAGTAGAAGGATAGTAAACTAAGAATAATATCCTTCACAAATTTTCCATACACTAGCATACTAAGCACTAATTAAAGACAAGAGATAGGAAAAGAGTTGATTATATTGATTCAAAAGGTATCTCTTATAATATCTTGTTAAGGATTAACCATATCAAATATATACACTTTTACAAGAGTCAATGAATATCTTTGTCCTATAAAATAATGATAAATTCTACGAGCTAATAACCCATTTAATGGGAATGAGACTAGAATATATAGGAGAAAATAAAGAGAAAGAAAGTGGGAGAACACCATCAAAGAGGGAACACACCATCTTGAGTCATTAAATGAACCTAAGCTGCCATCTTTTGATCTTTAACTAATGAAAGCCTTGCCACATTTTTGATCTATCAGGACACTTCCCATGATTTATTGAATAAGAAAGTCCCCAGAGGTTCTGAGGATGCATTGAATGTCCCTAAATATAGTTACCAACACTAGACCTTTTCTTTAATCCTTCAAACCATCTTTCACTTGAAGTCAAAACATCATGCTCATAGATTTGATAGAATCATGTCTTTGTGTATTTTAGGTGGCTACTTGTCAAAAATATGGCCATGCTAAAAGATGAGGACCCTTTAAATTAATCACTTATCTAATTTATTTTTATGTTTGAATCATATGTCTATCATATATATGAAAACCAATCTAAGATTATTGGTTTTCCTATAGATACCATATTAATACAGACCTTTAGACTATATAGCTCTTTTTTTGGATTATAATAGGTCTAAATAGACCTAATCTATCTTTGTAGGAACTAAGAGTTCACTGTACACATGGATCCTTCTTATAAATGGTAAACACATTTGAAAAAATAACCCTACCTAATCATAAATATATGAACCAAAGGTTCATATTTAGCCTTAATGATAATCCCATATATTCTTTATCACCTTGGCTATATTAGTGCATCTTTTTAATTATTTTGGATCAAGCTTTAATGGCAAGAGGATGACCTTGCAAGACCTATTTGCTTCTATCAAAAATGGATTTTTGAATTTCCTCAAAAATCTTGGGCTCGCCTTTGTTCTAGTTAGTTACCAATATTTAAATTATCTCATTGACTCATTGACCTTTAATCACACTATCAATTTCAATCTATATGATTGAGCAAAAGCCATTGATCTTGCCCTTGACTTGTCAACTCTATCCAATCTTTTACCATGTGTCAATTGCATGTTAGTTCTTAGGATTCATTGTTAGTTTATAGCCTTCATCACTTATGCTATGTGTCAAAATTTTGATCACTCTAACCTTTTGACTTTTTGTACCATTATATCTAGATATATGATCGAGTGAGGACTGTTAGATCTTCTATGATGCACTGTTTAAAAACCAATGGCTATTTCATGAGATTAAAATTGACATCGATGCTCCCATCAAATGATGTTTATGAAACTATCATTGATGTTCATGTGACCATTAAATTTTAATCTTAAAAGAATTAGTTTTTCTCAAGCTTTATTTTTACATTAGTGCAAATGTCAATAAATTTTTAACCAACTTTGAAGGCTTGGATCTAGAAGCAAAGAGGTCATGAAGGCACCAAATTTTTAGGAGATTTTTTTAATACTAAAAGGGATGAACCCACTTGATAAAATAGTCCTAGTATCTTTCCAAGTGTTTTTAAAAAATGTTCAAGTGAGATAACCTATGTGATTTTCATGACATCTGCTTAGCTATCATGGTAAAAAATGGATAAATATGGAAACTTAGCAAATTCTATTTGAGGATCCAACTTTAAACATGCATAAATTTTGTCACGCTTAGATGCATGGCCTAAAATTTAACACATATTTTTTGGGCATAAAAATAGACCCATGTGACCATTTTATCTTGAGACTAACACACATGTGGGATATGGCCTCATCAATATGCTCACTTAGATCTATTTGATCTTATTTGTAAATTGGCTATGTATGGAAACTTACCAAATTTTGTCTGAGAGGCTAAATTTGAATCTTAATATCTTCTACTAAACTTAGATGAATTCCCTAAAATTTATCACACATGTTCTTGGGACTAATGTGATCACAACCATATGACCAATTCCCCCTGACTCATCAACATGTGATAATTATGATGTCATCAAACTACCTACTCAAAAAATTTATCACTAGACCTAAAATGTCTAGATGAATGTAATGAAGAAGCATATGAATACTATGCACTTACATACTCATTCCAAGAATTCTTGGCATCCCATAGGGTCTTTGCAACATTTTATACCTATCCCTTATAAATTGGCAAATTATACTTTAGGTTAACTTAAATTGTTTCAAAAAATTCATTCCATCTAGAACTTTTGTTTATCTACTCATCCATTAGCAACCTAGTATATCTGTGCATAATCTTGATATGTGGGCTAAAATTGGCTAACACTTCACACTTTCTTTAAGAACAACCACTTTTGGCTAAATTTTTTTAATACACATCTGGTATGGTGAAGTCCTACTAGTTTGAATATTGTTTGTGCCTTTGAATAAATATTTATAATCTAGTTTTGATTTCATAAATTATTGTTTAATTATGTGAATTAGTGAATATTTAAATGATAAGTGATAATCATCTATCCTTGTGTTCACTTTACTCTTTCATGTTTTGTGTAAGTATTCTACACTCTAGCAGGTCACATGAAGTGTAGTTAGTGTCTTTAGCTATTTATAAGTTTAAAGAATAACATTAGTATATAAAATTAGACCTCTTATTTATTAAATTTTAGAATTACATTACATATCACTTCCATGTTTAGAATTCCTATGTTAGAGAAATCTTGGATGGTGGAGTTAGACTTATAAGTCATATTTCATAGTACAAATTTATCATAGCCTTGTAGATATTAGCTTGGTGTATCACCTCATTATATTAGGTTTATTTCATGTTCTTTATTTTCCTTTTCATCCCAAGAAATCAAATAGTATAGGTGATGAGCTATAATGAACATATCTATAGAGTTGTCTTTAATATAGAGGTTTACCTCTACTATAGGCAACCCACAGGCCTAAAGGTATTCCCATGTTCCACACAATTTTGAGAAGGATTGAATTACCTATCCAAGGATTAAAAATTGAGTGAAAACATTAACCAAGTAGTGGGTTAATGGATCTTGAATTTGTTCCCTAGATTGAGTAGTGTAAAGAGGATAGGGATCCATATCACAAACTACATCATCACCTTATAGGTATTGAACAAATTTATCATTTGTGACCACATTATCATAACCCAAATTGTACATGGATCCATTATTATTTTAATGAGATAAATTCAAATCAATAACTAAGTTTTTATGAATAGAAAGGTATAGAGTTCTATAAACTCTTAAAATGAGGTTGAAAGGACAAATGGCCCAAACTTAGAATGACTATAAATTTGATCTAAAATGCAAACTCAATCTAGGAGTAGAGATGTTTCTAAAAAATATTAAATGATAGACTCAGTCTAAACTATCTTCAAGGTCTAATGTCAAATGTATCAAATAAATGGTTAAGTGAATGGATATATCAAAATGCTGAACTTAGTAAATAGAGTGTTTCAAAAAAATCTAATCTAGGTCTAAAATAGAAAATATTGCTACATAGTTGGGAACAAGGCATAAAGATAGGCTCAAAAAAATTAGGTCTAACATGGGAGGTAAAATGATAGGTCTTTGGGAACATGACATAAAAGTTAGAATTGGCACAAACAAGGTCTATGAAACAAAGAAATGTAAAATGTTATGTATTTTGGAAATACAACACAAAATCTAGACTTGACATAATACTAAGTATAAAACAAAATGGAATTTATATGTCTTTTGGAAACACAACACAAAATCTAGACTTGGTACAAACTAGGTCTAAAAGGCAAGATAATTAATCAAATAATTTGTAACACTTGAACTCAAAATTAGCATTTGGATTTAAACACAAACTTGAATTTTGATAAAATACATTAAAATTTAAGCATATGCATAAAATTAATTAGGAAAATCAATTCCAAGTAGGAAAAAATAAGGATCATGAGTAAAACATTCAATCCCAAGTGATAGGTAAGATTCAAATGTAAATTAGCCATGCTTAAGGTTGTAATTGGAGAGAGCATTTTGACCATAGTTCTAATGAATAAAAGATATGCAAGTCACATAAAATATAGGCCACTTTATAAATGTATGCACATAAATAGTCCTTAAATTGAGTAGTGAATTAGTCTAAGTTGCATAACACAAAAGTGAGAGATAAATGTCTAAGCCAAAATTAAGTTAGCAAAGGCATAAACCAGTAAAAGTTTAATTATGAATTTCACAAGAACAATTTCAATTTTTTATTTAAAGACTTGGTTTTCAAATGTATGAAAAACTATATAAAAAAATGGACAACATAATGATACTAGGCATAGATCAAAAAAACACACATGGTTTTGATATTGTTATTAGACACAAAGAAACAAGTCTTTAAAAATTATGAGCAACATAATTACACTATCTTGCACTAAAGGTATGACAAATGGTTTGTTTTAAACACTCTAAGTTAAGGACTTGGAATGAAAGTGGTAGCATAATGATGCCCATTTAAAATAAGTGACACAGACACATGAAAGGTTTGAAAAATGAATAAGGTAAAGTGTGGCATCAAATATATAACATAACACTTCTGTAAACAAAATAGTGATGTGAAACCATGACTTGTTTTGGATATGGTTTAAACAAACAAACAATTTTGACTCAAAATAATGTAATTAAAGAGGAAAAGACACAAAAACATCATATGTGTATCATCCTAAGCTTAAAAATTGACAAGGTGGATTTGTATTGTCAAATTCTATCTATATACTTGCTCTTGAGAGGAAATTATGTTTCTTAATAAAAAAATTTAAATGCACATGAAAAGTAGGAGTTTTAAGCCCCCTCTTCTCTCAATAGTTCATATTTATCTGTGTCTAGTAGCACATGAAATGGAACTTTTGGCTACTCACCCTACATTGAAAATATATCTGTGTCTAGTAGGATTTATCTAAACATTTTAATTTTTACATGTTCTAAATGGTAACATATGTATGATTAACACTGGGGCACAACACATCATTTGGATCCACATTCAATGGATTGTTAATAAAAGGTCTCATACTTTTCACAAACACTATATCTATCAAATGCTAAGAATAATTCTATGTCTGAGTTAAACCTACATTTTGAGGTAGTCTCTTACTAAAAAAGCTTGTTTAACGACTCAAACAAGCATCCCAGTAATTCAACCTCAATTTGTATACACATATTATGGAGTGGAGTTAAAATTATTATAGATAAAATAAATAATGGGGGGGTGAATCAATGAGCCTAGATATTTCAATTCCAATTTCAATCCTTTCAAACTATTAAACAATTAGCATATATCAACTTGATCAAGAAACATTAACAAGAGAGCTTAATCCTTCAATGCATACACAAGATCAAACACAATACACATTGTTCTTATGGGAAACCCTCTTGGGGAATAAAACCCACAATTAAGCATAAAACACATGGATTCTTGTCCTATAATATATTACAAATAAGAGATTGGTTAAGTCATTTATACTATAAACCTTGATCAAGTCCTCTTGACAAAAGGACTTTACTAAAACACCTATTTCAAAAGGAGAAACTACCCCTAATAAAGATCAAGTAATTTATACCCTAATTTGAATTGAACACCTCCACCTTATAACTGATGTATTCAAAACTTGATGATGGATCTCTAATTATCTAACCCCTATACAAACTCCCTCTCTATCTCATACATGCTTCTCACATAGGCATGCCACAGTCTCTCTCCTTCACTCAAACTATCCTCATATGCACACTCACACCTATTCATATATCCTAAAACTGAAATATAAATAATATATTATTATAAATATGACCTATAGGTAATACACATAGTCAAAAAACTATTCTAGTCATCAATAGACACATAACGTATCCTCTCTTCTTTGTTTCAATGCATACTCTTCTCACATAAGCCTTTTTCAAGTCTTTCACAATTTTAGAAACCATCTCATTTGGTTTCACTATTTATTTTTCATTTATGATTATCAACATCTTGGTTGGCCATTAGGAATGCCTTAACCCTTAAGACATATTACACGAGTCACACTTAAGCACAACTCTCTTTCAAATAAGCCTAAGTTTTTAGGTCCTATGATGACCCATTCACCTCTTTGACACTTATGTAATCAAAATAAGAACACATTATAACTTTCTAACTCATATAACCATGTCACAATGTCTATATGTCCTACTTAAGTTCCAACATACATCTTATCACTCTTCTGCTAACCCCAAATTGTCTTAAACACTTCTTTGTACACATAATCATTATGAATGAAAACATAGTTGACTTGTAACCATTTTTTAACACTAAATATGATTAGTAAAACATTTATAATGAAAAAATATGGTATTCATGGATTTTAAAACACTCCAAAATATTCAATTCATCATGATACATCAAAACAACATCAAAATGAGCTCGAATAATCTTTTCAGGTCAATTGTAAAACAAACAGAAACACATAATTAATTTTAAAATTTAATAACTTTGAATATACACACTTTCAAATATTTAAATATTTATTTATATATTAAGGTTGGAGTCTTATATAAATTCACTTTTTACACCATGAGAAAATTCATCCTAGGTCAAAAGTTATAGCCAAAATATAGATTATTGGTTTTTCCTTTGTTAAATTCAAATATTCAAAAGCAAACCACAATGGTTAAACCTTGATCAATTTTCTCACATCTCATGCCATTGATACTCAGATTAAACATGCACCATATATATTTATCTAATTATAGAAACCTTTACCTTTCATCTCTCACCATTGGATCTTCATCTTGATTATTTGACTTAATGTTCTCCATCGATTTCTTTTACGTAGTTTGATCTTTATCTATGTTAAACATTGGACACTTTGAAAACATCTCACTCAATACACACTATTGGTATCTATTTTTAATAAATAACATAAACTATTAGATCTTTTAATAATCTCAATCTTTATCTCTTCTTAACGTTAAACTCTAAACAATTATCCTCATCTTACTACTTCTTAACACCTTGGAATGAACATGATCTGTTGATCCTTTTGTAAGGATCTTGATCTTTAAATTCATTAACCAACAAACACTTTGACTCTTTTGAATTACTAAAAACTATATATCTTTAATATATGATCACATATTAACTATTGGATCTACATCTACTTCTGAGCTTTAACTTCATGTAAAATAGACTAAGTATCAGGACCATTACTATCTACTTGGAAAGCCAACTTTGGATGTCAATAACTTTTATTGTGCTTAGTTTCATGATCCAAAATTTGGACCATATGATATCCTCAAATAGGATAATCTAACCATATATTAATATTATCATAAAAACTTCATATGTGTGTGATATAGTGTCATTAATATACTCACTCAAATGTTTCTACCACAGAGCCAACTATGTCAAAAATTACCTAGAAGGCCAACTTTGAACATGCATATCTTTTATTGTACTTCATTTCATGACCTAAAATTAATCATTTAAAAATACCCTACGTCTAAAATCATGCCTAAAGTCCCTTTATGTTCTTCCCCTTTTAAATCCCTCCTAATTTCATTAAGTATTGTGTCCTCAAAGCCCTTTTTCATCATAAAATATTTAAAGGCCTTATCAATGTTTCATCCTAATTTCAATCCTAAAGTGCCTTCATATTTTTTCAACATGAATCAATGGTTATAATTCACCTAGAAGATAAATCCAATGGTGTGAAATCCTCTTGAGATAAACTACATGCTAAACACTGCTCATTATAAAAGTTTTATGGTATTTATTTTGGTGACCACACTATCAACATTTGACATTTGTTAGGATGTCTTTGATGTTAACAAGGCCTTCAAAATAATCTCCATCCAAACTTTTATCTTTATTCCAAAAGGAGACCTTCTAAAAATTATAACTTAGGCTTATCACATTAAAACTTAGGTCATATTTATTTTTAATACTATTAATATAAGAATTAATCCCTCAGCCTAAGCCTATGTATATTATGAACTGACTTAATGTTCATGCATATTGTAGGATTTGACATCCTACATTCATCCTAGGATCCTTGATCCAATGGTGTGAGATCAAAAGGTTTGTCAAAGGTTAGACCAATCTAAAGTGACCTCATAGATCACAATCAAAGGTTCATGCTTCATCACTAAGCTTGATTCGATAGCCTACATTGACCCCAAAATATTGAGAGAATGAAAAATGTGATGTGTGGCATGATAAAATTTGGCTAAAATAACCTCATAATCTTAAAATTGGCATTCAAATTCTCATCATTTGATTTTCATGAGGATGTCTTTGATGTTAGAGAGAATGTCAAATTTAAACATAGTCAACCTATTAAACCAATCAACTATGACCTTGTAGATCATGATCAATAGATCTCACTCAATCGTTGATCCTAATCCAATAGTGTGAAGTGGAGGTGGAATTATCAACTCAAAACATTAGAGCATGATGGCTCAACACCTAGATAAATTTTATCTAATCATTTTTAAAGAAACCAAAGCTGACCAGTTGGTGTAACATGATCAATTTAAGACTTGAATTCTCAATAAAAATACGCTTCTAGATATTAATCAGGGGCTCATGTTCATCCTTAGATCTTAAACCAATGGAGAAAAATAAAAGGCTCTATTTAAAAACAAATGGCTAGTCTTAAAAAAAATCTTGTGAGATGCTATGAAAACATGCTTAGAGAGATCAATGTAAATTTTATGTAAGTACTAAAAGGAAATCCCAAGATATGGCACATCTAAAAAGATAAGATTTGCATAAGTGGTACCATTCATAAGATATGAGGCATGAATACATTTATGAAAGACACTACCTTCACCATTAAACCCTCAAAAACCTTACCAGAATAGCTTAGAGCCCCAAAAATTGACTAACTAGGGACCTAAATGCATTAAGCAAGCTCAAATTATCATCTTGAGTATCAAGGCTAGTCATATTCTAGGGTAATTAATATCATGGTAGTGGCAAGGTAATAGTGGAAGGAAGAGACAAACTTATATCTATCCACAAACCATGAAAGGAGATGCTTTAGGGATACCAAATTAGACACAAGGGCATTAGCCAATGGAATGAAGAATTAGTCTAAGATTTTCTTCACCATTAAAGAGTTGCAACCTTTTTTATCTAGTGAGTAAAGGGTAGCAATCACCAAAAGAAAGTTTGATGACCTGGTTGTAATCTAAATGATAGGTCTTCATCAAGTTGTTACTAAACCAGAGGTACCACCCTATATTGACATCCTTGCACCCTTATTCAAGGATTGTATAATTGATAATGAATGGCTTACCAAAGAAAGAGACTCAAGGAGGGTTGCTTATATTTCCCCAATAGCCTTTGAAGGCTACGATAAAATCACCAAAGCCCATATTGACCTCCCCTCCATAAAAGAGTGGATTACCTAGCATAGGCTAGATATCATCTTGAGACCATGGTTAATCTAAGGGACTCATGTGGTCATAAATCATGATGGTAGGATCCCTATCATACAATTTATGGAAGGCATCAGGATCATTATGACCTTACTGAACAAAGCCTCTGGAGTAGCCACCACCACCTATGTTGACCCTAGTTGGGTTTCTTACATATACTTCATGACAAAAGAAAAGTTGACTCCACTTATTAGGGAGATAATTAGTATCCACTTTGAAAGGAATTTTTATGGTATTAATAAGAAGATAATTCAACAATTCACCATGATGTCCTATTTATTTGAATCATTGATGGCATCCACCCATATTCCTAGTGTTAATAATTGGTCCTCCCATAGCATAATCACCATCTCCCATCATTACTCCAAGATTTATATCTTAAAGTATAGGGATCATATGAAATTCATCTATGACTACATATATCCCATATTATTCCATAGCATCACATGATACCCCATGTCTAAGATGCACCCTATTATCAAAAGATAGATCTAGTTTTATCTAGACTACACTATGCCTAGGATTGAGGGTAACATGACCCAACCATTTAGGTTTATTATTTACGCCCCCCTTAAGTTGGCTAAAAAATAAATTATGCACCAAATTTACCATGGAGTTGATAACATTTATAGATATAAGAGGAAGGGAATTCTATATCTGTTCCCATTTTTGATTGGGATAACCTTGGTCAAGGGCTGGAAGAAATTAGACATTATGTTCATATATAAGTATGCCTTCTTCTTTTAGAAGGATGAAATAAAACAATGGGATCCAAATAAAAAAGTTATCCCTCACTTACAATCAAATCATTTAACCAAGGTGGCTTATGAGCACATGGTTTGTCCTTATGACTATTTCTATACTAAAGCTACAAACATTGAAGAGGTCCTTTCTAGATGAAAACAACATCATTTCAAGCTTGAGAAAATATCACAAAGGGAGGAGAAACTAGATGGGGAGGGATGGAAAATGAACCCATTATAGTATCATTTGTTTCCCTTGACTTCAAGTACACCTCAAGTTAGCCATCATATCCACCACTCCAAATTTAAGGAGCATGTGTAAAAAGACTAGATGAAATCCTAGGCATAGGCCCTTATTCATCAACCCAACCTCCAAGACCATCTTCCCCAGTAGAGCACATTCATATGGTTACATTAGAACCATATGAAGTAGGGGATGAGTTCTTTAAGGAACTTACAAAAACTTATGGATCTGACAAAGAGGGTGAGGAAGCCATAGCTAATGTGGCTCAAATTGAAGTACCTCAAATAGGTGAGGAAGATAAGGGAAAAGAAGTAGCATTAGAATTGGTCCCTGTCACTCAGAAGAAGAGGGAAGTTGAGATGGCCTTTATTCCTAGGTCCTCCAAAAGACCAAAGGTAACATGAACCCATCCCACCAATGAAGTGAACCTATTTACTGATGAATTCCTAGCATATGGACCTATTATCTTAGACTAGTTCATATATGGGAAATTGCAAAATGTCCCATCCCACTCACATTCATGGATAATCGCCAACACTTTAGGTGTGGACAGCCACTATAATATTAAACCTTGGATCAAAGAGCTCATGAAGGATCAAGAAGAGAGGAGAATTGTTGAGGTTGCAAGAGAAATTTTAAAAAAATTAAAGATCCAAGAACATCAAGTGGAATTTGTATTGAAACTATAGAGACACACAAAATCTTTGAACTAGTAGCCATTATCATGTATAATCCAGATAGAGTAAGGTTTGAAAGGGTGACAACCAAGAAAGCCACCATTGGAACTAAATACTTTTCCTTTCAAAAGGTGGAACCTTTTGTAGGCTTAACTCCTATACAAGGGTAAGTAGTATGGGAGCTTCCCATACATCAAGAGGATGTCACAAGTTTGGTGGTGGCCCAATCAGCAATTACCCTAGCTAGAGTCCAAGGGATGCAGTAGAGGATCACTAATCTAGAAAAAGGGAACAAAGATTTGGAAGCATAGGTTACATTTTTAGTCCCTGAGAGTGTAATGAAGCTACTAGATAAGTACTTCTTTGACACATTTGAAGGATTGAAGGTCTTAAATCTTAAATCAAATACCTTAACCCATAAAATTAATAAAGCATAGACATCAATTACTTGGTGGTAGAACTCTAGAGATCAAGCAACTGAATTGATTAATGTCCATCACACCAAGCAGGTCCAAAGCATCAAAATAATAAAGTTAAAGAATTTGCATGCACTCCTGGGAGTCATTGAGGATAGCATGATAGACTTGAACAACTAGTGTGATAGTGTCATCAGCTTCATAGAGGAGTATAAAGGCTTGATGGCAAGGATGGAAGATATCATTAAAGGACCTATTGGAAAGACCATCCAAAACCAATTCTAGAGGCCTGATGGAGGATAATGAGTTTAGGCAAAGGGTTAGTTTGGACATATAGAGCATTAAATACAACTAGGGCGAGCATACCAAGGACAATTAGAAGTTCCTTAGTATCATCATCACATCAAGAAAGTATATTGTAGAGCCGCAATGCATCCAATAAATCAAGGCCAAGAGTGAAAGGGAATTTGACACATTGACAAGTCAAGAAGAGGATTATTTGATGAAGCCTGCCATAAATTTTGAGCTCATCAATGAATAATAGACTAAGGCAAAGAACATCATCAAATAATGACTCAAGGGTCCTACTAATGTAGCATAAAATAATATTCTTTTGTAAAATATATGCTAGTCTATTAGCACACATTTATCCTTTGTTAAAATTGGAATGAAATCCTTTTGCATTGTATCTTTGTATTAAGAACAACTATCTTTAGCTTGCATTTGGATATTTTGAGAGAGTTAATTGGTAAACCTCCTATGCTTATTATAAATAGGTGAAGACTACCATTTTGTAAAAAAGAGGGACTCTGATAAATTTGTATATAAAAGAGAATTTAATACAACCATGGAATTCTAGAAAGTTTGTCTAAATAGTTCATTGAGAGCCAATGTTGTCTCTCAATTTCATGTTATTTTCTTAAATATGAATGGTTTTGTACATTTTGTTCTATATTTTCTATCATAGGGCTATTAATTTATGTTAATGCTAGATTAAATAAAAATATCTTAAGTATAATTTATTTTATTTTCTCTACATTTCGATATGCATATGTTATTTAAGTTATAGTATCAAACTTATAAAGTAAACTTGGTTCTTACTTGTGGTTTATATATCTTCTTTGAAGCTTGCCTAGTTTGTGATGCAATATAGGTTTATACTATTTTACACCACAAATTGGTTCATGTATGCTCAAAGTAATTATAAATTTGTCATAATATTTGAGATGGAAATCTACAATCACATTCTCGTTTCTACCTCACCCTTCCTTTTTCTATTTTCTTTATCAAAACTCACCTAGTTTAAAGATCATTTTTAATACCCATTTAGATTAACTTGTAGGCTTGTATTATCCCAAAGGTCTAGACCTTGGTGGCTCCTAGCCATCAATTTAAATAAATATTATGTATAATTCCCATACTCTACTTTCATTCCACCATAAATATCATAGAATTATCATAAACTATGACTCATGCCCTAGATTCTTTGAATCTTAAAATGAGAAGTGTTCATCAAAACTGATGAGCACATATTAGGTAATTAGAAGCATCAATAGGGATGATCCCATTGGTGTTATAAGGATGTCCTTCTTGATCAATTAAAATTATTCCTACATTAAATATAAAGGATTACTAACCCTTATGAGTGATTTTTCACTCTAATTGCGAAGATCCTTGATCTAGGTGGTTTCTCACATATCTTTGTGATTTTTTAGGCAAATATCTTAGTTATCTACAAGGAAATAGTAAAATTATAGTAAAGATAGCTTCAATATTTAAGAATTCATAGTATTTTAAACTACAATGGTGTATTTTGGTTGAAGATTGACCATTCTTGGTGAATCTTGGGTTCATTTGAGTTACAAGTTGCAAAGAATGGCCATATTTGCATAATTCAACACATTTTTGAGCTTACTTAGTCAAATATCAGTGTCTTTTATCCCTTTACAAGTAAATATTCAAAAAAATAGGCTTAGTGTGTAGTTTGATTGTAGTTCATTGAGAATTCTAACTTTTTACACTATATTTTAAACAAGATCCTTAATCTTCAAGCTAGAATTGCTAAGGATTAGGACCAAATCACATATAAAGACAAGATATCCCTTGTTCAAGCTAGAAACTAATAGAAAAACTAGGAAGGATAGAGGAAGGCATATATGTTCTAATTCTCTACCATCTTCACCCTTGAAAGAAGTTTTTGCATTCACTTTTCACCCAAATATGGCATAGCTTGGAAGTTCCCCCATCAATATACTAGGTGTGATTCAACTTTAAATTTTTTTGGAAGAAAATCTAGTGGGAATTAATCCTTTCAAAAGACCCTAAGTCTAAAATCATGCCTAAATTACATTTATGTTCTTCCCTTTTTAAATCCCTACTAATTTCATTAAGTATTATGTCCTTGAAGCCCTTTTTCATCCTAAAAGATATAAATGCCTTATAAATATTTCATCATAAGTTTAATCTTAAAGTGATTTCATGTTTTTTCAACATGAATCAATATTTACCATTCACCTAAAAGCCTAATATAATGGCATGAGATCTTCCTAACATAAACTACATGCTAAACACCACTCATTACAAAAGTTTCTATAGTTTTTATTTTGATGACCTCACTCCCATCATTTGACATTCAAAAGGATGTCTTTAACGTTATCAAGGCCTTCAAAATAATCCCCAACCAAAATTTTATCTTTAGTCCAAAAGGGGACATTCTAAATGTTAAAACATAGGTCATAGTGTTTTTATTTCTATTAATATAAGAATTAATCCCTTGGCCTAAGCCTATGTATAATATGAAATGAATTAATATTCATGCATCTTATAGGATCTAATGGCCCACATTCGTCCTAGGATCCTTGATCCAATGATGCAAGATCAAAAGGTTTTCCAAAGGCTAGACCTATCAAAACTGACCTCACAAATCATAATCAATGGTTTATGCTTCATCATCGAGCCTAATCTAACAACCCATGTTGACCCCAAAGTCCTGAGATCATTGAGAATGCAATGTGTGGCATTATACCATTCAGTTAAAGGAACCTCACAAGCTTAAAACTTATAGTCATGTCTCATAATTTTATGTTTGTGAGGGCATCTTTGACATTAGTGAGAACATCAAATTTAAACACATCAGACCTATCAACCAACCAACTCTAACCTCATAGATCATGATCAATGGCTCTCACTCAATCATTGATCCTAATATAATGGAGTGATATAGAGTTAGACTTTTCAACTCAAAACCTTAGAGCCTGTTGGCTTGACACCTGAATAAATTACATCTAGTCATTTTTAAAAAAACTAGAGCATGCCACTTGGCATAACCTGATCATCCAAGACTTAAATTCCCAATCAAAATGGAATTATAGATTTTATTCAAGGGATCATGTTCATCCTTAGATCTTGATCTAATGGAGTAAAATAAAAGACTCTATTTAGAAATAAATGTCTAGTCTTAATAAAATTCTTGCAAGATGCCATGAAAACATGCTCAAAGAGGTCCACATAAGTACCATATAAGCAATAAAAGGAAATTCCAAGATATGGAGCATCCAAAAAGACAAGGCTTGCATAAGTGGTACCATTTATAAGATCTAAGGCACAAATACATTTATGAAAGCCATCACCTTCACCATTAAAGCCTTAAAAACCCTACCAAAATATCTTAAATCCCTAAAACTTGACTAATTAAGGACCTAACTACATTAAGTAATCTCAAATTATCATCCTGAGTATCAAGGCTAGTCATATTCCAAGGTAATTACAATCATGGCAGTGACAAGGCAACAATGGAAGGAAGAAATATACTTGTATCTATCCATAGACCATGAAGGGAGATGTTTTAGGGACTCTAAATTAGACACAAAGGCATTGGCCATTGAAATGAAGAATTGGTCCAAGATTTTATTCACCATTGAAAAGTTTCAACCTTTGTCATCTAGTGAGAAAGGGGTGGTAGTCACCAAAACGAAGTTTCATGGCTTGGTTGTAGTCCAAATGATAGCTCTTCATCAAGATGCTACCAAACTAGAGGTACTAATCTATTGACATACTTGCACCCTTATTTATGGATTGTAGAATTGATAATGATTAGATTATCAAAGAAGGAGAGTCAAGGAAGATATTTTATGTTACCCCAGTAGCCTTTAACACTACTATAAAATCCCCAAAGATAATATTGACCTCCACTCCATAAAAGAGTGGACTACCTAGTATAGCCTAGATGTCATCCCAAGACCATGGTTAATCCAAGAGACTCATGTGGCTAGAAATAATGATGGTAGGATCCCTACCATATAAATTAAAGAGGGCATCTAGATCATTATGACCTTACTAAACAGATCCTTCAGAGTAGCCAACACCACCTATGTTGATCCTAGGTGGGTTTATTATGTATACTTAATGATAGAAGAAAAGGTAACTCCACTTATTGGGGAGATAATTAATATCCACTTAGGAAGGTAATGTTATGGCATTAAGAATAAAATTCAACAATTCACCATGATGCCCTATCTACTGGACTCATTAATGAGATCCATCCATATTCTTGGTGTTAATAATTGGTCCTCCCACAACAAAATCACCATCTCCCATCATTACTCCAAGATTTCTATCTTCATGTATAGGAATCATATGCAATTCATCTATGATTACATATATCCCATATTATTCTAGATCATCATAGGATACCCCATTTCTAGGATGCATCCTCTTGTCAAAATATATGTCAATTTCATGGGAGACATTTGGTTTTATCTAGAATACATTGTCCTTAAGATTGAGGGTACCACAGCCCAAATATTTAGGTTACCTATTTTCATCCCCCATAAGATAGCTAAATAATAAATTATGCACCAAATTTCCCATGGATTTGATAACATTTATAGAGAGAAGAGGAAGGGAATTCTACATCCCTCCCATTTTTGATTAGGTGAACCCTGGTTAGGGACTAGAAGCAATTAGACATTGTGTCCAGATAAAGGTATGCCTTCTAATTTTATAAGAATGAACTAAAATAATGGGATTCAAATAACAAAGTTGTCCCTCACTTAAAATAAAAGCAAATAACCAAGGTGGCTTATGAGTATATGGTTGGTCCTTATGACTATTTATATATTAAAGTTGTAAGCTTTGAAGAACTCCTTGCTAGATATAGGAAACATGGTTTCAAGCTTGAGCACAAATTACAAAAGGAGAAGAAACTAGTTGGGGAGAGATGGAAAATGAACCCATTATAGTATCACTTGTTACCCTCCACTTCAAGAGCACCTCCAAGTCAACCACCATAGCCAACACTCCAAATTCAAGGAGCATGTGGAATAAGACTAAAATAAAGGTCAGGTGAAGGCCCTTCATCATCAACCCATCCTCCAAAACCATATTCCATAGTAGATCACATTAATATGGCTGCATTAAAACCATATGAAATGGTGGATGAGATCTTTAAGGAACTTGTCAAAACCTATGGATCTAACTAAGAGGGTGAGGAAGCCATAGCTAAGGTGGCTCAAATTGAAGTACCTAAAATAGGTGAGGAAGAAGGGAAAATAACTAGCATTTTAATTGGTCCCTATCACTTATAAGAAAAGGGAAGATAAGATGGCCCTTATTCCTAAGTCCTCCAAAAAACCAAAGGTAACATGGACCCATCCCACTAGTGAAGTGAACCTATTCGGTGATGAATTCTTAATACATAGACCTATTATCCTAGTCTATTTCATATATGGGAAATTCTAAAAGGTCCCATCCCACTCTCATTCATGGGTAATC
This sequence comes from Torreya grandis, assembly GCA_037957365.1. Classification (NCBI taxonomy): domain Eukaryota; kingdom Viridiplantae; phylum Streptophyta; class Pinopsida; order Cupressales; family Taxaceae; genus Torreya; species Torreya grandis. The sequence continues at coordinate 1,139,070 of JARHVA010000908.1, read as the reverse complement.
ACCAACACTTCAAGTGTGGACACCCATGATAATATTAAACCTTGGATAAAATAGCTAATGAAGGAGCAAGAAAAGAGGAGAATTATTGAGGCTACAAGAGAAAGTGGAAAGAAAATGAAATATCCAAGAGCATGAAGGGGAACTAGGATTAAAACCCTAGAGACAACAAAACTCTTTGAACTAGTGGCCACTATCTTGTATAATCTAGATATAATAGGGTTTGAAAGGGTGACAACCAAGAAAGCCACCATTGGCACCATGGAGTTCACCTTTAAAAAGGTGGAACCTTCTGTAGGCCTAACTCCTATACAAGGGAAAGTAGTAGGGGGACATCCCATCCATCAAGAGGATTTGGCAAGTTTGGTGGTAGCCCAATCAGCAATGACCTTGGCTAGAATCTAGGGGATGCAGTAGAGGATCACTAGTCTAGAATAGGAGAAGAAATATTTGGAAGCATACGTTATATTTTTAGTCCTTGAGAATGTAATGAAGCTACTAGATAAGTCCTTATTTGACATATTTAAAGGGTTGAAGGTCCTAAAGCTTAGATCAAATACCTTGACCCATAGAATTGAGAAAGCACATACATCAATCACTTAGTGGTAGAACTTTAGAGATTAGGCAATTGAATTCATTAATGCGCATCACACCAAGCAGGTCTAAGACATCAAAATCATCAAGTTAGAGCATTTATATGACTTCCTAGAAGTCATTGAAAATATCATACTAAACCTAGATAAATAGTGTGATAGTGTTATCATCTTCATAGAGGAGGATAAAGGATTGATGGCAAGGATAGAGGAGCTCTTGAATGACCTATTGGAATGACCATCCAAGATCAATGCCATAGGCTTCATGGAGGATTAGGAGTCTAGGCAAAGGGTTAGTCTCCACATCTAGACAATTAAAGACAACTAGGGCTAGCATACCAAGGATAATTAGAAGGTCCTTAATATCATCATCACATTTGGAAAGTAGATTATAGAGGCCCAATGCATCCAAAAAATCAAGGCCAAGAGTGATAGGGAATTTTACACATTGACAAGTCAAGAAGATTATTGTTTGATGAAGCCTACCATAGATTTTGAGCTCATCAATGTACAATACACTAATTAAAATAACTTTTTCAGACAGTGACTCAAGGGTCCCACTAATGTATCATAAAATAATATTCTTTTGTAAAATATATGTTAGTCTATTAACATACATTTGTCCTTTGTCAAAATTGGCATGAAAGCCTTTTGCATTGTATCTTTGTATTAAGGACAACTATCCTTAGATTTCATGTGGATATTTTGAGAGAGTTAATTGGTAAACCACCTATGTGTCCTATATATAGGTGGGGATTACCATTTTGTAAAAAGAGGGACTCTAAGCAATTTGTATACAAAAGATCATTTAATACAACTATGAAATTCTAAAAAGATTGTCTGAATAGTTCATTAAAAGGTAATGATGTCTCTCAATTGCATGTTATTGTCTTGAATATGAATGGTTCTCTACATTTTATGTCATAGGGATATTAATTTATGCTAATGCTAGATTAAATAAAAATATCTTAAGTGTACTTTCTTTTATTTTCTTTATATTTAGATGTGCATTAGTTATTCAAGTTATAGTATCAAAATTTTAAAGTAAACTTGGTTATTACTTATGGTTTATATATATTCTTTAAAGCTTGCCTGTTTTGTGATGTAATCCAAGTTTATAATATTTTACACCACAAATTGGTTCATGTATCCTCAAAGAATTAGAACTTTGTCATAATATTTTAGATGGAAATTTGCAATCATGTTCTCTTTTCTACCTTACCATTCCTTTTTCTATTTTATTTATCTAAAATAACCTAGTTTAAAGATCATTGTTAATATCCATTTATATTAACATGTAGTCTTGGATTATCGCAAAGATCTAGAATCTAGTGGCTCCCAACCATCAATTTAAACAAATATTCTGGACAGTTTCCATACTCTACTCCTATTCCACCACATACATCATAGAACTGTCACAAACTACAACTCATGCCCCAAATTATTTGAATTCTAAAATGAGAAGTGTTCATAAAAATTTAAGAGCACATACGAGGTAATTAGAAGCATCAATAAGAGGTTTATAAAATATTTAATTTGTTGATTTAGAAAAAATAAAATGTTTTTTGAATCTTTAAGATAATTAGGATGTTAGAGTCAAATCATAGTGTCATGATTAAATGTATTTCCTAATATGAATGATACCAAAAATATATAACCCCATGACATGTTTCATGAGAATGACCAATGTAATTATGGAAAAAAAAATATTTGGATCATACCATGATGGGGGAGCAATATTGTTATAGATGAAAGGTTTATATGGAGATAAAATATTTTTCATTTTCGACACTATCAAGGGTGGGTGGGAAGGAATTCGAGTGTTAGTTTTTAATACTCTAATTTTAGTTGGAGGGTATTTAGATTGAAATTTTTTGATAATGATTACATTAGTTTATGTTTTGAAGGATACATTGATTGAATTATGAGATGGTTCAAATTGGTTCATAAGGAAATCTTGTATTTTAACTTGGTCAAAAGCCTCTTCTAAAGGTTAAGGAGAAAAAATCCTAACCTTGTATTGAAGAGAATGTTTTATGATAGTAATTATTAAATTAAATAAATTATCATCACTCATGTTATGATTTGATTTATAAGCTAGTGATTTCCATCTTTTTATAAAATTATGGGCATATTCAATAGGTAATTTTTTACCATTGATAAACTAACTGAGATAGTTTTTAATAAGATCATTTTGATGAGATTATTTTACTAAAGCATTAAAGAGATCCTCTAGTTTACATATAAAATGTTGGGGAAGTTTATTATACTATTCTAGATCATTTCTCATAATATTTTAAACAAGATGTTTAGTATTATCAAAAACATTATTCTGGACCCAATTTTTATAAAGATTATTGAATGATTTAAGGAATATATTAGGGTTTTTAGTTCCTTCATACTTAATGATTGGATAAATATTTAAAATATCGATGGATTTTGTGAATGGAGGTAAAGGTTAATTTTGAAGATGTTGAATCATTTTATTATGCATGATAAGTTGAGAAATGATATTCCCATTAGTATCTCTAAGAGAAAGAAGAATAAAAATATGATTATTTTAATGCATGACGATAGGGGTTTGAATTTCCATTTGTAATATATGGTTTATCATTTGGATCATTTGAACATTATTATTTATTTACATAAAATTAATCTATTGGATTATTTGAGAAAGAATTTGAGTTGTATCGATAGGTGTACTTTGATTTCTAGTGTTGGAGGGTGGAATTTTGGTGTTGGTTAGAGGGGTAGTCCTAAAATTAGTGAGAGGAGGGTTTCCTATATGAGAATTCCCTATGTTGATATAAATTTAAACAATTATAAAATAAGGGAGTTTATAAATAATACTATTTAGGTTTGGATCATAGAGGTCATAATTTTGACTGATGTGGACCATGTTACATTCCATTGACCTACATAAGGGACATGATCGAGATGAGGGGATATCCTATTGGGTGGTTAAGGTAGTAAGTAAAGAAGCACCCATGTACACTCTAAATGAGTTGAGGCTATTAAAAAATATCCTAATGGGTGATTTCATGATGTTAATCATGATGGTAAGAAAAATAACAATATAGAAGGCTAAAAGAGGAAAAAACACACTGATAAAATCAACTAAGTTATGAGAAACATGAGAAACCATACCAATCTAGTGGATTTAAAATGAATTGAGAAATTAAACTAGGTTTTCCAGGAGCTACATAGTCGATTATATCAATTTAGTATAATTTGGAGAATTATGGAAGGATATAAAAATTTATTGAAGATAAGACTAAGTCATCTAGGGCATATTAAGTATCCATTTTTATTTTTAAAGATAATATTAAGTTAGCTAGGGAATATAGAGTCAGTTAGGTTGATCTATTGTAATTTTATGAAGGGTGGAAAAGTTTGTTGAAGATAATACCAAGTTAATTAGGGCATATGGAGTTGGCCAAGCCAATCTAGTGTAATTTAAAGAAGTCTACAATGTTTGGTAAAGATAAAATTAAGTCAACCATGGCATATAGATTTGGCTAAGTTGATCTAGTGTAATTTTGGGAAGTCTGAATAATTTTGTTGAAGATAAGGCCTTAGTTAACTAAGGCATAGGAAGTTGGTTAGGATGATCAAGGGTAATTTTGATAGAGTTACTAAGGATCCACTAAGTTAATCTGGTCAACATAGCTATAAAGGCATAAAACATATAAAGTGCTAAAAGCCTACTAAGTTGAGCTAGTCAACTTAGTTTTATAGGTAGGAAACATAGTAGTTTTGAAAGCCTAATAAGTTGGACGGTCAAATTAGCTATAATGATATAAAAATGATAGTCTATAAAACATACTAAGTCAATTTGTTTGACTTATTTATATAGGAAAGAAACAAATAGAGTGTAAAAAACCTACTAAGTTGAGCTATTCAACTTAGTTATATAGGTGTAAATATATAAAATTATACTAAATCATGCTTGTCAATTTAGTTGAATATAGAAAATTATTAACAAAAATTTGAAATATGTAACAAAAAAATAGATAGAATACTAAATTAAATATCACACAACACATAATTATATTAACATTGGTTAATCAAATCTATAATACAACAAAGAATAACAAGAAACAATCATAAAATAATTTGTAATTATTGATTCTAACTAACTATCTAAAAAAAAGATCAAAAAATAATAATAAAAGGTTTTGATTGATTTTTAGGATTCTAAATATACTTGTTTATCTATTGGATAGTGATATCCCAATGTTTTAGAGTGCTAACTATGAAGGAAGTTTCATTCCAATAGCCCACTAAACGTAGTTTCAAGGGTAAGCTAGAAGTAACTTCTTAGAACTAATTTGTAATCAATGCACCACAAGATCAAATGGATGGATAGATTCTTAAGTTTCAATTAAAAGGGGAATTATAGGTGTTTCAAATACCATGAGGTACATAGAAACTAAATACTATGTTGGACTTTGTACTATGGATGAGTATTATGGAAATACCCTTACACCATGATATTTGTAAACAATAGATAAGGACTATAAATATAGTATTTTACATCCCTTAAAAAAAATAGATAAGTATTTTTAAAATTATTAGTACAAATTTTCTATAGAAATAAAGACAAAGTGAAAATAAAGGCAAAAATCAATAGTTATAATCCAATGTTATAGTTTCAAAAAATAAATAAACAAGAAGTAAACTCTTTTCAAAGAAAATATGAAATTAATTACCAGGAAATTAAAGTGGATTTCCTTGATTATGTAAAAAAAATAAAAAGCATAGAACAAGATCAACCAGACTGATCTATTTGATAAATAAAATAGAACACAGTCATGCAAGCTGATCTAATCTACTGTGAAAATAGGCCAAAAACAAAAAAATTCAGCCATATTGGCTTTATTTTGTAGAGAAGATAAACACAAAAGCAAGTCAACTAGGTTGACTTAATTGATTATGTGATATAGTTTTATAGAAATAAAAAATCATGAAAATAATTTAAAAATTGAAATGTTGAATATATTTTACAATAGATAGAAATTTATAATTGAGGAAATTCATAAAAAAGAAAGTAAAAATCTTGTTTAGAGTGAACCTGAAAAATATAACTAGATTAACCAAGTCAACTTGGCTAACTATAAATGTTGAAAATTTAATTGGTAATTCTATTATTTAACCTCGATTGAGTCCTACAAAGGTTAAATATTAAAAAACATTTATGTTAAACAAGATTGACCAAGTTAATTTAGTTTATAGATAGATAATAAAAAAAGTGGTAAAATGAGATTAAATCAACCAACACAATCTAGTTTTCTAAAAGTTAAAAATTAAAAAATACTAAACTAGACTAAATCTAGTTTATTATAAGTGAAAATTAGAAAATAGGAAAAACTACTAAGTCATCCAATGTGACCAAATTTCTATAAATGAATCCTTCAAATCTAAGGATAAAATTATATTGACCAATGCAATCTAGTTGAATATACATATATATATATATATATATATATATATATATATATATATATATATATATATATATATATATATATATGTATATATATATATATGTATATATATATATATATATATGTATATATATATATATGTATATATATATATGTATATATATGTATATATATATGTGTATATATATGTATATATATATATATGTATATATATATGTATATATATATATATACATATATATATATATGTATATATATATATGTATATATGTATATATATATATATGTAAATATATATATGTGTATATACATATATATATATACATATACATATATATATACATATACATACATATATATATACATATACATATATATATACATATACATATATATATATATATATATATATATATACTGGACCTACATATAGAGAAAATTACTAGATCAAATAGCCCAATCTAGTTGACTATAGAAATAAAAACCTACAAATAGAGGATAAAATGAGATCAACGAGTGCAACCTAGTTAACTATGGATCTTGAATCTATAGACATAGGTTAGGACTAGATTGACTAGATTGATCTAGTTGACTATAAATGAAAAATTCAAAATGTAATGGTTAGATTCACATCAAGTTCACTATAATGTATGTAATAAATTAATATAGATTTATATCTTATCTAACTTAGTAAAATCTAAGATCAAATAAGGTAATCAACCAACATTCATTATATTACTATTTATATCAAGAGCATGACCAAATTAGATATATTAAACCTAACCAAGGGATATATTACCATAGAACACCAAAGGATAAGGTTCTAAATCCTCTGAAAAAAATGACACTATGAAATAACCCTATCTAGGCTTAAGTATATAAATTAAAACTAATCTAGTGCTCACCAAAACTTTTGGCACAAATGGCGTTGATTAAGCATAAAAAATAACCAAAGGATCTAGGTAGGAAAATGAAGCATAGATCACCTAAAGTGGAAGATGGAAAGTAGAGAAAACCCTATATCTATACTAATTTTAATCATATAGGTAATCTAAGAATGGAGTTATATATTAAACACATTATTTGTACAATATCTATCTATCAAATAAAACATAAATAGTTATAAATACTTACAATGGTAAAGCATGTCATGTCTCAATCTCTCCCATAGCCAATGGTGATTTTGAAAAACTTTTTATGTATTTTTAAGGATAAAACTATAGAAATCAACTTTAGGATATGAGACTCTTACTTTTCATCCTAGACTTTCCACAAGATAAGAAATATTCTCTCCAAGGTAAACCTTAAATAATGGATCCTTCAAATGTAAATGTAGTAGAATTATGAACTGTAATGATGTGAAAATGAATGTTGCTTCTACTAGTTTGAATTGAGCCTTGTATTTAAACCAATGGATAAGCATTAACCCTTTCAAAATTTTAACTAAAAAAATTAGATAAATTGATATAGTTAATTACAAAAAGTTATCATTAGGATTCTAAACAAGTCATCTAGGACAATTTAGTTTTGTAACATGCATTTGATCTTTATGATAGGTTCAACGTAGTTTCCTTAATAAGAAATATGGTTTTTTATTAGTTAGGGGTTGTTTGATAGGAGAAATGCTTAGGAAAATATGTAAATGGGGTTTGGATTTATTAATGAGTTGGATAAGAAGGATTAATAATGGTTTTAGGTAATAATAGAGTTGACCAAAAATATTATGAAACGTCAATGGTCTACCCACCCATCTCCTAGTGTACTCTTTAAGGTGCCCACTCAGAGAGATCAAAACTTGATTGGTTCCTACAAGAGAATAATTGTCATTAAATGATAAAGTTTAAAAATATTGTGAATGCATTATTTACATGTGTGACTATGATTTATGAGATTATTTTATTTATAGAACACATTAATTTTTAATATCATGATATGGGGAGATGTTATGCATTATGATGTATGTTTTATTATTTGCTAGAAAGAGTGAGAAAATACATGGTTCAAAATAAAAAAAATTAACATTAGTGTAAATATTAGGTAAGTATATATAAAGATAAACAAATAAATGATGCATAAGTAAGGTGAAACAAAATACAAAACACATTAAACACACACAAATAATACATTGAAAGTAAAAAAATAAATTATCTAATGTAATAAAATTCAACAAATAATCAAATAAGGATATGCATAAAAAATAATTTCATCTCATGTAAGACAAGTAAATTCAACTTAAATCAAAATGAAGAAATACAAATTATTGTAAAAATGTTATCCAAAATGTAAAATTAAAATCAACATAAGTAAAATATAAATAAAAAAGAAACTAATTATAAAAATTTCATTACAAATGTAAGACAAGACAAGTCAAGTTAAGTGAAACAAAAATAATAACACAAATGATTGTAAATAATGCTATCCAAAATGTAAGACAAATCAAGTCAATTTAAGTCAAACACAAGTAAAAACACATATGATTGTAAACAATGTCATTCAAAATGTAAGACAAGTTAATTAAACTGAAGTGAAATGTATGGAAGAATATAAATAATGCCCTATGTAATATAAGTGAAGTTCACTAAATTCGAACAAAAATATGATGGAATAAGTAAAAGAATGTAATGAATGAAACTTGAAATAAGTGTTTTTTCTAAATTATGATGAAATAAATCAAAACCATCTAGATTCATGAATATGATGAAAAATATGGTGTGCTTATGAAAAGTGATGGTCATTTGTGAGGAAGGCCTTATTGATTCCCCAAGGTCTTACAATGTAAATCACAAATTAAAAATCCAAGCGGTGTAAAAATAATGAAAAGCTAAATCTAAAATTAGAAATGGATATGATTATCTAAAATTTATGTCCATCAAGGGGATATCAAGAGATAAATGGTGTAATTAATTATGCAAGGTGCCACACAAGTGATGTAGAAATAATTAAGAAAGATGAGACACTCTAAACAAGTTTGCAAGGCTAAGAACATTCAACATCAAGGACCTAGGAAACTCTACCTAATAAGCACAATATTGGGCTAATAATTGAAGTATATCGATAATCCCATGAAGTCTATACACATGAAAATAAAAATGATCTTAACTTCCCAAAACATGTTCCCTACTCCTCAGGATCTGTTACATAGTCATCAATCTATTACGAATACTAAGTAATTTTGTGAGAAAATAGGTTTAAAAATAATATAGGAAGATTTATATAATGATAGAATGATATAAGACTTACTACAATGGTATTCTATCCTACTGTACACTAATGGACCTCAAATCTATCATGAAGCCAACTATGGATTTTGAGTTTCAACTAGAATAAGGGATGTGATAAACAAAGATCATGTATTTTGATATGATTTGAACTTTAATATTATATTTGCCTTTTGATTTTATTTGGATTCTAATTATTTTGTATTCTTATAATTCTTATCGATACAGATTTAGAAATAGTAAAAATGGGTGATATAGATGGCTAACATAAGAGAGCTTATGCTTCACAACTAGAGAGGATAACTTAAGATCTTGGTGCTTAAAATACTCGTAGAGCTATACCACATGGAAGTGTGAAATCTCAAAATTGACCTATGTGTGACTCATTTTAAATGAAAAAAGGATAGATGAGGATAGTGGAAGATTGAACTATATGATAAAGGGTGATATAATGATGAATATTATTATAATTAACCATAGGAAGGGAGAACAATGCTTAAGAAGTGAATAAGCTATGTAATGGAAGGTGATGGTCATATCACTATGGAAGCTATATTAGCATACATGGGATCAAACATAAAAAATGATATGATAAGTCATCCCAAAAGAGGGGGATAAAAAATTAGGCTAAATAATCACAAGGAGACTAAGCCAAACTACTAGAAATGTGATTAAAAATAAATAACCTAAAGGTGTACGAAATATCTATAAGGGAAATAAAGGTTGATTGTAAAATGAAGAAAAAATAATACATGTTTAAAATTAAAAATAAAATGATATAGGGAAGATATATACAACCTAAATCACATATCCTAAAATAGTAAAACAAAATCCACGCATGACAATGTGAATAATCTAATATGGCACAATTATTTGCTCAAAAAGGCAATGAAAGATATTGAAATACTTAAAATATAAGGTATGAGAGATATTTTTATAGTTAATATATAAATTTAATCATAGTATCTTTTATTTTATCTGAGATTTGTGATAATATTATCTGACACACAAACTCTATGGAAAAATAAGGAATGCTAGAAGGAGTAGGTCACAAGGCTTCCTAGTGAGAAAAACCAATTTGATGATAATATAAAATCATGTCACATACATCCTTTAATATAATGGAAGAATTAGGTCATAGGGGAGTATTTTTACACATCCTATATGGATTGTGTGAATGATAATATGAAGGTTGAGGCAAGGTCCTTGTAAAATATTAGAAATTCTACATAAGAGATCTAAACCTGTATGTATGATGTGAAATGCATTAGTGCCAATGATAATACAAATCCCCATGTTTGAGGATATAATACGGTGTAATATTCAGTGTAAATATGTTAAGAATATTAGAAGGTTGACTTGTTTATAGTGAGTCAAAGAGTAAATGTTTGTCCCATGGAAGAAACAAACATGCCTAAGAGTAGTAGATTGAGGTGGTTGAATATATGTGGTGGGAGCTAGGCCTTGTGGTTTTCTATATGTTAAAAATATTTTTTATGTTTGATAATCATTGGCTAAGTGACTAGATACCTTGTGAAACTCACGTAATGGTTTTTCATCTTAGGTGGGTGGGTGTGGTATTGCATCTAACCTAAGTGGAGATTCATACTAGTGTATATTTAGAACTTCATCAAATAACTCATCATAGTCAGAGCATAGAGTGTTAGATTTAGGAATATTTATTCCTTGATAAATATCTCATATGCTAAACATTAGTGTTGGGAGTGACCGTAGACCCTGTGAATGAAAAAAAAGGCACTACTACTTGAAGATTCAACTTCAGTGTAGGTTGTATCATTGTGGTCAACATCTTTGGAGGAAGTGAACTAGAAGGATTATAAAAACTGGTTAATTGGTATGGTCTAGGCATGGATCTATCATGAGGCATGCTCCAAAGAGGCTCAAAAGTAATAAAAATAGTATACATGGTAGAATATATAAGGTGCTCCATCTCATATCTATGGACATAGATTAAATGAGGAATAATGTTAGGTAAATTAGGAGGTAAAATGATGTTAAATAAATTAATTATTTATGAATATGTAATTTGATCATAGGAGCATTAAAGAGAATAATGATAGCAAAGGAATTCCACATCAATAGCTTGGGAATAGACAATTAAGTATGGGTCATTTAGGGTATAACCATCATCATAATTTAGTGTATTAAGATAAATATTAAAGGAATCAACCATGATATCATTAGAGGAGTGGGAAGTGGGATTATTATTGATAACCATAAAAGTAGGTAATGTTCTAGTTGGATTCTTACAAAAACAAAGTAAAAAGGAAGGAGGAAATGAAGTGATGATATTAGAGGGAAGGTTTGATGTTTTAATCTTGAGGTTGATATTGTCATGCTAATCATCATTATAATATAAAAGGTCAGGAGGGATATTTTTGATAAAACTCTAGGTGAATATTATAACCTTGAATAGAATTGAAATAATATTTAAAGCATTAGTATTCTAAAAAAAGAATAGTTAAAGCATTCAAGGGGAGGTATTTTAAATACACCATGCTCTTGTAATTGTTCAAAATTATAGGGATTAGTGTCACCTTGAACATTTTATATATCACACTTATGAGGAAATTTAACACATTGGCATGTGGAAGAGGTCACTTACCTCATGTGATGAGTCTAGGGGCAACAAAAAAAGATGTTATATGATAATTTAAATTTTAATATAGTAACCTTAAATATAACCATGATGGGTGGGACTATGATATAAATCCAACTACATTTGAGTGGAGGCATATATATTTTATCAGAGTCTTGGCATGTGCTTTAGGTAGACTATATATTACACTCAAAATATCCTAGTGTTTTGATGAATTCTAAGGAAGTGATGTAAGTACTAAAACATTAATTGATCAAGGCTTGGTTGACATAGATATAATTAAATTGGAAAATAATAAAAAAAGGAGTATCATATGTATTAAGTATAGTTTTTTTTGGGGATCATGGAGTTTATAATATTTTTTTGTGAAAGAGAAGCATCTGTATTTTGATCAACTTGGATGGAAATTTCTTCACATTATTATAAGACACTATCCTAAGACACTATAAAGGTATATAATTTCACCATAGGTGATGTTTGAATAATTTCATATCAAATAATATTTGTATCAATTTATTTATATGATGTTGAGAATTATTCATGAGCTCAAGGAATGGAATTTGAGAATGGAACCTAACAAGTTATTCTATGGGGACACGTTCATCAAATATAAGGTGATATAGATAGGATTGAGAAAAGGGTATGTAATTTTGATATATACATATTATAAAATTATTAGATCTAGGTTGAATCTAATTAGATATCTAAACCTATGGCCTTAGGCCTATAAATACATTTGAGGTAGTGTGAGCTAATGGTATCGACCTAATTGACATAGTTGGTTGCACATAAATTTTAGAACTATATTGTATCATTCTAGCCAATAAATTAAAATTAGAATTGAGGGTCATAATAGACTATATTAGCCTAGACAATATAATAGGAATAAAATTTATTAATAGAGAAAATTATATCAAGCTGGCTGATATAGTTAGATCTAAACTAGAAACAAAGCACTGTAACACGTTTATAGTATGGTTGGAATATAGGCTGATGTTATAAACTATTGCATCACAATAGATTATAAAAATTTTAATGTAGTGAATTAAAATACATTAGAAGGTATAATTTTTAAGGAATAAAACTTCATTAGGTTATTTGGTGTAATTATCTATCTAAAAGTCTATAGGTTATAATTTCTATATATTTTGTGTTTATGAAATGATATGGATGATTATCTTAAACTATTTTTTAATTTTGATTAGGAATCCAAGTTTGATGAGGATAAATATCAATATAGGACATGACTTGATTCACTTTGTTCATGTTAACTATGTTTTCCACATCATTAAAAGAACATGGATTAATGATGTTTTTAACAACATTAGCAATATGAAGTTGATTTTGATTATTTGGATATTGGTTTTGATTATGGTTAGGAAGTGGATTAAATTAGATAATAAGATGATAATTATTTTGGTGAAGTTGGTCATGTATGGCTTTGGAGTCATGGTATTTTTATACCTTGTCATAAGCTTATTAACTATTGGTTTCCAGTTGTACGCCTCTCTTGCTCAGCCTCGCACACTTCGGAGAAATGGCAATAAAAGATGGAAAACTTGATTAATATGTCATTTCAGTCAATGAGGGGTTTGACATCAAGACTAGATCAAATAGAGAAAATGACTAGGAGGCACCTAGAAAGGGTATGGTCAGTTCCTTGCTACTTCTAGCTTTACTTGAACTAAGGTGAGAGGACCTAAGGGGTAGCTTTATAACTTAAAGGGATTATGTGATTCGTTCTTCATGGGAATAATTTATATAATGGAAAATAAACCTTGTTAGAACACAACCAAACTTTCTCAATCTACATGGGAAGTGTTGTCACACATAATGAGAAAAGGTTCTAAACCAGACACAAGTTACTAAATATAGTTATGAATATCATTTAAATTTTCATTCTTAAGGATTTTCATCAACACAAAGCTGAATAAGAGATTCCAATGCTAATCATTAACACAAAATATGCAAACACATGCTAGGTATACAATATTTATGTAGTCATAGGTAAATAACACTTTAGATATGCAAAGGGAGTATCATATGTAGGGTGAAATAGGGTAGGATAAAGTTATCAATTAAATTAAATTAAATTAGAGGGTTAATATAATTCCACAAAGAAATTTCATTAAATCGCTATGTCATCTTCAACAACAAATGCAATGCAAATCTGAAACAAGTGAAATTGAAATCATACACAAGTGATGTCCTTCAAGAAACCCTAAACATTGAGTCCATGATCCTAGGATTACCATTAAAATGGATATCAACACCCTATTCTCAAATCTCATAGTAGAAAAGTTTTTTTAATCTAGACATAAACTCTAAATGACTACCATAAAGATGACTATATCAGATTACCAATCTACTAAGCATGTAAAATAAAGTATTGTATTTCAAAAATAGAAAGAGAATGCAGACAATGAAGGGATTTCATTTTTTAATTGAGTTTAAATTTAATACAATGTGTTTTAATAACATAATAGATGAAAACTATGAAATAAAATCATATGACAAGGGATGCATGTATAATGCTCTCAAAGCTTGCCAATGATTTTACATCATAAATCAATTTAGAATGATAAATATTACACAAGGAGAACTCTTTGAAGATATAAATCTTGACTCAAAAATTTAATCAAACCTTGTAAAGGGACATACCCCATTTACTTATACAATATAGCTAAGCCTAGAATATTCCTAAAGATGCTCTAGTTAGAAGATTCCTTCGTAGGCCTAGAGTCTATTAAACCTTGTAACAAACATGATTCCTAAAATTATGCTCATGTTCTTATGATGATGGCAAGCTTAATCCTACACTAGAATAAAATATTTATATTTATCTATGTGGAGGATAATCCTAGAATAGACAAAACAAACCATTATCCTCTTGTATAATAAACAAAAACATCCCTTTCTTATACACATGATTACACAAAAAACTAAATTTAAAAGGGACATGCCACCAATAGGAAAAGTAAAATAGTTTTTTGGTGGTAAGTGAGAAAAAGGAAGAAGGGAGAGAAAATAAAAGAGAATTAGTGCCATCTCAGAAGAAACTAAAATATCCAGTTATATTCTAGAGTCGATCTAGATAATATAATCATTTGCAAAATTGTTCTCAAAACTGGTATATTATTTGAGCATGGGGGTGAGATTCCATTGGTTTGGTCTTGCTTGGTATTTGAATTTTACTCAATACTCCTCAATCTAGGTAGTAATCATCTGAAGCATGGCTTGTTTCTACCTAATGAGTTGTTTAAGATGGTCACAAGATTTCTCAAGTGACACCAGTTGTTGTCTTATCAAAATTAAAGGATTATTATGGAGCATCAATGAGATTTTTAAGAGCATTGAGTATTTATTCTTCCTCCAAATCATTTTCACCATCGAAGCTTACCATTTTCCTAATTGTGACATCCATTTCATTTATTATAGTCTTGACGGACTACTCTTTTTGTTTCAAATAAAAGATGACATCTTTGAGTATCATCAAATGATGCTTGATTTCCAATTGCAATTCTTGGGGTATTTTATGATCATTTGGAGAAATGATTATTTCTACAATCAAAGTGTTTTATCCTATCTTATAGACCTCATCCATCTTCTACTAGACTTCTTCACACTTCTTAATATCTACCTCATAGAAAAACATTTGAGCATCACACTCCCTTTTATTGTCCATTATGTTTTTCAAGAATTTAAATGATGAGTTGATTATTTCTCCAGCCCTAGTGCCTAAGTCTTGAATTTTTTTTGTTGCTCATCCTCTGGTCTTCAAATCATCAATCTGACTAGAGTCAAATTATGTGAGTGAGAGATGGGGAGAACCTAGAGAAACACTGGTAGTTATAGTTAATGCCTTAGGATCATTCAATAACTTTTTTCAAGTACTAGATCATACCATAGTTTTCTACATTTAACTCCTCCATGGTGGCCTTATCTTTGTCCATTATATGAGCCACCATGTTCACCAAAACCTATGAGCTATGTTTTATCTCATTCCTATATGGATATCCCAGTTTGTAGCTGTAGATAGTGTAAATCTCAAGGGGAACATATTTTTTTAGAACATTTTGTGGAGGAATGACTATATCCATATTCCTCTCTCCTGTAGCAGTGAATGTAGTTTGAGAGTATGTCTTGGCCTTCTTAAGGAGATTGGATTTATATGCCTGAGTGATCTTTACAACATAAATCTCCTAAAATGTTCTCATAATGTCCAATTTATGTTTGAACTATTTTTTAACCTAGAGAAGGGGTCTGGTCTAAATTCCCATTGATGTACTAGACATTTATGGAGGCCTTGAGACATTGAAAGGTGGTGCCATTAGAGTACCTAGTGTAGGAAGTGTCATAGAAATGGGTTATAGA
Organism: Torreya grandis; assembly: GCA_037957365.1. Taxonomy (NCBI): domain Eukaryota; kingdom Viridiplantae; phylum Streptophyta; class Pinopsida; order Cupressales; family Taxaceae; genus Torreya; species Torreya grandis. Next base: position 1,122,821 of record JARHVA010000908.1, on the reverse strand, counting down.
CTCAACACAAAATATTCAATCTCTTCATCACTCTTAAAATCCTCACTACCTTCTTTATCTTATCTATCTTCTCTTTTAGGGTTTGGCTTAATTTACTCCAACACTCCAAAATCTTGTTCAAATTGGAGAGACTCCTTGAGAATTATTTTAATGGATCTCCCTTATATCATAGGCTGACTAGAAGGTTTCAAAACCACTTCAACTTATTTATTTACATGAGTTTCAAGTAGAGATGAGGCTATGGTGATTTCCTTGCTACAATTAGGGAACTCTCCACCAATCATGGCCTCTTAACCTTTATTCTAGGCTAGATCATGAACCCTGATATGAGGAAAGAGACCTCAAGGTACTTAAATTGAAACAACATTACCTAAAGTACCCTCCTCAGCATCTTTATTAGATTAGTATAGCTCCTTATTTGTCTCCATATGGGTGGGGGTATCCATTTTTAGGTTTGATCCCCCACCTTCCTCTATTCTTGCCTTCTCCTTTGGTGCTAAACTTGACACCTTTAGAGGGGAAGGGCCAGCTAGCGATATCTCTACAACTACTTATGAGCCATCTTGTTCAACCATCATTTCATTACCAATGGTGACTTAAATATTCTATTCTCTCTCCACTTCAATTCTCTCATCAGATTTATTTAATTCCTTAACTCCACCTTCATCATCTTGGCCTGGTGATTAGGTGATGTCATTTTCAATAGATGCATCTATATCTGATGAGACTACTTCCTTCTCTTGAGGGGCTTGAGCTTGCATGGTCACCTCAAATCTAACATATACAACATCATCAAATGATAAAGGATCATTTGAGGGAAAATGTCTTCCTCATTACCTTTAATCTCTACTCTTAATGGGCCCTCTTCTATAAATAAACCCATTATTGGGACCTTCACTGGGGTTTGTGCTCTTTCCCTTGGAATCCTCTACCCAATTATTACTTACAAAGGAGTGAACACATGATGCTTCTTCATAAACTCAGAAATGGGCCTACCTTCATCTGATTCTTCATCACTCATATCCCTCAACCTCTAGGAATATGAGGATTGATCCTATTTCTTTTTTATGGGGTTTTCCTTAGAAGGTAGGTATTTAAACACAACCTCCTTTTTTTTAGGAAACCCACTTGGAGATTATAAATCCCTCTTAACTCTCTTTTGATTGGGATACTTTACTTATTATTCACCTTATCTCTTCTTTGAAAATAACTTTAGGAGAAGGACAACTCCTAATTATTGTGCTAGTAGAGTATGTGGAGTTGCAACTAGATTGACCATTGGGATAGTTTTTGGAATGGTTGGCATCATTGGGGATCCCTCTACCATAATGGATATTGGGGTGGAACTAACCAGTGTAACCTCCCTAGTAACAATCTTACCCTAATGATCCACTAGACTTGTTAATTTTGAGAAGGTCAATCTCACCTTAGACTATGATATTGTTATCAACTCAACATTAATTGACTTGGTGAAGTTAACATAAAAAAATTTGTGCTTCCTCTTTCCCTTTTCTACTAGTATTGGAGCTAAAGGATCACCGCTATATTCTGGGAGGAAAGCATTTAGCTCTTGAACTTGTCTAAGTTGTTGGAGGGTAGGGGTATCATAAGCACCAAGATCAACCACATGTTCCTTCATCCACCTGAAGGTTTTTTTCATGATTTCAAAACCTCTCCATGGAATGGAATCATTCTCCTTAGCAATGAAGTCCAATTGTGATATAGCCTAGTATTTAATATTGCATTCATTATACACTATATATCATGTCTTATTATCATCTACCATGTCTTTACATATGGGAGTAATATTATAAGAAATAACCTCTTGAAATTTCAACCTCATATAATCCATTTTTTTGACATCATCCTCGATGGTGTATTCAGACCAGATATCTTCATAATGTGATTGATGTAGAATTAAATTAGTTTCTATGTTCACCAACTATTTAATATCATAATTAGGTATATGCAACATTTTATCAATCACATACTAGCCTATTTCTTGTTCTAATCCCTTTACTTTGGTGATAAAAGGACATGAATAGTGTCTAATCTGTATAAATAACTTGAAGGGATTGTTTATCATTTTTACCACAACCATCTCATGTAGGGTCACCATCTGTCAACTCAACTCCATCACTACCAACCTATCATCCAAGTATCTCAACAATTTATGTAGACCTTGAGTAACCACTTATCCTAATATAAGTTAATGTCCTAAATTAGATATATGAGTAACCATACTTATAAATTATTTCTTTGGACACCTTGGACATTCTATTGAGTCTCCTCATAGGAAATAAGACACTCATCATAGTATTGAATAAATAATTGTAAAACTTGAAAAAAATATTCTTGTAAACATCTAGAGTTATTTTGAGATAAAATTCATAAATTCTCATTCCATTAGGATTCTTGGTGAGCCCTTAGAATGTCTTATTATGCACCAGGTAATACATAATACATAAAAGATGTACATATGAACTTATCATTTGAATGAATTACTACTTGAAGTTACATCATCTACATGTGTACGTTATCGCTCAAAATGGTGGCCTAGTCTAGCTTCTTTTATCGCTCTAACACATAAATTAAGATTAATAATATCCAAGGATAAAATTTGCCCATGATGGACATCCCATAAATTCTATTGGCCATGGTGATGACATACTAGGTTAGTTCATTGAAATTTTCTAATTTTAGACTTTTAGACATTGTAGAGACCTTTTGCCTTTTATTAGCTAGTCATTAAGAGTTGAAAATGTCCCATATTGATTCATTGTTCTTCTCTACATACTCTTGAAAATAATCTAGGGAGAGATTATTCCTTTTAGGCTAGGGAAGAATCTTAAGCATGGTTTTGAGGGCCATAGGAGTAAAAGAGTAAATGACCAATTGGCTACCATTGATGATGGTCCTGGTGTCTGGTTGATATACTCAAGCACATGTAATAATTAATTATAGGTATAGTGTATCCAAGGGGAATGCTACTGTAGGGGAGATGTAACTCATGCTAAGGTTTGTAACTACTAGAAGATGGTCTGGACACTATAATACATTTAATAGGGTTGTAAAATTTAAACCCTGAACATCTGTATCTTTGATTCCATCTAAGACAAAGATGATGTTTATTTTCATATATGTTGAAGATGCCACCATTATTTCTCTAACTCTCAGGTTTAATAATTTGAATTTGAAAAAATACTTCACTCAAACAACCCTTAAAATAACTACAACCTCCTCTTAAAGAACACAACACCCTTAAGGAGATAAAATAACACTTACTAGTAATTTAGAGAGTTACACACAATTGAAGATAAAAATATGTTAAAAATTCATCATAATAATTATTTTACACTACACATCACTAGGGAACACATATAACTTGAATGTGTAAATAGAATCTCTAAAGGCAAAAGTTAAACACAAATGAAATCACATGCCTTAGTTATAATCCTTGATATTTTGAAATTGGTGTTTCTATTAATTCTTCAAATAATAAAAACTATTTACCAACTACCCTCTTTAATCACTTGAGCCTCTTTAGATAATAAGAAGGAGAAGGTGAAAGTATTTCCTTCATGCCAAGAAATTCTCCTTATAACACATGGACCCATATTATAAAAAAAATATTATGGTACCTTTTTATACCTTTGGGGACTTTTGCATATTTTCACTTATTATTTCCTTTAGTGAAGTGGTGAAATATGCACCAAGATCCTCATGGGATGTAAGAACACCATGTGTCATCATTTATCTTTACAAATCTAGGCATTCAGGCCTTTGAGGACCTTTGAACCTTGTCCATCAAGAGGTAAGTGAGGAAATCTTCAAAAAGGGACCAAAGCCTAAAATACTTCAAGGAGCTACCATGTGGCATCACTTTACTTTATAGGTTTACGCATTCAGGACTTCAAGGACTTTTTGAACCTTCCCCACCAAAAGGTAAGAGAGGCAATTTACAAAAAGGGCCTGAAACTTAAAAGACCCTAAAGAGATACCATGTGTCCAACTTAGATGCTTGATTGGAATCTTAGACAAATTCTCACCTTTGCACCATCCTTATTAATATGGGGAGTGGTGTAGGATCCTTTTGATCCCTGAAAATGTACTCATAACTAGTAAAGGAAATGAATAAGTCATTACCTTATAAACTTGATGAATCTAACTTAGGGATTTTCATGGGATAAAGCTTTAGGGGCCCTTTGAGATAACCACATGTTTTTCATTTATCTCATTGTGCAATTTCTTGCCTTAATCACCAAAACACATTGGAGGTGCAATACAATAGTTACATCAAAGACCCCAAAACTTTTCTCTTTTGAGCATAACACAATAATTGAATGTATGCAAGGAGACTTAGATATATCTCCATCTTTAGTGAATATTTTTTTAATGAAACTTGCTACTTGAAGACATAGAGTTAACATTAATAAAACATAAGTTCATAGGTCTCTCACAAAACATGGTAAATGAAAAAAATAGCTTGAACAAAGTATTGGAACATAACAGGTGTACAAAATCCTAAATATTTTAACATTAAAAGGGCAAAAATTACTAGGTATATATTTGGGCTCCAAAATCAGCTCTTACTTAGGGATGAGTAACCCTAGTGGGTACACAAAGAACACCAAACCAAGAGCCTATCCATTGGGCCATGGAAGAAAAGGATTTACAAAAAAGGTAAGGAAAACATACCATGAGTGAACAAAGTTATAATAAGGCATCAAAATATAACCAAGAAGGAAAAGATGAAAAAACAAACTATACAAACATAACCCTAAAAAAGGAAAAAAGAAGAGGAATATACATGTACATATTCACATAGGCTAACATGGACTTAGTCCAAAAAGTGCTTGAGGTGTTTTCCATTAATTGGTAGATCCAATATTTCTCCATCAATATATATGAGATAAAATGTATGGTTCCCTATTTTATAATTGATGGTGTAGGGATCCATTGATAGGGAAGCAATATTTACCATGTTTTCCCATATATTAATGTCTGTTATCCTAGAGCAAGACCAAATCTCCAATTTGAAAAGATCTCAACATAAAATTTTTATCGAATATCTTCTTGAGCCTTTATTTTAGATTTAAATTCTTCTCATAAGCTTGTCTATGAGATTCATCAAGATCTACAATCTGGTAGATTCTTTCCTTATAGTGGTTTATTTCTTCTTCATCTTTAACTATCTATTTCATGAATTGGTAAGTAGGTAACTATAAATTAAGGGGAAAAAGAGCTGAAATCCATAAAAAAATATCAAAGGGGATTCTTCTAGTACACCTTTTAGGATTCAACCTATCAGCCTAGGCAATAAACTTCAACTCCTCACTACATTTCCTTTTGTCAGTATCTAAATTCATAATTTAATAAATTTTTGTTACTAGACGTGACCTACCCATTTCCTTATGGATTGTGATTTGAGGCATATGATAGATTAATTCCATAATATTTACATAATGGGACTAATTATTTTTCTCTAAAGCACATGGCATTATCACAGACAATTTTAACTAGCACTCCAAATCAACAAATCACAATATTTAAAAGTAAATAGATGACTACCTAGTGGGTTAACTTTCTACTGGAGATTTATTCAACCCATTTTATTAATTATTCAATGGCCACTAAGATCCATTTGTTACCATCACTTAAGGCATCTAATATTTCACCCATGAATTCTATTCACCACTACCTAAAAAGTCCTTCAACAAAAACCAACTACAGGGGCAGTGATCTGAATGCTTTCATTTACCCAGTGATTCATTAGCATTCACATCTCCTTACCATAGTAGCAACATGTTTGAGTAGAGTGGGACACTAATAACTAGCCCTTATAATCTTGTGTATAGTGACTTTGGGAGCAAAGTGACAACCACACACACCTGTATGAAATTCTATAACTAATCTAGAAATCTCATATTCCATTAAGCACCTCAAGAGGACACCATCTAGGTTCCTCCAAGCCAATTCATCTTCTAAAGAAGATACTTCTAGGATACTAACTTCAAGGTACTCCTTTGATTTTTTTCTAAGTGGGGAGGATAAGTTAGAGTCTTTAAGTAATAGATTATATTTTTGTACCATGGAGATTAGATCCATAGATATCAATAACCCCTTCTACATTATTCACCTCTACATCCTATAAGTTGGTTTTAGAAATTATCTTGGTGAGACCCATGCCCCTGACCAATTTAGTATTTTATATCTCTAGGTCATATTCATGAATTTTGTGACCCATCATCACCTTTTGTTAGTAGTTTCATTCTAATTTAATATGTCCATCATAGTGTGAGAAACATAGGCCACAATCTTTGAATATGTAATGTAAGATCTAAACTATTTGATATCCTTTAAAAGAGTAAAGGCTTGTTTCTCCATTATGTTATAGTTTAGCTCAGATCCCTATAATGCCTTACTAAAAATATCAATTGGTTACTTGTGAATTTAATCATTCTTTTGTAGTATCGCCATATCAATAGTATGTTTAGAATTAAATGAAAAGATCTAGAAATGTTTTCTATAATCAGGACTGGCAAACACTGGGGTAATTTTCAAAGCTACCTTGATGTCCTAGAATTATTTCGTTTCCTTTTCCTCCAACTTTATATTTTTATTATTTTTTAACATTGAATTAATGGGAAAAGTGATCTCTTTAAAATTAGAAACAAACCTTCTAAAAAAAATAATTTGGATGAATAAAGATTGAATACCTTTCTTGGTCTATGGGATGGGTATCTTGTCAATGGCCTCTAACCTTTTAAGATATAATATCACACTTTATTGAGACATAATGTTCCATAGTAACTTTTCCTTTTATACTCCAAAATGGTACTTCCTAGGATTAAGGGAGATTCTAAACTCCTTACACCTGATAAGCATTTGTTCTAAGTGACCCAAGTGGTTATCTCATTTCTTAATGTATACTTTAACATCATCTTGATAGAATATAATAAATTGGTTGACTAACCTAAAAAAGGATACATCCATTGATATTTGGAAGTGGAAACCACATTTATTAATCCAATCAAAATTTAGACATACACATAGGTTCCCCATGCAATAGTGAAAGTAGTCTTTAACCTTTTAGGCTCCTTCACTACTACCTAGTTGTACCTAGAAAAACCATCTAGAGTTGATAATATCTCAAAACTAGTATCATCTTGGATCATGTTGTCCATGTTAGGCAATGAATAATTATCCTTTAGTGAAGCCTTGTTTAGATTTTATAAATCAACATAGAGCTAGATATCTTTTTTATTATTTCTTATAGGGACTAGATTAGCCATCCATGATGAATACTTGATGGGTTAAATAATCCCACCATCCCTTAAATTCTTCAATTCTTCTTCCATCTTGGTGGACAAGATGGGGTTGATAGGCCACTATTTTTGTTATAATGGTTTCATACCAGGCTGGAGAGGGATAACATGCTGGAACAAATCCTCTTTATAATCCTTTAGCTTTAAGTATGGCCATGCTAAATAGTCATGGTACTTTATTAAAATATTGATAAATGCTTCCTTCTCTTTCTTTCATAGGTGATTTCCCATCCAAATATTCGTTGGATTTCCCTATATCCTAATATCAATCTTAGCTACATCCTTTGATATATAAATAGTTCTAGATTTTATTCTATCGAACCCATAAAAATATGCTTCAAGACTAACCAATCCTCTATGAATAGTATTAGTCTTCAGCTATATTATTTTTCTTCCATATAAGGTTTATTTTCCATCACATACCTATACCATGGATTCCATATCTATAATGTTTCCTTCAAAATCATATATGTAACACATAAACCTTTTTATTTGATCATCAACCTCAAAGACTTGTCAATGATCAATGTTTTTCAAGACAAAACCATCACCTCTACCTCATATTCATATGAGGGAGTTCTATGTTCAACTTTAAACTTTACAACCCTATTTACAAGCATATATACCCCCAGATTAAGATTTCAATCATGATACTCAATATTGAAATCAAGAAACCATTCTAAGTGGTTATATACAGTGTTTTGGTATTGCTTCAATATTTTCTATTTCATGGTGTAAATAGATTAGACCTACTTCACCATTAATTATAAATCTCCCTTATCTATCAACCTTTTGAGTTCATATTTATGAGTAATCTGAAGGCCAATCAAGAGTCCTTCATACTCTACAATATTGTTAGTGCACTCAAAATACAATTGGAAAGAGTATTTATAAGCTTAGTCATTAGGGGAATAGAGGACAACCCATTCTTGATTTCCAATAATTGAACATGATCCATAAAAATGTATGGTCTAGATGGAGGCTTCATCTATAGCAACAAATTTAGGAGGTAGTTCCTCATACTCAACACTCCCCATAAATTTTTTAATGTATGTATCCACATATGACATTTTATTCAACTGATATATAGGATCTTCTAATACATGAAACATTTATGGCTCCCAATTTAATCAAACCATCTTCCCATCCAGAGGTATAGTGGCATAGGATAGATCCATTTAAACACTACCCCCAATACTAGTCGCCCATTTTTTAGATACCAACATATCTCATTTTTTGAAATAATCTACAATAACATCCATACTTATGAACTTACCAAGGTATTGTGTGAGATGCACCACTATTCCTTTAACCATGACAATAATAAGTAATTATTTGGAATCCATGGTAAGGTATCATCCATATACTATAATTATCCTTATACAAAGTTCATTCAAAACAACTAGTGGCATAATGTTACAAGATTCACTAGATTCAAACATATAGTTATGGATAACTAATCTATTAATTAGTAGGGTGGTATAGAATGGGTCAATATCCATCTAACTCTATACCAATGTTATTCCTAAATACACCTCTAGGTGATGTTTAGGGGATTCTGAGGTGTTCTCACTTTTCAAAAGGAAAGCATGAGAAGGCTCAACTTCAATAATATCATTAGTAGTAACTTTCTTGGTGAATACTAAACACTCAAAATATATTTTCCTATGCTCTATAATTATAATCAACTCCAAAAAGGGTAATATGACCTTTAGTTGACTCAATACATGGGCCATGTCACAAATACTATATCTAGGTAAAGGAGTGTTAGCAGGTAGACTAGTGACACTATCATTATAGATACACCCCTTAAGAGTTAGGGAGAGAGAAGTAAGTGAACCCACATTCTAAACTTCACTTTTCAAAGGAGGATTCCTAAGTTCATCCTCCTTGGGAATACTAGATAATAAAATAGTTCTATTATTGGCTTAGGTACCTTTTGGCTTAACATTGTAAGTTGTACAACTAATCTTGGTGGAATTTGGGACCTCCTTACTCCCTTTGGTCTCTTTCTCTTTGTCTCAATTTTAGGAGTAGTAGAGTCTTTATCTTTCAAAGGAGTATTTTAATCTTTACTTCTCAAATTTTACTCCTTCTCTTGGGTAATTTCTGCATGGATCATCAATTTCTAGTCCTCAACTGATGGAGATGAATTTCTATATTTGTATTTCATCATTGATCTTAAAAACTCAAAATCATGAATAGGTAATTCATATTTATGCATCATATTTATCTCATAGATGATGTTTGGGGTTGGGACCCTTACCTTTTCACACACTCTCTAGAATGACTGACCAGTGGTAGCACTCATCATCTCTATAGATGGAAAGGCAACCATCACATCTAGTTCAAGTAGTTGGAAAGTAAAACATTCCTCAAATAAATTGTCTTCACATTCAAAAATATTTGAAGCACTCATAGTTTCCTTTTAGAAGGTGTAACTTTCCATCTATTGGAAATCAATAATGTAAATTTCATCTCCATTAGATGTAGATTCAAATCCTTCTACACCTTGATCATCACTATTAGCTATGTTATGTGAGGGATGAAGGAGGAAGCACTTATCGCACCACTTGATATCAAAAGTTACTACACTGACCTTTATATCAAAAGTATCTGATACTTGCCTTCCACTTCCCTGATTATAGTTTCTTGCATTCTTATCATCTCTTACAATCACTTTTCCCTTGTCATTATTCCTACCTTGGAAAGTTGGCCTACCTTGACCTTGATCCTTGGGATGATTTTGTCCTCCCTATTTTGATCCCTCCTATCATCATGGTTATAATAAACTTGAGATAGCCCCTTTTCTACTATGGCCAACTTGTAATAGATTTCTTTCACAATAGTGGCTAGAGTCTTCATAGTTTCCTCTAGATCTACACTCTTCTAGGAGGATTGAGGCTTCTCTGGGTTCACTACCTTGACATCAGCCCTCTTACTCAAAGGCTTACCCATAGATTTGATGTTTTCTCTATTTGGATAGCCAAATTTAAATCCATCCTCAAATTTATGGGAGCCTTATCTCTAAGATAATAGGCAACCTTCATGTCAAATGCATCATAGTATTTAATCAAAGAAGGAACACCACTGGGTCTAATATCCTCTATTAGCTATATCAATACCTTACTAAATCTAGAATTAAAATCCTTGACACATTCATTAGGATTTTTCTAAAGGCTTTTTAATTCAACAAGCAAGAATCTAAGATCAATGTTATCACGAAATTGCATCTTAAATTCATCAATCGTAGCTTGTGATATGTCTATGGATCTATTAGGGAGAGATTCGAACCACTCCTGGGCCTCTTCTTCAAGTGTGTTTATAAAGATATTTATGCATAGATATTATAGATCAATTTCATAATCTTCAATAAAATTTAAGAAGGCTTTTAAATGTTATTCCCTAGACATAAAATTGTTCACTTGAATCTTAGGAAAAATATTCCTTACTTTGATGGGAAATTCATTAAGAAACTAGGCATATAATTGAAGTTGATAGGTCTAAACCTTTGGATCATAAATGGTATACATCTATTATCTAGACCTTGATCTTCTTCTCCATCATTATCATTACTTGTATTAAACATCCTCCTTCTCAGATCATGGTCTCCCATCTTTGAACTGGAAGATGTAGATGAACTAGGGGATGACTAAGAATTAATACTATGAGAAGACTTGAAGGGGAAGAAATATAATGAAGCCTTAATTTCCTAGTAGAAGGAGAAATATTTCTTTGGGGACAAGGAGGTTGACTTGCAGGGATCTTAGATTTATTTGATGCATTTTTATATCCTTAAACTAAAGGGATATTTGAGAAAAGGTGGTAAATATAACAGGGAACAAACTAATTAGGTCTTACTTGATTGCCTGAGTGTTGGCCTACAATAAGCTTTCACACTTGTCTCCTTCTGGATGGATCATTTAACTTAGGGACAAGTTCTTTAGATGGATCTTTCTAAAAGGAAGACCAAGTACCCTCCATATTTTTAGATCTAAAGAAAACTCTTCAAGATAGAAAAGAGTACAAATAGTAGGCACTAATCTTTAAACCTTGATGTAACAGAGTCACCACTAGAAGCAAAAACTTCTAGACTAAAACAAAAAGAAGTACTAATAGCACTTGGTAGGATGGAAACTTTCAAACATTAAAAATAATTATAATAACATTGTAAAATTTATTAAAACACATAAATGAACATCACCAGTGGAGTCACTAAGAAAGGATTTAAATATGTTGATGAACCAAAGATTAAGAACTTAATGTAGTAATAATAGAGAATGACGAAAACAAAACACTTATATCTCTCTATAAGTATTCTTAGTAACACAAGTGACAAGAATGGTCCCTAGCAATGGTTCCAAAAAAGATGTTGGTGACATTGACAAACCAAAGATAATCATAATAGCATAAATAGGTAGAGAAATTTAAAAATGATAAAAACTCTCTGTAAGAGTCCCCAATAACACAATCCCCAAAGATATTTTCTTTCCTTGATAATAACACAAAAAATAATTTTGGTTCCTAATTATACACCTCTCTCACTCAACCTTTCACACTTTAGATAAATGGAAAACAAAGATGGAAAACTTTATTAATATGTCAATGTATTTGGGGAGGGGTTTGACATCAAGACTAGACCACATAGAGAAAATGAATGGAGGAATCAACAAAGGGTGTGGTCAGTTCCCTACTACTTCTAGCTCTACCTAAACCAAGGTGAGAGGACCTAATGGGTAGCTTTCTCACATAAAGGGATTCTATGATTAAATATTCATGGAAATTACTAGCATAAGGTAATATAAAACTAATTAGAACATAACCAAACTTGCTCAATCTACTCGAGAAGGGTTATCACACAAAATGAGTAAATGTTATAATCTAGGCATAAGATACTAAAGATAGATATGAATATGATTACAAATTTTAGTCTTAATTATTTTAAACAATACAAGGTTGAGTAAGAGATTATAATTCTAATCTTTAATGCATAAAATGCAAACACATGTTAAGTATATAATATTTATGCATTCACATGAAAATAACACTTTATATATGCAAAGGGCATGTCATATGTAGGGTAAAATAGGTTAATATAAAGTTATTATTTAATAGAAATTAAAATGGAGTGTTAATAGATGACCACAAAGAAATTCCACTAAACTGCTATGTCATCTTCAATAGCAAATGCAATGCAGATCTAAAACAAGTGTAATTGAAATCATACACAAGTGATGTCCTTTAATATCCTCTACCAATTGAATTTATGAGCCCAATATAACCCTTAAAAACGTTATAAACACCCTATTCTCAAATATTAAAGTAGAAAGGATTTTACAATCTAGATATGAACTTTAAATGACTACCATAAAGATGAATATATCATATTAGCAATCTACTAAACTTGTAAATAGAGCATTATATTTCAACAATAAGAGGAGAATGGAGATGATAAATAGATTTAATTTTTCAATTAATTGTAAACGAAATATAATGTGTTCTAACAACATAATAGACTAACACTATGTAAGAAAATCTTGTGACAAGGGAGACATGTATAATGATTTTAAAGATTGCCAATGATTTTACATCAAAAATCAATTTGGCACCAAAAATATTGCATAGTGAGATCTCTCCAAGGTTATATCTCTTGACTCAAAAATTTAAATGACACTTGTAAAGGGACATACCTCATTTAATTATACAATTGAGCTAAGCCTAAATTTTTCCTAAATATGCTCCAACTGGAAGATTCCTTCATAGGCCTAGAGTTTGTTATATCTGGTAATAAACATGATTCCTCAGATTATGCTTATGATCCTATGATGACATCAAGCTTGATCCTTTACTACAACAAAATATTTCTAGTTATCTACATGGAGGATGACCCTACAATGGACAAAACAAACCTTTGTCCTCTTGTATAATAAAACAAAACATCACTTCCTTATGCACATGATTACAAAAAAATCTAACTTCTAAAGGGACATGACACAAATGGGAGAATTACAATGGTTTCCTAGTGGGAAATGAGAAAAGGAACAAGGGAGAGAAAAGAAGAGAGAAGTGGGTTATCTTAGAAGAAACTAAAATAGTTAGTTATGTTTAGGATTTGATCTAGATAATGAAATCCTTCACCAACTTGTTTTTATACTTGGTATATTCTTTGAGCATGAGTATGAGATTCCCTTGGTATGGTGATTTTTAGTATTTGAATTTTACTTGATACTCCTTAATCCAGGTGGAAATCATATAAATCATGGTTTGCTTGTATCTAATGAGCTATTTAAGATGGTCACAAGATTTATTGAGTGACATCAATTGTTTTATCTTATCAACATTAAAAGATTCCTATGGTGCATCAATGAGGTTTTTTAGAGCTTTGAGTACTTCTTCCTTAAAATCATTTGCACCATCAAAACTTATAATTTTCTTGACTGAGGAATCTATTTATTTTGTTGTAGTATTGAGGGACTATTCTTCTCCTTTCAAATTGAATATGCCATCTTTGAGCATTATTAGATGACGTTTGATTGTCAGTTAACATTCCTTGGGCCTTTTATAATAATTTGGAGTAGTGGTATTTTTGGAAATCAAATTATCTCTGCCCATCTTACAAATCTCATCCTTCTTCTATTAGACTTATTCCCACTTCTTGATATCTACCTCATAGAAAAACATCTAAGCATCACACTCCCTTTTATTTTCCACTATGTTGTTCAAGAATATAAATATTGAGTTGATTATTTATTTATCCCTAGTTCCCAAGTCTTCTTTCAATTTTTCTATTGTTCATCCTCTAGTCTTCAAATCATCAATCCAGTCAGACTCAAATGATGTAAATGATAAATGGAGAGAACCTAGAGAAACACTGGTAGTTAGAGTGACTACCTTAGGCTCATTAAGTAACTTTTGAAAGTAATAGATCATAACTTGGTTTTCTATCTTTAACTCCTCCATGGTGGCTTTATCTTTGTCCATTCTATGAGCCACAATGTTCACCAAAACCTATGAGCTATGTTTTATCTCATTCCTTGATGTCTCCCCTAGTTTGTAGCTGTAAATAGTATAAGTCTCAAGGGGAGCATATTCATCTCTCCCATAGTAGTGAATGTAGTTTGAAAGTGTGTCTTTTCCTTCTTGGCAAGATTGTCCTTATATCCTTGACTTATCTTTACCACATGGATCTCCCAAATTTTGCTCATGATGTCCTTTTTTCTATTTGATCTATTCTTCAATCCAGATAAGGGGTCTTGTCTAAATTCCCATTGATATACTAGACATTGGTGTAGGTATTGAAACATTGAAAGGTGGTGTCATTAGAGCACCTAATGTAAGAAGTGCCATGAGAACGGGCTATAGACTCAACACAAACTACTCAGTCTCTTCATCACTCTTCAAATCCTCACCACCTTTATATTCTCTCATTTTTCCTTCAGGGTGTGGTTCAATTTGCTCCAACACTCCAAAATCTAGTGTAAATTGGTGAGATTCATTGAGCAAAAGGAACAAGGGAGAGAAAAGAAGAGAGGATAGATAAGACGGTTACACAACCACTTCACCTTCTTTATTTATCTGAGTTTTAGGTAGAGATGAGGATATGATTATTTCCTTTCTTCCCTTAGGTAACTCTCCACCAATCATGGTCTCCAAAAAATTATTCTAGGATGGATCATGAACCCTAATGTGAGGAAGGAGACCTCAAGGTACTTAAGTTGAAATACCGTTACCTAAAGTACCCTATTTAGGATATTTATTTAATTGATCTAGCTCCTTATTTAACTTTGTATGGGTGGGGGTACCCATTTTCAAGTTTTCTCCCCCACCTTCCTCTATACTTTCCATCTCCTCTAGTGTTAGACATGACACCTTCGGAGGGGAATGGGAAGCTAGTGATATCTCTATAGTTACTTATGTGTCATCTTTTTTAACCATGATTTAATTATTGATGGTGACTTAAATATCTTGTTCTCAATCCACTTTAGCTCTCTCATCATATTTATTAAATTACTTAGCTCCATCTTGATCACCTTGGCCTAGTTATTGGGTGATGATTTTTTCAATAAATGCCTCTATATATGATTAAACTACTTCCTTCTCCTGAGGGTCTTGAGTTTATGTGGTTACCTCAACTCTAATATATACAACATCATAAAAATACAAAGGATAATCTGAGGTAAAAATGTCTTCCTTAGTACCTTTAGTCTTTACTCCTGAGGGACCCTCTTCTATAAATAAACCCATCACTAGGACCTTCACTAGGGTTTATGGTCTTTCCCTTGCAGTACTCTACCAAGTTCATAATTTTAGAGGAGTGAATACATGTTGCTTCTTCATAACCTTGGTAATGAGCCTACCTTCATCTGAGTCTTCTTCATCACTCATATCCCTCAACCTTTGGGCATATGAGGATTGATCCTCTTTCTTTTTAAGGGAAGTTCTTTAAGAGCTAGGTCTTTAAACACAACCTCCTTCCTTTTTTGTAGAAAACCCACACAAAGGATAGGTTTGGTAGATTGGGATAAGGTCAATCCCACCTTGGACCATGATGCTATTATTGACTCCACATCAATTGGATTGGTGAAATCAACACCACCAACTTTGTGCTTTCCCTTACCCTTTGCTACTGGTGGTGGAGCTAAAGGATCACCACTATATTCTAGGAGAAAACATTTTATCTCCCAAACTTGTCTAAGATCTTGGAGGGTAGGGTATCATAAGCACCAAAAATGCCATGTTCCTTTAACCACCTAAAGGTTCTTCTCATGATTGTGAAGTCTCTCCATGGAATGAAATCATTATCCTTAGTAATGAATTCAACCTATAAGATGGTCTAGGCTTCAATATTGGATTCATTATACATTGTAGACAATGCACTCTTATCATCCACCATTTTTTTAGGGATGGTAGCAATATTGTAATCAATAACCTCCTACACTATTAGAATCATATAATATAATTTTTTGACATCATCACCAGTGGTATAGTTAGACCAAATATCTTCATAATGTGATTGATGTAGAATTACATTGGTTGTTTTATTCACCAACCATTTGATATCATAGTTTGGCTTGGGCAACATCTTGTCAATCACATACTATCCCATTTTTTATTCTAATCCTTTTACTTTGGAGATAGAAGGACATAAATAGTGTCTAAACTCAATAGGAAACTTACAGAGATTGTTTATCTTTTTTGTCATAATCATCTTGTATGGGCACACCATTTAATGGCTCAACTCCATCACTACCAACCTATCATCCTTGTATCTCATCAATTTATTTGGAGACTTTGAGTAACCACTTATCCTGATATAAGTGAATGTCCTAAATTACATATATGAGGCACCATACATCTCAATTATTTATTTGGCCACCTTGGACATTATATTGAGGCTCTTCATAGCAATGAAAGAACTCATAACAGTATTGAAGAAACAATTTTAAACCCTACAAAAATTCTTGTTCAAACCATCTATAGTTATTTTGGGATAAACCTCATAAATTAATATTCCATTGGGATTCCTAGTGAGCCCTTGGAATGTCTTATTATGCACCAAGATATAAATTAGGTAAGAAGACATATAAAATATACCTTTGAACCTATCATTTGAATAAATTTCTACCTAAAGTTGCATCATATTCTTGTGTAGGTTATTGCTCAAAATGGTGGCATAGTCTTACTTCTTATATCACTCTAAGACATAGATTGAGATTAAAAACATCCAAGGCTCAAATTTCTCCATGGTGGACATCCCATAAATTTTGGTATCGATGGTGATGACATACTAGGTTAATTCATTAAATTCTTCTAGTTTTAAATTTTTAGACATTCTAGAGACCTTTTACATTTTATTGGCTAGCCAATAGGAGTTGAAAATGTCCCATATTACTTTGGCATTCCTCTTTTTATACTCTTGGCATTCCTCCAAGGAGAGTGTAATACTTTTGGGCTAGGGGGAAATTCTAAGAATGGTGTTGAGGGTCATAGAAGGGAAAGATAAAAAACCAATTGGATACCATCAAAAATAGTCCTAGTGTCTAGTTGATATAATAGATTACATACAATAACTAATTTTGATATGGGGTAGCCAAGGGGAATAATTTCATAGAGTAAATGTAACTCATGCCAAGGTTAGAAACTACTGAAAGAGGGTTTGGTTGATATAAGACATCTAATAGGGATAAAAAATCTAACCCCTAAACATATATATCTTTGATTCCATCTAAGATGGAGATGGTGTTTCTCTTCATAGACGTTGAAGATGCCACCATTTTTCCCTAACTCTCTAATTAAATACTTTGAATTTGAAAAAATCCTTCACACAAACCAGCCTTTAAATACCTTCAAACTCCTCTTAAAGAACACAAGAAAAGGATCTAATAGAACACTTACTTCTAATTTGGATGGTTACACATAATTAAAGCTCAAAATCGATGAATAATTCACTGTAATCACTCTTTCATGATGCACATTACTAGGGCACACAAATAATGCAAAGGCATAAATATAATCTCTAAAAGAAAAAGGTAAATGGAAATGAAAACACATACCTTAGTTATAATCCTTCACATTTTTAAATTAGGGTTTTCATTAATGCTTCAAAGCATAATAGCTATTTACCAACTACCCGTTTTAATCACTTCACCCTATTTCAATAATAGGAAGGAGAAGGTACAAGTATTTCAATCATGTCAAGTAATTCTCCTTATAACACATGGACCCATATAATTGGAAATTATATTACAATACCTTTTAGAGCCTTCAAGGACTTTTGCACTTTTTCACTTGTAATTTCCTTTGGTATAGTGGTATAATATTCCTTGATTTCCTCATGAGATATAAGAATGCCATGTGTCATCATTTATCTTTATAAATATGACATTTGGGATTTCATGGACCTTTTGAACCTTATCCACCAAGAGGTAATTGAGGCAATCTTAAAAAAGGGCCCAAAACCTAAAAGAGCTTGAGGAGCTACCATGTGACATCAATTTACTTTTCATGTTTGAGCATTCAAGCCTTTAGAGACCTTTTGAACCTTATTTACCAAAAGGTAAGAGAACTAATCTTCAAAAAGGGCTCGAAACCTAAAAGACCTTGAGGAGCTATCACATGTCTAACTTAGATGTGTTCTTGGACTCTGAACTAACTTCTCACCTTTGCACCATCATTTTTAATATGAGGGGTGTATGATCCTTCCAATCCCCAAAAATGTACTCATAACTGGTAAAAGGAAATGAAAAATTCATCACCTTATAAACTTGACAAATCTGACTTAGGCATTTTCATGGGATAAAGTTTTGGGGGCCCTTTGAGATAACCACGTGTTTTTCATTCTACTTATTAGGAGATTCCTCACCTTAATCACCAAAACATGTTGAAGGTGCAACATGAAAATTTCATCTAGGGCCTTGGAACTTTTCTCCTTTGAGCATAAGATAAAAATTGAATGTATGCAAGGAGACTTAAATATATCTCTATCTTTAGTGAATCTTTCCACCATGAAACCTACTACTTGAAAACATAGAGTTAACATTAAAACATTAGTAAAACATAGGTTCGTAGAGCTCTCATGAAACTTACAAAATGAACAAAATATCCTAAACAATTATTAAAACATAACAGGTATACAAACTTCCAAATCTTTTAATGCTAAATAGGTCACAAATTACTTGGTGTAGATTTGGGATCCAACACTATTATTCTTGGATCATAGATTTGTGGTCAAATTTTTAACCCAATAGGAATCAGAAATAATGATGTTTAATGTGTTTTCAATTCTCATGGGAGTGGCCCAAATTTATATGGAACCAATGTTTTTTAGGATCCTACCAATGATCACTAGGTTAGGAAGTATCAAAATCTCTAAGTGAAGGTTTAATAAGACATTTCATAATCTCAACTAGGGAAAGAGGCTGGTGAATTTCATAGTTATTGATTTGGGAAGAAGAAGGAAGTTGTGATTGACTTCACATGATAGGTTTTAAAAGGGTCACTTCATCATATCATCCTAGTAAAATGGTGTTGATAGTTATCATGGGCTCGTATGTGTTTAAGACACAATCATTGATAGCATTTTAATTTTTAGACTTCAAAATCACATGAGTTCCAAACATAGGATGGGAAGGATCAAATTGTCTAATGAGAAATTATTAGCATTTAACTCAATCAAGGGCTCACTATAATGATTTAGAGAGAGAGAGAGAGAGAGTCCTATCTCTATAGTGTAGTTTGAGATAAAGGGCATTGGTAAACAAATAGAAGAGGTTGTCTTCTATCATTTTATGCTAAAATTTACTAGCTATCCCCTTTCTTAAAATTAATGAAATGATATAGAATATTTTTAGGTAGGTCATTGGATTGAATTACATTAACTAAGTCCTCTAAACTAGAGATTGAGTTAGACTTGAGTTGGTTATACCAATCTAGAGTGTCACTAGAGAAGGTTTTGGCTAGTAGATTGGTAGTAACAAAAGTATTGACCTTTATCCAATATTTATAAATATTTACAAAGGTTTTTAAGTATAAAATAGGATCATTTGATCTATTATAGGTGATTTGAGTGATTCCACCTATGTTGATGTTTACAATTTGAAAGGATGATGGTTTATTTTGAATATGTTTGATGGATTTATTATGAAGCGATGGTTTTAGAATGAGGTTAATTTGAGAATATATAGGGTGTGGAGGTATTTTTATTTGGTTATCCTAACTAAAATTTTTGAGGGAAATTTTACATTTCAAGACTTGATTTTGTGGTTTCATCATTTGGGTAGTAATTTTGGCTTGAACGTTAGCCATTTAGTTTATGGATTTTAACATGATTTGTTGAGGAATAAGACAATTTTGATTAGAGGTGGAAACTTGAGTAGATTTATGGAATTTATTAGACATGGTATTACTATTTATGTTAATGTGAGTAATTTGAGTAGACCCACCAAAGGTGATGCATGCCATTTTAGTAGTGATTAGGCATGGTGGATGAAGAGGGGAATGAGGAAGTTGTGTATTGACTTTCTCCAAGTCTAGTAGAAAAAATATGATTATGGGAAGGATGGATTTACACATTGGGTGACATCATGAGGTTATAAATCAACATAGTTTCCTTTACCTTATGATCACAATGTTAATGAAGATATATGATCATTTCATCAGTGTAATCAAGGTCATATTCACCCTCTACCTCAAGGTACTATAGTAAATGGACTCATCTAGTGGTATTAGGATTAATATAGTTAGGTGGATCATAAGTTTTAAATCTAGTTAAATCCATATGATAATTTCTTGGTTTCTAGTCTTCAATCATATAAAATTTACAAGGCATATGGGTTTTAGGGACTTGAAAGGAATTAATGAGTTATATGTAGTCCTATTAGGCTTCTTTTTGGATTGGTAAAAAATGTACTCCATAGTGTAAGAGAAAATATTAACTATATAGGGTTGGACAATGCATTTAATTACACAAGCAATAAAATATATTAACTGGTTGATATAATTTAGAACTAAAATTTGAAAAAGCACATTGTGTCAAGTTGGTTGGTATAATATAATGATGGAAAACAACTATATCAAGTTGGTTGATATAATATGATTACAATAAATAATTGTATTAGGTTAGAGGATATAGTTGGTATATAATGGTAAAACTATACTATATTAGGCTAGCCAATGTAGTTAGGGAGACACATAAAACTATATCGAGCTAGTCAATGCAATTGCAAAACACACAAAACTATATCATATTGGCTGATGAAATTCAAAAACACAAAATAAAATGGTATTGGGTAGGCCTATAGAATTATCTGAGATAGGAAATTTAAAATTTAACCTAACTATTTGTGAAAATCAATATAGGGAGGCTGACTAATAAAAGATTGTATTATTTTATAGGCTCTCAGATATACTAATACTAGTCTTAGATAGTGAAATGATCATGAAGGCATAAACCATAGAGGATTTTATCATACTTATGGCCATAATGATTTGTCTTTGATGTATGTTGAGGGTAACTTCCTAGGGTTAACCACTTATCAATGAACTAAAATATCAAATGGATGTATGGCTTCCAAAGTATAAAAACAAGGAATCCCTAGGCATTTAAGAAATAATATAGAGTATGTGGAAACTAAAGTACATGCATATTTTTGTCTAATGGCTTGAGTATTAGGGAAATACCCCTCATGCCATGACTAAAAACTAATTGGCCAAAAATTACCACTGCTATCTTTTCTAGAACATAATTTTTAGGAAAAAATAAAAATTGAAATCTAAATTTGAAACATGTGAATTGAAATAATCAAATTACATGGTATCACATGGAAAATACAGTAAAAACTAATAAAACACAAATTGATCACATATAACTATATTTATTTTTTGATATAGTTGTAAACACACATAAAATCATATTAAGTTAGCTGATATAGTTTGAACAAACATAAAATGGTACCATGATGGTTGGTACCATTCATAAATATGTTAAAAACTACATTAGGTTGGATGATATAGTTAGGATAATTATTTGGAATATATATCTAGGACTATAAAAATAAAAAACATGAAACTAATCTAACCAAATGAGGGATAAAACTCACATTAAGTTGAACAAAATATAAGCACAAGATAAGATGACCTGAAACTATCTTCTTTATTTCAATAGACTATACTCAAATAAGGTCATTCAAAATATATATGTTGATACTTTGATTAGGTAAGGGCCTATGATTTATTTAGATATATAAAGGTTAACATAAAACTCAAATTTATTAAGGATAAGGTTCCAAATCCTAAGCCTATGACACAAACATGTAGCTCTCACCCAACCTCAAAAAAGATAAATGGCTATAAACTATGGTTTTAAATAAAATGGTTATAAAATGGTATAAACTAAGATAAATTACATGTTAGAATGGTTGTAAGTAGGTAAGGTGAAACAATCAACCAAATGATGACATATATAACCTAAAATTATTTATGGAAACTCTAATAAATCCTATATATATAATATCTTATTTGGTATAGATAAATTTTAAAAAATGATACACACACATTCATTAAAAAAGAAAAATTTAATATCTAATCTATTAAGTAAATAAATGAAAGATTGTATGGATAGAAATACTTACCTTGGGGTGGACCTGTTGATGCTTTGGTATACCCCTTAGCTGAATTGGAGCCTTGAAAGATAATATTATAGGTTTAATAACTCAAATGGTTGGATAAAAACCTATTTATCCTCAATTAGGAACATTCAATGACTCATCCTATTGAGATTCAATGACACCACTAGGAAAGACTCCTTAAGATAAAGTCTAAGACCTAACTCTCCCAGTACTTATTTAGGGTAGAAATATGAGGGAGAATAAAGTGAATAAGTGTGATATGATCTAATATGAATGAAATGTGACCCCTATATATGTGTTCCAATACCCAAAACCCAACCTAAATTCTAAGTTTATGGTATTAGCTAAGCATATATAGTTGGAAGATGTTAACTAACATAAAATGGTATAATCCATGCCAATACAATATAAATTATAGGAAACATAGTTAGAAATATATTGGCCTAGTTGATATAATGTAAAGAGTAATGTATAAAATAGATGATACTAGCTAGGTTGATACCTTAATATATAGGGAAATTATCAAATTTGGATATGAAGTATACAAAAAGGATAGCTGGATAGACATTTGGTGGAGGTTAGACTAGTAGTAGTAATGGTGTAACCAAGACAAAAGTAACATCTCTCCCAATTCACCATGATATTTTCCCACCCCTTTCTTTGTGCATCCTTTAAGAGGTGTAATCATGGATATTGATGAATCAACAATCCACTACAAAATAAATAATCAATATATGATAAAATGAAAAACATTATGTATACATTCTAAACATATACTATTATATTTAATATTATAAAATGTGGATTAATATGATTTAAAAGTTCATCATGTTTTCCCTCAAGATTTGTATCCTTATCAATCTCCATATTATCAACTTCTAGGATAGGATTAAATATAATATCTATGTTTTTACCTTGTTTACTAATTGTGTTTACATAGTTTTGATGTATTCCTATTTGTTTAGGATATACACCATTAAGATCATCATGATGTACTTTACCATGATATTCATAATTATATTGCATATCATATTCATAATTATTATCAAAATAATGAATAACATCATTGATAACACATTCATATACCTCTATGTGTTTCATATCAATATTTGTATCACTAAACAAAGAGAGATTTATAATTAATTTCCATAATTTTAGTTGGCACAAAAACATGAGATTGAGTCAAAGGAATGTAAATATGATTGATTATTAATCCAAATTAATCTAACACTTTGGAATAGAGTTAAAGGAAACCTAACCTTTTTATATTGCATAGGATGTATGCATAAAATTACTAAGAATGCTTAGAGGTAAGGGACATTTTTCATAAGGCAAAATTGGAAATTAGATTTGAAATTAAAACCCTAACATAGGATAAATCTAAAAATATAATAAAATGAAAACCTTAATGTATGAATAAACCTAAATTTATATACATTTAATTGATGTCAAGTTAAATAATATATTTTATTTATTTATATTAATGGGTCCTAAAATAGTGTAAAATTATAAATAATCCAAATTATGTACAATATAATAACAACATACAAATTTTAATTCTAAAGGAAAGATAGATATTTAATTTTGAATGTTTTGAAATAACACAACAATATGGTTAAAAAGTACTTAGATTATTATGATATTTTATCACCCAAATAATATGTTTCTAAATATAAAAGTATTTAATATGTTCTTCATCACTGCTCATATTATAAAATAGTTTATCAAACTTTTTTGGATGCGATTAGTAAATTTTGATGCCTTTGTCAACTAATATTGTCTAGGATCTGATGATAGTGTCCATGTATTCGATATAGGTCTATAAAGTTTGATACCATTATGCTTGTACATATATATGGTACCTATGTGTGCACTCTCCTTTTGTCCTATTCATGAATCTATGTTTTCCTTCTCCTTTGGTCTAAACCCTAGTTGTGATTTTTACCACAAGATGACCCTTGAAAATGAGGTTAGTATTTTGTATTGGACAACCATAACCACACCCTAGTAAATGGATGAGCATTTCTTTTGTTTCAATAATTCAAAGAGGGATCAAATTACATGTGGTTCTCCTACTTATGTGTATGTGTAAAACATTGTGATCAATCTATAATGTAATGTAATTTTTGGATTTTGACACTTGGTGCCATGGAAATTCTAGTTTCATATATTTAGACTTGGCACTAGGCTTATCATTTGAGGGTTATATAGATATGTATGTCCTCGTGATAAATTATCAAGATAGTGATAATTGATTTATCATTTTTTAAAGTTATTATCAAGGTAATGACTAAGTTACCAAGTTAATATAACCTTAGGATTGATTTGTATGTATAGCTAACTCTTCATTATTTCCCACTATGACCAACCCATGAAACATGTCTAAGCTAACCTAATGGATAATTCAAATTAAAAAAAAATGTTGAATGTTCTTAGACACAATAGAGTATATGCCTCTATAAATTTAAACTGTTTAAACATAACTAGTGTTATCTTAAGAGTGTAAATAAATGATTTTAGATATGGAAAAGGCCTATTTATGATTATAAAAGGTTTTTATATAGATTAGGCTAACTTAAATATGGGTATCTAGTCGATATTTTTTCCAAGACAAGAAGTTTATATAAAAATAGAGGGGAAATGGACATAAGATTAAAATGTGTATGCAATGTACATGTATGTAAAAATGTGCTAAAGTTTCTAAAATAAAATTTATGTTTTTATCTCCATTTTAATCTAGTATTGAAAATGCTAAATTAGAAGGATAAAATAGTAAATTTGGTACATGTAATTATTACACTTAGTGTTAATAGGTATGCCCCAAATTCTCCATTTTCTCCATGTGAAACTTACATAAAAATATGTATATATTAATGTCTTATTAATATAATAAATCTAAAATAGTTTATATCATAAAAGAATATGAAATTTAAAAGTGAATGAATGATTAAAATTAAGGGTATGGAATGAGTAAAATTGAGGGTATGTAAACTAAGATACCACTTATTACACTTCTTTAGAGAATACCATGGGGTAATCATGTCCCAAGGATATGAAACCATTAAAACTATGGGTCGAGGAGTCTAAATTCCCCAATCACCATTAAAAAATATACAATAGATGTTGAGTGGAATATAAACATCAACCATGATGTTCTTAATTTCATATGAGTTCTTAGGTGGAACCCAAAAATTGGGTTCAAACCATATGTAGTTGTTGCACTTATATGTATATGTGAATCATCATGAACAATCTAGAATGTAATGTAATTTTTGGATTTAAACACTTTGTACCATTAAAATTTGAATTTTGTGTATGTAAACTATCTCTAGGTATGTTCATGTTGATGGTGAAAAATGTCACGCTAAAAAATAAACTCATTCTCTTATAGTTAAGGTGAATATGGAATAATCACAATTTAATTGTAAGGGACCTATGGTTGAGAGTCAGTCTTAAGGCATGAAAAAAGGTATTTTATGTTTTGGGGATTATATGTTTACTAATAAATGAAAATCATTCTTATAATAATTTATAAAATCAATAAAAATTAATAATATCATCGACCATGTATAGAGGAAAGATACATATAAAGAATGCTCTGATCAAAAATGTTAATCATGGTTTCAATGTACTTCCAATAAATTTAAAATTAGGTATAAAACTATAATTTGACTTATATAATAGAGTAAAACCTATAGTTTAGGTAATCCATTGAAGAAAAAATACTTATATTTGTCAAAAATTTGTATCTCATATGCATTTTCACACTAAACAAATGAAATAAATGAAACAAACAAGAAATAGAAAAAAAGAGAAAGTGAAAAAATTAGGAAAAAGAATAAGAAAGAAATCTAAGACACACTAACCAAGGTCAACATAAATCTAATCTACAAAGAATATGGAATGCGGTCTCTTCTGTTAAATTCTCAGTGCTAGTTAATGGTGTTCCTAGAGGGTTTTTCTCCTCCTCGAGAGGAATTCATCAGGGAGACCCTCTCTCCCCGTACCTATTCATCATTATGGCTGAGGCACTAAGAAGATACATACAAGCTAATATAGTTTCAAAAAAGCTAGTAGGCATCAAACCTGCCTCTTCCCTTCATCTTATGGTTATACAACAGTTTGTGGATGATATAATCTTATTTGGCATCTCATTGGTGATTGAAGATATAAGATGGAAGAATATACTTAATGATTATGCCAGAGACTTGGGACAAAGAATAAATTTCCAGAAAAGCAATGTGTACTTCTTCAACACTCTCAATGAACTTAGACATATAATCATTGATATCTTAGATTATGCTGAGGCTGGCCTACCAGCTACCTACCTAGGTCTCCCACTCTCGGTCAAAGAGGTATCTTCAAGTTTTTGGAATGGTATTGTGGAAAGCACATAGAGGAAACTTCTGGGTGGAAGGGGAAACTACTCAATAGTACAGGTAAGCTACAACTTCTTCAGGCATCCTTGTAAGGTATTCCTACATACTTCATGTCTTTTTTTAAAATTCCTACGTATTTTGCTGAAAAGCTAGAATAGATCCAAAGGAAATTTTTATGGATGGGAGTGGAAGACAAACAGAGAATGTCTTTAGTCAGACGGGAAAAAGTGTGTCTCCAAAAATCTCATGGTGGACTTTATATAAGATCCATCAGGAAAATGAATAAAGCCCTCCTCTAAAAAGTTAGTCGGAATTTGATTCACAACAATAGTGAGTGGGGGGAAATAATGTATGCTAAATACATGCATAGCATTGATGATTCCAACTTTCTTCAATAGGTGGGATTACCCTAGGGGTCTGTGATATGGAATAAAATGCTAGAAAGTAGAAGTCTTCTCAAATAAGGAATTAGGTGGAAGCTTGGAAATGGTCAGCAAATTAAATTTTGGGAGGACAATTGGTTAAGGGACAAGCCTCTCATCTCCCAAGGAAACTATGGAGAAATTATAGACTTGACTACTTAGTTTTTTGGTGATAGATTTAGTGATTATATGGAAAATAACAATGGGATAAGGAGCTAGCAAAACCTTTTAGATTATTGTGTGCACAGGCCTGAGCTTATCCCAAGAATCTGGGAGATCCAACAATGTGTTTAGGAGATTAGAATCCCACTCTTCCCTTGGAATGATGAACAATACTGGCAGCCAGATAAGAATGGATCATTCTCTGTCAAATCTGCCTATCATCTGCTTACACCTAAAGCTCAGAATAAGGAGGTATGGAAAAAGTTTTGGAATCATAAACTCATTCCAAAGATTAACTTGTTTTGGTGGGTTGTTGCAAATAAAAAATCCTTACTTAGGACAACCTTCAAAAGAGGGGGTTTAATTTGGTCAATATATGTTTTTTGTGTGGTTCTAGAGAGGAATCAGTTTCACACCTATTCATACACTGTGAGTTTACCTGAGATTTATGGGGCACAATACTTAAAAACTTTGGAATTGAATGGGTATGGAATTCTAACCTTAAAAAAGTAATTCTCAGCTGGAACTCAACCTTCACACATCCCTAGATTAAGGAATTATGGAAGCAAGCTCTACCATGCTTGAGCTAGACTTTATGGAAAGAGTGAAATCATAGAATTTTTAGGGGCACTGCTAGAAATGTTTCTCAGGTGTTTAACTCCTTTGATAGGACCATCTTGGAAAGTGTTACAACATCTCATATTAGTGTTGGGGAGACACCCCTATCTAAATTTGAAAGTCAAATTTTGGCCAAATGTAAGGTTTTAAACCTTATCCCTAGGCATGATAATTCCAAAATTCTTTAGAGACTTCATACTAAATGGATACCACCTAAACCCAATTGGATGAATCTCAATTTTGACGGGGCATCCAAGTTGAGTGGTAAAGCAAGTGGAAGAGGAATAATAATAAATGAAAAAGGAGGGATGTTTGCTATCTATGCTGGTGGCATGGGTTGCTAGAGTAATAACTATGCTAAAGTTATGGCCTTACTTTAGGGATTAAAGCTAGCTATATCCCTATGAATTATAATTTAAATATCTAGGGATATTTTAAGTTGGTCATAGATGCCTTTAATAAAGCATCTAACATTGGTGTCCTTCTAAAAGACATCATTACAGACATCTAGTTTCTTTTACAAAAGTTTTTCAAAGTTGAGATTACCCACACCTACAGAGAAGGTAGCAAGGTCATTAATGCTTGTGCCAACCTTGGTTAGCAATTCTCAGGATGGAGGGTATGGTAACAAGGGTCTCATATACCCCCAAACATTATAGAGATCATTTAGAAGGAGATGACATAGCATGAATGATGCACATTGATGATGAAGATAGCTTTCAAAGGCGATCCACATGGAGAAGGCCATTGTGGATCATGGAAAATGATAACCTTAGTACTTCATTGATTGTCATGATTAATTACTTGTATTATGAGGTGGAGGTGTGAGAGTCACATCATGAAAACCAAGGGGGAATTATTTTCAAGCATGAAAGTAGATGTCACCACGGTGGGCCATTTTGTAAAATGAGCCTTCACATCTGCATTCAATGCAAATGGAATTGAGGGCTTGTTACTTGTTCAAAGATCAAGGTGGTAGTTGGGGTATGAAGAGCCATAAATTCAAGAAATTTTGGAGGACACTGGTGGGAAATAGGCTTCTCAAGTTTTTGAGGTCACTGAAGAGCAGGGTGATGATTCTAGGGGAACTGCTGATAATAAGGAGAAAATGCGTGTAAAAGAAGCTAGTGAGGGTTCAAAGAATGAGAATGATTAGAAAATATATATTGGGGCCTTGAAGGTCCATATTCAAAAGCTGGAAAAGGTCTTCACTAAAGGTATTCAAAATAACATTCTGTTGAATATGACTATGTTGGAAGAGGTGGGTAATCCAAGGAATGCTGACAATGTAGACAATGAGAATCTTAAGGATCTTGTTAATTTTATAGTTATGTAGTTTTTTCCTTTCTAACTTTGGTCTTTCCAATGTTTTGTTTTGCTTCTATCTTTGTTTCTCAACTATGTTGTTGGTTCAGTGCTGGCATCTTTTGTTTGCCAGCCTTCTTGTCTTTTTTGATTGTATAGGGTTCGGCCCCTGGTTTGCCGCCTTAATTAATCAAAAACAAATCTAATAACAATATAAAATATAAACTAATTAATATTTATGATTAATGTCATGGTAAATTAATAAATTATAAATATTAATATTAAAGATACAACAAAAAAATAATTAAGAGAATAAAACAAAGATTAAGAAGATTAACTAAACAACTAAGAAAGTAAAGAAAACTAAGATAAATAATTAAGAAAATAAAAGAATGCAAGACTTATAAAAGAATTCACTTAGAAGTATTAAATATTATTTATTGATAAAAGTAAAAATAAGTCTAATTATAAATTAATCTTTCAACAAAGATCACTATACAACTAAATGTCCAACAATCTATCAAAAAATGTATGTTTTCATCACTATTTAGGCAAAGTACTTGAAGTTCTACATGTTTGAATGAAAGTATGAAATAATAAAATAAATTAATACTTGATAATATTTTAGATAATTGTTTATAAATAAATAAATAAACTTTGATGTACTTGCATTATTAAGTCACATTACTTCACCATTAGATATTTCCTTTTTGGATTGATACATGGTTTAAACTAGTCCTCTGCCATAAAAAGTTTATATAAAAAACTAGCCAAACATATAGGAGCTTGACTGAAGACATAAAAATAGGCAAGGATAAATGGCATGGTTATCCAAGTATAAGCAAGAAAAACACAAAAACACCAACTACCATCAAAAAGGGATAAAACCCTAGAAAATCCCAAAGGCCACCTACCAGAACATCATGACATTAAAAAAACAAAGTAGATGAAACCATAAACTACTTATTTTGGTATAATCATATCATCCAAATCATTGACGATGATTATTTCCTTGTTTTTAGAAGCCATAGATAAAACTCACCTTTCACAATCAATTAGAATCCTCAATTTTAAATTTTTATCCATCCACATATATTATTGCTCTGTTGCTATCTAACTAGCCCTGCATTCAAAAAATATAGGGCTAGTTGGATATACAACTAAAAGTCCAACAATCTATTGAAAAATGTATGTTTAGTCATTATTTAATAAAAGTACATAAATTTTTGTGTGCTTGAATTAAAGCATGTAATAATAAAATAAATTAAAACTTGATAATCTTTTAGATAATCAGTTATAAATAAATCAAGAAACTTCAATGTACTTTCATCATTAAATCACATTACCTCACCATTAGAGATTATTTTGGATTGATACAAGGTTTAAACTGGTCCCCATCCATAAAAATTTTAGAAAAAAACTAGCTAAACATATATGATCTTGACTAAAGACATAAAAATAGGAAAGCCCAAACTATGTGGCAAGCTAAGTAGAAGTAAGAGAAACACAAAAACACCAACTACCAAAAAAAAAAAGGAGAAAACACCATAAAGGACAAAAGGCTTTTGAATAAAACATCAAGACATAAAAACAAACTAAGGTGATAAAACCATAATCCACTTTGGTGCAACCATATAATCTAGATCATTGATGATGATGATTTCCATGTCTTTAAAATCGATAGCAAAAACCTCACCTTTCATAGTCCCCTCGGAGTCCTCAATTTTAAATTTTTGGCCACCCACATATATTGACACTTTGTTACTATCCAACTGGCTATGAATTACCTTTGTTATGGCCCATCATGGCATTTTTAGAAACTAGTATGAAGTGTCAATCCCCCCCAAGCCACCAATTTTACCAACATTTTAATTGCATCTACCGTTTCTTTATTATGTTTGATCTCGTTCCATCATGAAATTTATATGATTGGTATTTTAATATGGGACATGGGTGAAAAAGATATGAAATTCCCCTCCATTAAGTTAGTAACACAAACCTTCTAATGGATCTCCTCAACAAAACTCACTAAAATCATAAAATGTGTCTACAATGCTCAAAAAGCTGAAATAGGCACCAAACCAATCCCATCCATGCTAGTGAAAGAAAGCTTAGGTAGGTGACCCAACTCAATTTTTTTAATTTCCTCTAGAAGGCCACATTAATGGTCCAATTTGACAAAGATAAAAAAAATGAAACGACCTCAATGTCTAATAGAAGAGACATAAGATTCATGGCAAACATTGCTACTACTTATGAATTGACTCAACTATGTAGGCCTTACTATAAGTAGTCCTTGTCCAAAATTAATGGTATTGTCTAGAATAATTCTTCAATTAGCACTGAAAATATATTCCTAAGCCTTTCCAATGAGATTCCTCCATAAAAATCCATTTCATAGAGAATGTTTCCTCCATAGACTACTGGTGTATCCAAAGCTATTTCTACCCTATAATCTATAATAAGCACTATAACCACCATGAATAATAACCTAAAACCTAATGTAAAACATAAAATACTTTATTTTACTATCCAACATAAGGAAATCAATCCAAATCCTTACAATTTAATACACTTAGGTGCCACCTTTGATTAGATGTAAGATGTGCATACTGCAAGGATGCCATGGAAAAGCCAATGAGTTTGCAATATTGGAAATAATGATAGGGGCTTCTCTGAGAGAATAATCATTGAAAATGATTATGAAAATAAAAATTTATCCCAAGAAACAACCTTGCAGTTAGTTTTTAATAAATAGATTATTAAGAATTAGAATTTTACCATTGATAAAAGACTTCCTCTTTATTTTTTGTATTTTTTAAAATCAAATTAAAATGAAAGAGAGATAAAAAACCCATATCAATGAAATCTAAAGATGGAAATATTCCCAAGTTTTCAATAGATTATCCATTCTACTTATTTCAAGTTGATCAATTCTACAATTGGACAGGAAATAAGCAATAAAATTAGCTTCTCAATAGTAATGTTTTGATTCCACAGAGGTAAAATTATTTATCTTTCCCCAACATAAGATAAAATGTTTTCAAGTTTCTAAGATTTGGCAACTTTGTTTTTAATCGCAAAAATTATAATCTATGAATATCCTTTAATGATATGATTTTTCATATTATAATGGATCGAAATATCAATAATAGTATCTAATGCCTATGCTTATAGTTCATTGTTAGTTCTATTTGTAAGTTTTCTAGATATTGCCCTAATCAAAGATCTGCTACAATCTTGAATGATATATCCAACCCCTGAAGAACCCAAGTTTCCTCTAGAAGAACCATCAAATTTCAACATGAACTACCATGATGGTGGAGGAATATAAAAGATCTAATCTTTTCTTAATTTTTTACCAGAGAGTACTATTGATCCATTAATTTATAGAAGTGAAATAAGCATCCATTTTGTACTCATCCTCAAATCCTAGCTTGAAATAAAATTGTTCCTCCTTTTAACCTAAGATAAAATTACTTTAAAAAGTAACACATTGAGGTGTTTTACAATCACATCAAGGGATTTTTATTTTCCTTCAAATATTAGTTTGTTTATTTCATTCCAATGTGTCTAAATAAGGATGGT
The DNA here is from genome assembly GCA_037957365.1 of Torreya grandis. NCBI lineage: Eukaryota > Viridiplantae > Streptophyta > Pinopsida > Cupressales > Taxaceae > Torreya > Torreya grandis. The sequence continues at coordinate 1,089,894 of JARHVA010000908.1, read as the reverse complement.
AGGGCTGACTCATCAAAGTCCAAATAGAGATTTTTTGCAGTCACCGATTGACCAAGATGAAAATGTAGTGTACAAAGAAGATGACCATGCCCAATACCATTCTAATTTACAACACAACCAAGCCCAACACCATATTGTAAAGGGGCATTCATATAAAATATGGAGAGTATTTCCTTCATTTTTTTTACAAAGCCAACACCATGAAGGGCTAACAAACCTAATTTTCTTTATCCTATCTTGAGTTAGAATGTAATTTTGAATATCAATCCATGCAAAAGCACTATATTTTAGAATCTTGATCTTGTACCAACAAATAAATATTGCCTGATTCATCATGTCATCTAATAGCCAATGTTTACTATATAATCACCATATTTGGAACTAATCTAGTGTAGAGCATCATCCTTATCATTTAATAATATATTACTATTCTTTAAGCAGTCATCCAATCTTGAATGTTGATCTACTAGGATATTTAAGTCATAAAAACTTTTCCACCCCCAATAAGACATACCATTAGACTACTGAAGTTCCACATAATTGACAAATAAGATGTCCCATGCTGTTGAAATAATATGCTTGGCCTTTGCCATATGCGGTAACTCAGTAATTGGCTTATGTCCATTCTAGGAGTCCTCCTAAAATTTGGTTATTCTTCTATATTTGATTGTTAAAGAAACATTTTCAAAGTTTAAAGACCCACAATTCAACAAAAAATTCCAAAAGTGTGACCCTTTGGGGGGTTAGTAATAAAAATCATGCTCTAGGGGTTATCTAAGCTAAGATATTTACTTCTAAATAATCTAGACCATAAGGAGTTGGGTTTGGAGACCATTCCCCAAACTAGTTTGGCCTTAAAATATTTATTTTGAAGACTCAAATTCTTCACTCTAGCTTCTCCCATTTTATTAACTTTGAAAACACTTTCCCATTTTAATAATGGGTTTTTATTATGATTCTATGATCTTTGCCATAAATTCTTTTTCATAATTTAATCAAGTTATTTAACTATATGGGAAGGGGTTTGAAGCACTGAGAGACAATATATAGGTAGGGAGCTCGAGATAGATTTAATGAGTGTGATACATCTATTCAGTTTCATAAAATGACCTTGTTAAGAAGTCAGCTAGGCTTTAAAAGAGGTAACTAGTCCATCCCAATGAATTTTTTTATCATCCCAAAAAATAGAAGAACACTTAGGTATTTAGAAGGTAGTTTTCAAATGTTAAATCCCAAAACTAAAGAGATAGATTGTTATTCTTGCTTAGAGCAATTTATGAATAAAATTTTAGACTTTCTAGTGTTTACCATTTATCCAAACACTACCTCATATATTTTTAGAATGTCTTTGAAAATTTGAGATTCACCCACCGAATCTTGACCATAAAAGAATGTACCATCTACAAATTATTGATGGGTAAGATTTTCAATACCTTTTGTGGATTGGATGCAACGTAGCAAGGAATTTTCCTTAGTTAATTTCACTACCCTTCCCAAAGTTTTTACTAATATAATAAAAAGAAAGGGAGTGAGTGGATCACCTTGTCTAATACCCCTAAGAGACTCAAAGAAGCCTACTAGACTTCCATTGACAAGAATAGAATATTTAGGGATAGATATGAAACTAAAAGCTCAATTACACCTCTTATCAAACCTATTTTTTTTAATAATTTTGATCAAAAAATTACTAGTTAACCCTGTCATATGCTTTACTGATGTCAAGTCTGAGCATCATACCCTTCTAATGAGTAATGGGTAAGGAGTGAATGATTTCATGGGAAATAATTATTCCTTCTTGAATGGAATAGAGAAATACTTCTCCTTCAAGATTAGAGAATCAAGGATATGCTTGAGCCTTGCAACGATTACTTTAAAAATGATTTTGTAGATCGTATTACAAAAATAAATTGTCCTAAAACCAATAAATATTTATTGAAAGTACCTTTTGGAATTAGTTAAATAAAGGTGACATTGATATTTGGTAAAATTTTATTCTTTCTTATGGATTCTTCCACCATTTATAATAATTCTTCACCCACCAAATCCTAAAAGGACTAAAAAATACATGAGGAAACCATCTAGCATAGGTGCTTTGTCCTTTTACATATCAAAAACCATAGTTTGAATTTATTCCAAGGTGAAGGGAGCCAATAATCTCATGTTGTTACTAGGGGAGACCAAATGAGGGATAAAATGAGGTTGTGATTCTGAGCTTGAATATATGAGGCCTTATCATTATTATGAAGATCACTAAAAAAATTGACAACATCATTCTTGATTTCCAGTTGAGTGACCAAATTATTACTAGTAGAGGAATGAATTTTGGAAATTGTATAAAAATTGTGCTTGATCTTAATTGAATTTTGGAATAAATATAAATTTCTATCTCCCTCTTTTAGCCAATCTATTCTAGATTTTTGTTTCCAAAAAATTTTCTATCTCGAGCAATTCCTCATATTTTGCTAGTGAAGACTTTTCTTTGCCATATGAAATTTGATCCATTAAAACTTGGCATACAGTTCAATCAAGGTTTTCTAACTCAAATTAAACCCTAATTCTTTCATGGAATATTTTTTTGAAATAATTAATGTTCCACTATCAAAGATATCCCTTTATATATTGAATTTTTTTTGCCATTCTAAACATGGGAGAGCTTGACTAAATGTGACAATTCTTCCACCAAGCCTCCATAAGTACTATAACAGATCAATCCTAGATCCAAATTTTCTAAAACTTGAATGGGCAAAGGAAGGGTTTATGATTAGTATTGATGCTCAGGGTAATAGGTAAATGATCAGAGCCAACAAATAAAAGGATGTAACATTTTGAAATCCAATTTTGAGACATCTAGTTATTTGAGACTAAAAATATATCTATTCATTCCAAGATATTATGTTTACCATAACTTTTGTTACTCCAAGTAAACATTTCCTTCTTTGGATGAATATCTATGAACTCAATATTCAAAATAAACTATGTAAAATTAATATTACCTGGATTTCTTATGTTTTTACCACGTTATTTTTTTAAAGGAAATAAAATGGCATTAAAATCACCACCCATTACAATCTTATAATTCAAAAAGAATGATAAAATATTACTCAATTTATTCTAGAGAATAAATTTACTATTTGAATCATTAGGCTCATAAAAATTCTAGACTACAAATCTCAAGTGCATCCTAAAACAAGTGATTTTACAAAATTGCCAATGGTTACCTATTTTTAGAATATCCACTTAAAATTTGTAGGGAACCCAAAAAATTACAAAACCTCCTAAATCCCCATACTTACAAAAAATAACTATTCCATCTTTTATAACCAAGCCACATCAAATTTAAAGCTTCCATTATATTTAATTTGGGTTCTTATATTAGGAAGACATCAGGGCTTACAACCAAGAGCAAATGTTTAACAAAATGTCTTTTGTTAGGGGCATTAAGACCCATAACATTTTATAAAATAATATTCATGATATCTGAAAGAGGACATTAACCTCCTACTTCTTATGTCTAAAGTATTTATAAAGAGTGGCTTGCTTACCTATTGAGACTTCCCCTACAATAAGCTTCTAGATAGTTCTTCTACTTTTTCTTTAAGGTTTTCCATAATTTGGTTTTTATAGTGTGTTTTATGTCTGAGAAATAGATAAGAATTATATAGAACTTAGTTCTTCTTATGAATCATACTCCTCATTCTCTGAATCACTATTTAGAGACTCCATCATAGGATTGTTTTCTCTTGAGTTTTGATCATCTTTTGAGTTGACATTGTTTATCTCCAAATTGAACTCAGAATGATGGATGATATTTTTGATAGTTTGTGACTAATCTAAAATAAATTTATGGCCTTTAATCATTGTATTTGGGTAGAGCTCATCAATTTTACCTAATTTTTCAATCAAATCCTTTGTTTCTATAATTTTAACACTAGGAGTTTTGGAAGTATTTTTATTTTCATGAGAGCTATCTTGTCGATTTGAAATAACGCTATCATGGGTCCTCAAAGATGAATTATTGGCTTGTTCAAAATTTTGTTCAAGAATTTTTTTCTTACATTTGACATATAAAATATTCCCCAACTAGTCAAACCAAAAATTCCTAGCATTAAGAATACTTAAATCCATAGATGATGTAGTAACTAGTTTCCAAATCTTGTGGGTCTTTTAATTGATGTTCACTACAAATGATCCATTTTTCTTACATAATTTTTGGGTATGCATAGTACCCATACATTTGAAACATAAAAAAGTGATATTTTTGAAATTGATTCAAAAAACATCCTTAAAATTTAATTAGTATATTTTATGGAATAACATCATTTAGATCTATCAAAACCCTAATTCTTACGTAAGAAGCCAAACAACCTTCCTCAGTAATGGGGTTTAATTCAAAAAAACAACCAAGTAGATTTACCAAAGCTAAAAGGCATTCAAAACTCTAGTATTTCATAGGGAGACCATAAAATATGACCCAGATATGGTAACTACCTTATTTAGTTGAAAGAATATTAAATTTGGGCTTTTAGTGTTCGAGCTAAAGATCAACTCCATACAAGGCCCAAAAGGGTTGGTTAAAAACCTAATTTTTAAGCTCATTATTAGAAAAATGTCTATGAATAAAACACTTGGTAGTAATTTGATTTAAATATCCCTTCCCTAGTTATCTTCCACTTAAGCTTTAACTTTGCCAATGTCTAGCCATTTCCTAATGAATTTTCCTATAAGTGATCTTTCTTCCATGAGTTAGATAGCTTATGCAAGATCAGTAAACTCCAAAATAAACTCCTTATATTTACCAATATTCTAACCTTCCCAAGCTTGTGTTTTCCAATCAATAAAATCTTCAAAATTGGTAGACACATTTTCCACCTCAAGGTCTTTAGTTCTAAAACTCGAGGATTTGCCTCGCTACTCAATTTTTTATTTTGATGAAACTCCAAACCCTTTTCCAAACATTTTGAATCCAACCAATTCCATTCTTGATTTTCTATTTCTACCTCCTTTTCTCCATTATTTATTGCAAATCTAATCCATTTTTCTATCATGTAAAGATCCTCATCTAAAATTCATTGACCAACCTTCATATGTCTATGACTAAGGCCTATGATGAAAGTTAAGGATTACAAATTTTTTTTTTCCCCTACTTGTGTGACATCCTACCACTATCATGGGTTAGATAAAATATTATTTGGTCTATCTAAAAGTTATTTTTGAATCTTAAAGATGCTTCCATGGAAGAAGAAATATATGGAAGTTGAAAATTAAAGAGATATTAATAATTTCCTATTTTATATCATTTGTTATGTATTCAATATACTTAATAAAAAACTATATAGGAAGAAATTATGGTTTGAAGTTATAACTAACATTTAGTTAGTTATGTTTTAAAAGTTGATTAACTTTAAATATTTAATTAATTTATAAATTTTATAGATTTACTTTATGTTTAGAACTTTAAAATAAATTTCACAAGATTAAATAAAATAATATAAACAAGTTTAATATTCTCTAATGGGTGGGGGACCTTGACTTGTCAAATATCATCTAATCAGTTATTACATGTGTATAAATTAAATGATCGATAAATATTTATTTTTATTATTTAAAAAATATATAACATTATAATCCATAAATATATTAACATTTATTGAATTAACATCTCATGATTAAATTCCAAGTAATCATCCAAGAAAAGTGTTATTGTATGATGAAACTGAACTATCACTATCATTGAGTAAAACAACCAAAATCACTAAACCAAAATATAAATGATTACCATGCTATTAAGTTGACAAATGTTTCAAAAATATAATCTCTATAAAATATAAAATCCACTATGTAAAATATTAGAATTAAAAATACTAATAAACAACATCAAGACAAGTTTCAAAGAAATATACAACTGATCTAAATATAAATTAATCACCAAAAAAACAACTACTATGTATCATAAACACTCCCAAAAATTAAATCAATAAGAGGAGTTCCATCATTTATGTGATACTAAATGTAATCCAAAGGTGCATTAGGTAATTAAACCAAATTTGTACCACCACCATCATTATTAATCTCAAGCTTGACCTTTTTGAGCACTCATTTTACCATAGGTTAGGTGATATGACTACCAATATGTTTTCTATGTGAAGATGCATGTTTGTTAAGAATAGGTCAAAGAGGCATAGGACTAACTAAAAGATTAGGATTTGTATTTATTAGGTAAGGTTTAAAATCATGAAATAATTCAGCATGGTTAAATACAAGGTTATTATAAAGTATTGAATCAAGGGTTATGTGTATATGTTGAGAATATTGGAGTACCTCATCCAAAAATATGAGATATCCAAGTGGATCTTGTCATACCTATATGGAATCCATTACCACACATATTAAAATATGAATAAGAGATATTGTTTAATAAATTAAAAAAGTTTGAGTCATTGACATCAAAGTGAATGGATACATAGGTTCCTTAGTGAAATGACCTAGAAAAGGTATTGGTAGCCTTGTGGCCATGAAAAGACATTTCATGATACATATTGTATGAATGAGTCTTACCATATTTATGATCACTATTTATTACCAATAATTTATTTCTAGAATCCCATGAATATAGAGTCCATCTTGACATGATTCTAAATTTTTAATAACTCAAATAAGAAATTTTTGATCATTTTTTTATTTAGAGAAATTACCATGAAATTATCTCAAATAAAAAATTATTTCATATCATCTAATAACCAATCAATAAATTTTTCATTATCTACATTATTCATTAAATTTTATAAATAATTTCTTGTTCAATGCCAAAACATAATTTAAAATAATGCTAAATGGACACAATTTCTTATTTCATAATGGAACAATCAACTTTCACCACAAATAAAAGTCTAAAAACAACATATTCCACTACTTCAAATATTAACATTCAAGTTGTTCGATTCAAATAATAGTATAATAAATATCACCATTGAATAAATTAATACCACATAACTCATCAACACATAGTAACTCCACAAAATGCAATGGATTCATAATTATTTCTACCATCATTTCCAACCTATTGCAAAGAGATTAGAAGTAAAATATTCAAGATTAGAGAATAAAATTATTTGGATAAATAAATAATTAAATCTTGAGTCCAATCAAGAGTCCATATTTATGTATGAAATCAATAAAAGGAATCCTTATTGAATCTCACTATCAAAACGTTATTCAAAGAGATAAATGTAATAAACTATAAATCACCCTAAAACTATTCAAAATGACAAAATAAAAAAAATAAAAAATAAAATTATTATGAATATACATCATTATCAACAAAATACCATTATGATAAGATCAATCCTTTTACAACTAACTAAAATTATATACAATCCATTTTATAATAAAATAACCATATGTCTCATGCCTATAACCACTTATAAAACTACATGCAAAAGAGGGCTCAAAATAAACTTAAAAAATGTTCAAACCTTAGCAAACCAAAAATTAAATGCATGGTTTATCAAATAATAATATAGACATAATAACTAAACCAGTTTATGTAATAAACTATTTGCCAAATCTTCAATAAATATGCATGTGTACTAGGTCATCCACCATTGACAATATCATGACAAACAAAAATAGTTTAAAATAATAATTTTAATGTCAAATGTTGACAAATAAATTTATGAAGAATGAAGAGTGATAACAACATCATTGATTTTAATCACAACATGCATGGACAAATACCAAGAAAGACAAATATTTTATATGAATGACCTTGAACAAAACCCAAAGAAGCACACAACTTCATGTCTTTTCAAAAATAAGTTTTAAATTTACCCGTGGTAATATCAAAATATGTAATTAATTTTTAGACATAGAAAGGAAAAAAATAACATGCATGCTAAAGAATAGCTACATGCACAACCAAAAACTTCATTTTCATGCAAAGTTTAAAACCCAAACAATTTATTTTAGAGTTTATAAAACACAATCTTAGATGTAAGAATTTTCAGCAATATCAATATTCTTCTAATGAATCAAAACATTGTCTCACATTCAATGTATCTTACTAAGATTTAGGACCATATAAAAATATATATGAATAAAGAACATTGCATGTAAAGAAATAACTGATGTAGAAAAACTACTTTCACTAAGATTTTCTACTAAAAATCATCTTTCTCAATGAAAATAAACTAACCAATTTATTAAAATACCTCCACCCAAAAAAAATCACAAAATAAGAGAAATGTAACCAAAATATCCTTACTTCATCATTGAAAACTAGTCTAACACAATGTTGCTTATCCAACAAGCTTGATCAAATGGATCTTGAAAAATGAAAACCAAACATTTTATGGTGAAGTAAGGTGCTCAATAAATGTGATTAGGAAAACATGACCATTTAGTTAGTTGATGTAATTTATCCAAAATAAAATCAAATAAATGTTATAAATAACATTAAATAGCTTAATGACAACACCTAACAACATAACAAACATATTACCAAATTTCTTTCCCATTTATCAACTAAAAATTAAAAAAAAGGCAAGGATAATATTTAATACCGAAAATCATAATGTAGGTGACCAAATATATTCTAAAATTTATGCCTTAAATTTGAACCATTCACATATAAATTCCTTAAATTTATGCAATCATATATGTGTTAATTAATCATTATGTTGAATATGACCCTTAATGTCAATATATACTTAGGTATTTACTCAAACATATGTGAAATGACCTTCAATGCCAATGAACCATGATGATATTATCACACATGATAATCTCAACCAAAACCTTAGGTAACAACCATTAAAATCAAATGATAAAAGTATTACTAAGGTTACCAATTATTACCAATGATTTCAACATCATCACTCATTATTGATGTTATTGATTCCTAAGTGATTCAAACCACTCAAAACTACCTTTTATTTTACATCAATGGTTATCACAAAAAATACAGACCTGAGAATCATCATAAATCTCTAGTTGTACTAGTCACATTCAAGTTACAAACTATGGAATCAAGTTACAATACAAGCTCATTATTAAAAATTTGAATCCATATTATTCATAAACCATTTTTAAAAAAGATACCACCTTAATTGAAATAAAAAATACTACTCGACCAATTATTTATAATTATATGATAATAAATTATTATAATTTAGGACTGTGAAAGATGTTGTTTTATGATAATTTGATAAAATCTCATCCTATGCAAGATTATCTTAAATGTTACTAGTGTTAAAATTATTCAACATATATCATGTAACATTAAATCATATGCACCTAAATGATTTTTAAATGAATGTAAACAATTTGGACCCTACCAATAGCTTTAATCTTTATGACTCATGCCATCATATGCAAGATTAGGAATAATTTTAAGTTTTAAAAGGGGGTATTAAAATTTTCTATAACACTTATGACTTTACTAAATAATTTCCTTTGTAAAATTGAGTTGTAATGAAAATTATATATTTCAAATACTTAGGAGTGTGATCCAAGAAAATGTTTTCCTAAGAAACAGTGCATGAACTTCTTCAAATATTTCAAAATTAAGGGATAAGATGTTTGGCTAGTGTGGCATGGGGAATATGAAAGATTAAAATAGGTAATTTTGGGCTGAATGAAAATAAATGAATTATCTTATAAAATCAAGTAATGTTAATAAAAATATAATATTTATCCACATCCCACCCCACATTATCAAAGCTATTGAAAATGAATCAATCATGTCTAAGCAAGTAGTAGAGTTGGACACACATGCAAAACATATCTCCCATCCACCATGCATTAACACTCATGCTAATTCATCATCAACACACATGGGACATTAAGTCCAGGAGATGGGAGAGGTAATTTAAATTATACCTCAACCCAACCAAGAACAACAAACAAAACTAGAAGAAGGAAACATTAGCTCACCACCCAAATAATTTAATCATTAGATTATGTAGCATGGGAGGAGACACAAATAGGTTGGATCCACTCTCTTACATAGAGTATCAAGTCAATAAAAAGTTATTAAGGAATATACATAAAGGGTATTACCATGTACATGCAACACATCATTGGATATGATGAAAACCTTTCCAAAGACTTTATCTCACCCTGCAACAAACAAACTATGGAAATGAGAGGCATCAAAATTTCTATTACAAAAAGAACTCATTAGGGAGATTATAGGGATATCATATAAGGGATATAATGATTTCAATAATTAATCCAAAAATATTGACCTGATGTACAACTCATTTTGAATGAATGAGGTTCTAAAAATGGACAAGAAAGGGTTCTTGAGGATGGATTTGATGAGGCATTAGCTAGACATCTACCTCCAAATTATGAAGTACATAACATTATAAGGTAAGTTCATGCTCATCTTTATGCATCATTTTATTTCATTAAATCACTTCCAAGTTTATAAAATCATCTTGTCATTTTTTAAATTGAAATACCTCAAAATCAATGTCGTTACCTTTCAAATCAATGAAGCTGTAAACACCCTAATTTGGAAAGTAATCAAAATTACTATGTATTTTGTTGATATTTCACACAAAGGTCTTAGTGATGGTTATAGTATTTATTAACATGGTCATATTGAGTCTTTTAATCTTTCTTGTGTTTTATTTCCCGTGTTTTTGATACCCCAATAATCAAGATCACCTTTTCCTAGTTCCAAGGGCCCCTAGCCTATCATACCTAATTTTTTCTCTATTTTAAGCCTTATTACATTAGCACCACTTTTAGGATAGTAGTGACACATGGCATTAATGTACACTTTTGGATTTAGTGTTAAATGGGCCCTTTAACAATAGACCCAATCCTATTATGACCATTCTATTATATTAGTGTTAAAGGATATCATATCTCTTTAACATTAACTCAAGGTTAATAATAGACCCAATCCTTTAATCTATCTTAATATCTACAAAGTAAAATACTAAAAATGTTGAATCATTTGGTGAACCTAGATTACTTTGAATATTGCTTCAAAACCCTAATTTTCCTCATGGTTTACCTTATCTAAATTTTGTTAATTAAATTAGGAGTTAGAAAAATCTAATTTTATGATTTTTTGGCCTAAGATAGATAATTTAATTAATCTTATACTATGGTTTTATTTATTCAATATAATTTAAATATTCAAAACACAACCTTAAATCAAAACCCTAGATCCATATACTAGGTCCCTATACACATAAAACATTATAAATTAGGGTTTTAAAAATAATACTATTTTATATTCCAAACTTTTCTCAATAAATTGACACATAACACACATAATTATGTTATATTGTATTCTACCTTTTATGTCTTTATTAATCCTTATTTACAATATCATCTTTGACAAGTTTAAAATGCAATCTAAAAGGTCATATTTCCCTCATGCACTTGATGCAATATTGAATTTATCTCTACATTTATAGTAATGAATGGACTAATTTTCAATATTTTACATTAGAACATGATAATTATTTCATTTGTAATGATTTTGATGACTATTCTATAATAATAGCTATGAGGATTATTCTGAGCCTGACAATAAAAATGAACATGAGGATACATTGTATACATCATCTTCTCTTTACTCTTACTCTTATCTTACTCCTAAAAATAAAATTAACAATATAATGCCAAAAAAACCTCTTATGGGTAGTGTTTTATTCCAATGTGATCCTATTTTTCAACTACTATTTATACTTCACTGTTCAAAATAAGTCAATATAAGTGCACTACACAAAAACCACTTTTTCATGCTTAAATTAAAGTAGATAGGGAAAATGAATCTTATTAACCCTTCTCAATTACATTTGAAAAAGAAAATACAAAGGGTTTTACACCTTTTGGAAATGTAAAAACTAAGGTACATGAATTTAATTTATCACCTTCATTAACATTTCAATCTCAAAGTAATGGTTCTTTGCCACAAATAAATAATGAAAATATTTCTAACTCTTCTCTTATATGTCATAATGTGAAAAAATAAAACATGTTTGTTACTTCTCCTTCCCTTGATTTTGAAATAGAAATTGATAATCATGCTTTCATTTCAAAAATCACTAGTTAACAAATTCCTTGCATTACACCTACACATGATGATACATTTAATAGTATTAAAAAGTTAAAATCTTCTCCTTCTCATTATCTTAATGAGAATATGGATTATAATTATTCTAATATTACTTATTCAAATGAATTAAATTTTTATTTTGATGAGCCATGGGATAAGGATGATTATTGTGATTATGATGAAGATGACATCAAATCTACAACTTGTAATTCTTATCTTACCTCACATGTCTCTCTTGTTCAACCAAACAATAGATCGCATATTCAAAGACACATACACACTTATTCATATGTGCATAATTTTCCTTAACTATAAAACAAAACACCTTATATTAAACCAGTATATGATACTCATTTAAAACCTAACAATATAAAATATTCCATCAAATGCCCCTTAACCCACCTTACTGCAATAAAACCTAGTTCTCAAACAAACTAAAATGAGGGTGATAGCTCATTTCCCTTTAACCAAGTCCAAGCCATTAGACCTCCAAAGGTTATTGAGAGCACACTGACCCTTTATAAATAATATTTCAAATATAATTTACCAATGACTAAAATAAATGATAAAACTCAAGTATTAAATGAACCTCTCGATAATGATCATATAGCTTCACGCATTTTAATTTATTTAATGAATGTTTTGGCTAATTTTTTATAAAAAAAAAAAATCATCATCTCACTTTAGATAATGATTCATAGACATCTTAGGTTGTTGCCAATGTTATACACAATAATCCTATTCCACATAAAATCTCAACTATGAGGTTACTTTCAGATACTAATATTACTTATCTTTGATGAATAATGAGATCCATATTTACACCTTTAGGCTTATGATAAAGCTAGGGATCATATTACAAATAGGTCAATTCTAAAATAAGTGTTTCCAAAGTCAATAAAGGATAAAACCCTATATTAGTTCCACCATATACTCCCTAGTGGATCTTTACATACATATGGGGATCTAGAGATAATCTTCCTCAAGAATTATATACAAAATAAGCGACCATTAATTAAACATGAGAGATTACCTTCACTACACCAAGTCAAGATAGATCCTACATTAGAATACATTCTTAAGTTCAAAGTTTGTTTGCATTAATTAATTTATCAAAAAATGGATTTAGAAGTGCAATACATCTTTGTTATAAGTTTAATATCTCCTCTCAAGGATAAATTGCTACATCAGACATCTATGCAACATGACTATATAATTAGAGGCATAATTGGGATTAGTAAATATATAGTTAGATTCAAATTTATCTATAGACCCTTAACAACCTCAGTCATCAAATTTGGTAAAAGATCTTACACCAATTCAAATTTAAAATCCAATGGAATAGACACAATCAATAAAAATACATAGTAAGGACAAAGAACCACTCTACACAACACAATCTTAAGTGAGTAAAACAAAAAAATTTCTAAATAAAATTTGATAATATGGGGGGTGAATTAGTTTTTAAAAAAATTTCATTCAATTATATTCAATCATTCATGAACTATGAAAATAACACAGTGATTTAGCAAAACATAAAGAACCATTCAGATGATCATGAGATAAGATAACACACATATGAGTGGGAAAAAATCAAGGGGAAGAAATAAAACTATGATATATTAAAATTTAACATATTGCTATAAATAAAAATACCAAATTCTATTGATCACTAGATCAACTTAGAGTACCAACCCCAATGAAGTCAAGCACCTAATTAACTAGGATTTAGCAAGCACCTACTTGGAAGGAAGCATAAAATCCCTAAGTGACTCCATATAAACTCAACCAACATAAATATGATTTTTTTGGTGGTCTAATTTCAAGAAATCCTTCTTCCCAACCATGAAATATTTTATTCTCTTAGGTTACATATATTCAAATAGGCCTAAAATACCTTATATATATATATATATATATATATATATATATATATATATATATATGGTCACACACCACTTGGTCAGTCACACACCTTCAAAATCTTATGTAATACATAAAATAGGTCCTATAAAATCTAATTAATATGTTTCAAATGAAATTTGAACCCCTTTTGGTCTAAAACAAGTCAATTAGGCCTCCTTTCTCTTTTAGGTCTCATGGAGACCTAATTGCATTAGGTCTATCCTCTTAATGGAAAAAAAATATCCTCTTGGGTGTAGATGGCATTATAAAAATATAAAAACCACTCATTAAATTATAAAATAAAATAAAATAACCTCCTCCATAATTTATTATACATGTATCCTTCATTCATACAATGAAATCTCTTTAAGGACAAACTACCTTATTAGGCCTGTGTACCTCAAAAGTCTGTCTGGCAAAAATGAAGCATAAACACCCTTAAGATACTAAAATATAAAAGATTATAAATATATATATATATATATATATTATATTACCTTATTTTATTAAATAAATTATTTTAATGCTTTCACTCAAGAGATAAAGACTTAAGAACATCTCTACATCTCATTCACAAAAAACTGCCAATTTTCCTCACAAACTAGTCATGGTGAATTAGACCTCCAACACCTATGTAGAAATTTGAAATTATTAATTATTAATTTAAATGATCATATGATATATCAAAACCATACTAAAATATAAATATCATATGGTCTAATGGAAAATATTGGTCTTGTAGACCAATTTCTTGACCCTATGTTTCACAACACTATCTGAACCAGACATGCCATTTTTGTGAGCAAGTTTTTCATAATATATATTAACCTATAAATATTATCAAATAATTAACATGACTTAAAATTAATTAATAAAATATCCCTCTAATTTTTTTCATCAATATATAATGTATAGACCTTCAAATCTATCTTTTCATCTCTAGTTGGGTTTTACACTACTCACACCATTAGGTTTGTCTGTGACTGGCTAATTTGGATGACAAAATTGGACCATTTAAATAAAATAACCTATCCATAAATCATCATTTAAATGTATAATGAGTCTCTATATTATTCTACCATCCATTTTTTCTTGACCAATACAACTTTTGAGAGATACAACTTCTTAACAAATAAGCTTATATATGTGCATTTTCTCTTTCTTCTGACTAACCACCACCACATATAGGTACTCATGAGATTTTACTACATTATAAAATACATTTTTTAGTCATTTTAATCCATTATGACCTAATTTTAAAAATATCTTTCACATTGGGTCCTTATTAGGGTTTTAGAGAGGTTTAACATAGGTTTTGGTGGTAATGATTTTTCATAAGGGACTGCCCCTTGAATCCAAAACTAATTCTTATAAATATTAGATAAAACCATTTCACATATATATTTAATAAATCATATTCAAATTCAAATTATACAAGTTCCAACAAACATATGAAAGTGATTTTTTGGTCTTGAGACCTCATTCTATGAACTTGAGAAGGCCTAAACCACTAATTCATGCAAAATCCATGAAACCATAACCTCAAAATTTGTGAACATGCCTAAAATAGATTATATCATCTTTTTACATGTTAAAATATTCATAATTTACTTTAAATATGATCTTCATACCTCATTAGGCTAGGTAGGGTCTAAGAGAGGTATAGGTATAAACATAGACTGAATGTCCTACCCCTATAGGCTCACCCTAAAATGCTCACAATTACTTCTAAACCTTACTTACATGTTAAAATAGTGTGATAAAACCTTCACATATCTATTTTAATTCATTTTAATGCACATACCTCTTCATGTTATGACTAGGGTTCTTATGCACTTTGACATCAATGACATATACCTTCATGCAAATATAAGACATTAGTTTCCTTGAAATTATCTTTCTCTTTCTCTCATGATAACACTCTCTCAATTCACCTTGTTACATCACACACTACAAAATAGGATTAGTAATTTTTGAGACTAAACTTCATGAGATACACCTTTGACATCAATGAGAATACTCAACAATATCCCCCTTTATCATTAATGGCAGCCACCCTCAAAAACTTCTATAATAGACTATTTCATTCTCATTCTAAAATTTCTCCATCTTTGAAATAAATGAAAAAGAGATTCCTCTAAATTCTTGGATCACACCTATTGTAACCAAACACTCAGCACATAAGATAATGAGTTTATGAAGCACCATACAAACATTCTCCACCTATCTCCATGCATACCTTCCCAACACTATTCACCTACTCTTGGAGCTAATGAACCACATAATTAGCACTCCCTAATCACTTGAATTAATTAATGCATGTTATGGGTAGGAACTACACCCAATTCCTATCTTAGATGTTTAAATGTTGCCTTTGGAAGTGCTTTAGTTAAAATATTTGTAATTTGATCCTTTGTAGAAACACATGCAATTTTAATACATTATTCACGTACTTTACCTCTTAGGAAATGATACTTGATGGGAATGTGCTTAGTCATTGAGTGCATTATAGGATTATTTAAGACACTTATAGAACTCATATTATCACAAGACACAGGGCTACGACTATTATAGTTTACCTTCTAGTCTTTTAATGTTTATCAAATCCATAGGAATTGAGTGCACCATGAAATTTTTGAAATGCACTCAGCCTCATAAGTATATAGTGCCACATATGGTAGATTATTTCTTATCCATGATACTAAGTATTCTCCTAAGAAACCTCCTCCACTGGTGCTCTTTCTATCATATAGACTCCCTAGCTAGCCTACATCTATATAGACTATCAAGTTGAACTCCATGCTCCTTATATACTATAACCTAAACTCCATAGTCCAATTAAGATACCTAAATGTCCTTTTGACTTCTTGAAAATTATTTTTCTTTGATTCTACTTGAAATCTTCCCATAAGGCTTACTACTTACATGATTTTAGGTCTAGAGGTAGTAGTGTGTATCAAAGTTCATATCATCGACCTATATGATGTTTGATTGATATTTGGAGATCTGTCCTCCTTACTTAAATTACATCCTATGATCATAGGTGTGATAACTTATTTGAAATATTCCATCTCAAATTTATTCAACATCTCTCTTATTTACTTAGCTTATGAGATGAATATAACTCTTTTTGATTGCTTGATTTGTATCCTAAGAAATAATGATAGTTATCCTAGCATGGACATCTCAAACTCTTTATTAATCACATCAACAAAGGCTTTAGTCATATTCTCACTATTTATACCAAATACGATGTCATCCACATAGACAATTACTATCAATTGATGGTCATATTTCGTCTTTATGTATAGATTACTATATTTAATTCATATTTTTAATCCTTTGTCCAATATATACTTATCAAATATGGTTTACCAATCTCTAAGATCTTTCTTTAGACCATAAATATTCTTTTTCAAGATATAAACATAGTCCTTGTTACTTGATAGTGAGAAAGCCTTAGGTTTCTCTATGTACACCTTCTTTTCTAGGTTCCCATTAATTGACATCCATCTAATACACCTTGAATCCTTTAAACTGTATATATGCTATAAAGTCTAATAATCCATCTGATAATCTTTAATCTTTCTACTAGAGAAAATATTTCCTCAAAGTCTACTCCTTCAACTTGTGCATACCCCTTGCATAACAATATATCCTTTCTCATAGTGACTTATCTATCTTCATTTAACTTATTCCTAAACACCCATTTTGTGTTAATAATATTCTTATCTTTAGGCTTAGGAACTAGTTCCCAAGTATCATTATTTTTTATTTCGTATAACCTCTCATTCATAACACCTATGCAAAAATTGTCTTTGATTTCTTCTAAAAGTTTCTTAGGTTCAATCTTAGACAATAGATCAAAATTATCTTCATTTAGGTTACTTACCACACTTATTCTTAATTTCATACCTATAACCTTGTTGTCAATGATTTGTGATTTAAGATGATCTCTTTTAATCTATCTTGAAGGGTATTTTGAGTCTTGTCTTTCCTCAACTTCTTTTTCAGCATCTATCTCTATTGGTTCTTCTTCATTATTGAAGTCTAGATTCTCTAATGTATCCTTTGACTGAGTGTGACTTCTTAAAACTTATCTCATCAACCTTCACATTGGTGTTTTCTACTATCCTCTACAACCTCTTATTATAACACCTATAGGCTAATCTCACTAATGAGTATCTTAAGAGTATATCTTTGTTATACCTAGAATCAAAATTACCTAGGTCTTCCTCATCTATTTTGATGAAGCATTTTCTTCAAAACACTCTAAAGTGTTTCACGTTAGTAGGTATGACTTTATATAGTTCATAAGGGGTCTTATTACCACTAGTCCTTATTTATGCTCTATTCAAAATGTAGATTGTAGTGTTCACTACTTCTCTATAGTATCCATTAGATAAACTTGACTAATTTAGCATAGTTCTTTCCATCTCTTGAATTGTCCTATTCTTTCTTTCCACTACTCCATTTTAATGAGGTTTTTTATCTACTGGGAACTATCTCCTTATCCCATGGACCTCAAAAAATTCATCAACCTCCTTTGGTTAAAATTCTCCTCCTCTATAAGATCTTAATAATTTGATCTTTCCATTATTCTCATTCTCAACAAGAGCTTTTAATGACTTAAACTTATCAAGAGCTTATAACTTTTTTTCAACAATGTTACGTAAGTCATTATTATGTAGTCATCTATGAGTAATACGAAATAACTATCTCCTTGAATACTTTTGATTCTTTTAGGCCCAAGAATATTAGTGTGTATTAGCTCTAAAGGTATTCTAGTATAACACTCCTTAGACTTGAACCTCCTGTTAGTCTATTTACCATGTTGACATGCATTGTAAAGTGTGTTTGTAGGTTCGGTAATTTTAGGCATATTCTTCACATACTTATTAGAGATTATCTTGACCAAATTATCAAATATTATGTAGCCTAAAATTTTATACCATATCCAAAATTCATCCATATTTCTCATAAATCATCTCTCCTTCTTGATCTCATTTAATACATATAAATTATTCTCAATCCTCTTTGCATTGGCAATTAGACTTCCTAATTTGGCTTTCCTTATATCACACCCTATGTCATGAAAGGTTAGTGTGTGTCCTTGGTTACACATTTAGATTAGACTAATCAATTTATGTTTCAATATTTCCACATATAGAACATTATTTATATTGGTCTTTTCATTTTCCAGACTCAATATACCCTTGCCAACAATATTGGTAGTAGTGTTATCTCCTAATCTCACTATCCCTATAACATTTTTCTTTAATGAAATGAAATTTCTCTTACCCCCTATCATGTGTATTAAGAAACCATAATCTATATACAATTTAATTCCTTAATATTGAATATGAAATGTAGTCTTAGCTAGCATATGTTATTCTCCTTTAGTCTTCTATTGTTTTGTTGCCTTGTCTATATGGTCTAACTTCTTGATCCACTTATCAGTGGTATGAATATATAACCTTTTGTCTTGAATAATCTTCCTCATAATATTCATCATGAAATCCCTTGAAATATTTCCTCTTTGATCATAATTGTATCATAGAATTATACTTCTAGTTTTGAAATGAACATTCACCCTATTCCTTCATGATGAATTGATTCTATCATGATGTATATAATACATAGCTTTATTCCCATATTGATTACATGAGAAATAATAACCATTGAAATCATTCACATACATTGTCTATCTAATGTTGAATGATGCACTTCTACCTTTATTTCCTCTTGAAGGAGTCACATTATTCTTGACTTATTTATGACAAATTTTAGTCTCAAATTTGAGATTTTATGCATAGGTCTTTACTCTATCAGTACAATCACTTATTGATAGGCCATTTTCCTTTCAGGTTTAACTCTCCTTATTTTACTTTTAGTATTATTTGAATCTAATACCTATCTTGTCATGTGGGAACCTATGACTATTCAAAATATCACCAAGGACTTTAGTTCTCTTTTCAAATTTTTGATGTGTCTTTCATTTGACTATTGCCTAATTTGATTCTACCTTTAAGGACTTTATTTCTATTGCAAACTTGATTCATTCTTAATCCTTGGTATTAAGACTTATTGTGACAATATAAATCTAATTTTTAAATTGCTTGATGATCTCCTCAAGTTTATTGGTATTTTTACTTAGTCTCTCTACAAACATATTGATTTGTTCCTCATAAGTATTAACCATTGATCTCAATTTCTGATTCTTCCTTCTTTGAAACTTTAACTCCTTAGATAACTCACCAATTTTGCCTTAAGGCTCACTTTAGCCTCGTATTCATCTAGTTATTCATCACCTATAGGATTTTTCCCTTTTTAATAATCCTCATTGTCTATTTCTATTACCATGAATAAAATTTCATTTCTATCATGGTCATTATTGTCATAATCATTATCATATGTACTTGTGCCACTTACATTAGATGAGATACTATCTTATTTGATATAGAAACTTCTCTTCTCCTTGAATGACCCTTTCTTGCCTTCGTACTTCCTAAAAGACTTTTTTTCTTGTCAAGCTTATATAAATTCTTATCATCACCATGATGTTCATCATGCTATCCATCATGCTTATTATTATCCTTTTAAGGAAATTTAAATGTAAAATGACCAATCTTACCATAGTTAAAAAATTTGAGTGGCAACTTACCCTTATACTTACCTAGTATTTTCTTTAGTTGTTTGGAAAACATTTCTTCTATCTTGTTATAATCAATGTTTATGTCAACATCATCCTTGGCCTTTTTACTTAGAAACTTTTTCTCAAATTTGAATGCAGTTTCATTCTTGGAGGGTCTTCCATAACTTATTCTCATTTCATAGGTAGTTAAGATGACATAAAGCTCATCCATCTATAGTAAGTTAATATCTTTGATCTCCTCCATAATAGACACTTTTGAATCAAACTTAGATGTCAAGGATATTAGTACCTTTTGTACTACTATTTATTATTCCAACTTCTTTCCTAAACTTTTAAAGACATTTACTAGTACAACCATTAAGATATAAAAGAACCAACATTCACATTGTTATGGTAATAAATTTTTCAAACATAGGATAATTTTACACACACACACACACACACACACACACACACACACACACACACATGGCATATGGTCACACACCACTTTGTATACCACACACCTTTAAACACTTATTTAGGTCATACAATAGGTCTTATAAAATATAATTAATATGATTAAAATGAACTTTGAACACTTTTTGGTCTAAATAACTCAATCAAGCATCATTTCTCTTTTAGGTCTCATAGAGACCTAATTAAATTAGGTTTATCCTCTTATCACTAAAGCTTTATCTTCTCAGGCCTAATTGGCCTTATAAAATGATCAAAACCAATAAATCACTTATCCAAAAAACTTAAATAAACTCTTTCGTGATGTAATACACATATATCCTTCATTTATACCTTTAAAGTTCCTTTAAGACAAACTACCCTATTAGGCTTATGTACCTCAAAAGTCTATCTTGCAAAAATGAAGCTTAAACACCATAAATATACTAAAATATAAAAAATTAAACATTTATATATATTATAAATGACACAAATGTCATAAAAATTTGTTTTTAATAGTTTCACTCAAGATATAAATACTCAATAACATCTCTACAATTCGCTCACTTAGAACTACCAATTTTCCTCAAAAACTAGTCATGGTGAATTAGACTTCCAACACCTATCTAGACATTTGTCATGAATTTTGATGAATGTAAATATTCATATTATATATACAAACCATTAATATATATAAATATCATATGGTTTGATGTTAAATACTGGTCTTGTAAACCAATTTATTGACCCTATGTTTCACAGTACTATCTAAACTATATAGTTTTTTTTTGTGAGAAAATTTTCACCATATATACTAACATATAAATATTATAAAATAATGAAAATTAATTAAAATTCATGAATAAATTAACCATGTAATTTTTTCATCAATCAATCAATTATAGATCTTCAAATCTATATTTTCATCTCTGTCTAGGTTTTACACTGTTCACACCATTAGGTTTATTTGTGACTACCTAACTTGGATGACCAAATTAGATCAATTGAAGACTATAATATATACAAAAATCATAATTTACATGTAAAATTAGTATATCTTATTCTAACATACATTTTATTTTTTGACAAATACAACTTTTGAGAGCTACAATAAATTCTCAACAAATAAGCCTACATCTGTGTATTTTCTCTCTCATTTGACAAACCATCACCACTTGTTGGTACCTAGGATAGTTGAATAAATGATACAATAAATTTTATATGATTTTTAGTTCATTTTTATCTTATTATAAAAATATGTTTCACATCAGGTCCGTATTAGGGTTTTAGGGAGGTTTAACATAGGTTTTGGTGTTAATGATTATTCATAAAGGACTGACCATTGAATCTAAAAATAATGATTATATATATTATTAAAGTACAATTCCACATATATATTTAATATTTAAAATTAAAATTCAAAGGTTACATGTGCCATTAAATGTCTGAAAGTGCTTTTTGGGTCTTGAAACCTCATTCTATGAACTTGAGAAGGCCTAAAACATTGATTTATGAATTTTAATTTAAACCATGGCCTAAAAATTTGTGAAATATCCCAAAATAACTTATATAACCTATTTACATGTTCAAAAATTCATTATTTCCTTTAAATATTATATTCTTACCTCATTAGGCTAGGTAGGGTCTAAGACAGGTCTAGGTGTAGACATAGACCATAGGTCCTACCCCTATAGGCTCACCCTAAAAAAATCGTGAATTATTCTACACCTTACATGATAAAATAGTGACATACAACCTTCACATACTTATTTTCATTAATTTTCATGCACGTACCTCTTCATGTCATGACTAGGTCCATGACTAGGGTTCTTATGCACTTTGACATCAATCACCAGTACCTTCATGAAAACATAAGACATTAGTTTCCTTTAAATTATCTCTTTATATTTATCTCATAATAACACTCTCTTAGTGTACCTTATCACATCACACACTTCCAACTATGCTTAGTCATCTTTTGACATCAACCTTCACAAGATACACCTTTAACATCAATGATAATAATCAACAAAGATATACATAGAGGAGCTATACATATTTTGGATAAGGTTGAGCATGGTGACATCTTGCTTATATTTCTAAATAAGGGTATGATCACATTTCCTTTAACTAATCATCATCCACCACACCATTTGCATAAGGTAACACATAAGAATTATTGACATTTTAACCATTAATATGCACTTTGAACTTGCATCGATCAATATGTTAACATAGGAATCATGGAGTTTACAAAGAGGCATCAGGCCCTCATTTGTCATACTCTCCTAGATCACATTCTTCTATGATAGATTTATCCCAAGACATTCTTTATGAGGAAACATTGATTACTCATCTTATAAACCCCATGACTTATAAGTGAACCATTTATTATCATTAACATGCATTATAGCCTCAATAGTGACGATAACAAATTCATAGAGTTTAGAATGAACCTCCAGTGTGCACATCAATTAAGATATTTGGGAATAACTACACACCCAAGGCATAGTTTTGGTACAATCAATAATAAAAACATTTGGGAATAATTATCAACCCAAGGGCACATTTTTAGTTAGAAAATTGATAAATATATATGGCAACAATTACAAAGCTTAGAATGCACCTGTAGTACATACATTGATCAAAATATTTTGGAATAACCATCAACCCAAGGGTACAATTTTAGTTCAATAACTTATTAAGATATATAGAAATAAATATAGAGATAGGAACCCAAATTCAATTTACACTTTGATTAAAATAATTTCAAGAAATAATACAACTTAAAGTGTAGTTTTAGAGCATCAATTGATCATTATTTTTACACCAAAGTATACACATTTAGACACTAGTAGTGCATCATAAGTAGCTCCAATTTTGTAGTCTATGTTTATAACAACACAACATGAGTAGTGTGGTCATTGGTTTTCCATGCCATTTGGGTTCAGATAGGTCATATCAACATCACATGTTTTAGATTATGATAAAAGTAGGTTTTGAAGGGACCCCAAAACCCTTTAACAGAATCAAGAAAGATAAAGCATTAACAACCACTAGGAAAAGCACTCCTAAAACCTACTGAAGAATAGTATCAAGATCAGGTTTTATAGGGACCTGAAACCACAAACATAGTCCAATCAAAGTACCCAAGTTTTACAAGGACCTGAAACCTCATCAAAACTAGGTTTTATGACCTAAAACCATAATGATGTTATAAAACATAACTGAGTAGATCGAAACATTAAAATTCCACAAAATACTCTTGGATTATTTGTCACTTTGATTTGATAAAGACACCATCAGATCTAGCAATAATGATGGCTGTAGCCATGTCAAGAAAAAGGCCATGCTCCACTACGCCCTCAAAACCTAAAATCATACTACCTATAGCCATGGCATCCTCAATCGATGTCTCAAAATATTTGTGAAGTAAGAAGGATCTAGTGTTGAGGCTGATCCAATTCTTACGATTGTAGACGAGCTCATCCCATCCATGCATGATGAAGTTGGGGTCCTTGTAGCACTTGAATGGGGGCTCAAAGGCCATGTCAATAAACATGGCATTGCTATCCATCCACTAGATGAACTCCACCTTAGGGTGTGATAGCATCAGCTTGCAGATTAGGGGCAACTTCACCCAAAATCTAGATATTTTAGAGTCCAAGTGAGAAGATGATCTCCCACGGCATTCTCATAAGCCTTGGGGGCTAAACCCATGACCAAAAAAATGCGTTGCCATCCATTGGGCAAAAATTTGGGAAACATAGGGTTTTTATTCAGCCATTCACGATGTTGTTCATCCCAACCAGACGAGCAGCTATCACCATCACATGTTTTACATGTAGACATCTTATGAAATATTAAAAAAAAAACCATATACAATAAAGATTCAAAACTCAAATCTCCTACACATATGCCTAATAGATTCATATAAAATACAAAAATCAATTAAATTTACTCAAACTAAATAAATTGAAAAACATAAATATTTCAAACAATCAAAAAAATTTAAACACATAATAAAAAAATAGTATATGTTACAAAATCTATATGCCAATACACAATGCCAAATTAAATAACAATAATATATATATATATATATATATATATATATATATATATATATATATATATATATATATATATATATATATATATATATATATATATATGTATATATATATATAAACATTGTTTCAATAAAAATATTATGCATCACTCAATAATGCAAAAATGACTACTAAGACTACCTCTCTCACTCTCACTATCAAACACATCAAAACTAGAAATAGAGGCCCCACTATCCTTACAAGACCTCAATCTATGATTATGCCTATTCTCTCTCTTGATACATTCCAAGATTATCCCTACACTTGGCATATTCCCATTGAAGTTATATATAATAATTTATTAGATAAGTACTCACCCCACCTAGAACATTAGGAGAGTGCATGGTCTACCTCTATATCATGGTACATAAATCATATCTATCTATTATTACTTCCTTGAATTTTGTAGTTATCCCTACCTAATCAAACAAATGGGCATGCAACATAACTACATTGGTGGCCTTTTCTACCAATCCATCATCCATAACATTGTTTGAGATATGTCATTTCATCTCACATAGCACCAACCTAATGGTGACCTCCCAATACTCATCATATCCCTCACTTACAAGTATCCATATGATTCATAAGAGTCATATTATATCAAAAAACATAATCAAAATTACATAGAAAATAAAAACAAAGTATCTAACTTACCATTAATGGCCCTTAGGGGATCTACATTCAATACCTCTTCTATGATCATCCCACATCTCAAGAATAGAGGTGGCCATCTATGCTCATTCCACTAGCCTGTATAGGCCTTAGTCACTCCAACATCCTCCACATCTAGTATCTTAATCTCATAACCATGCTATGCCACAAGTATAAGGGATAAATCAATAATCAATGGCCTCAACCTACTACCTAGCCTCATACGTGGCCTCGTAGGAGATTGAGAATTCCTCAAACATACTACATGTTGTAGGGGCACATCTTGTATAATAATGAACTATTGGGTAACCCTATCATACTAAAACCACTCATATACATTATCCCAATGATCATGTATCTAATAGATAACTTGAATCTATGTCAATTATGTGTTATCTTTAGTCCACCCATGATATCCCCTATAAGGTCTCTAGATGATATCCTCTACTCTCATACTATCCAATAACTGTAAACAATATGTTGTAATCATCCTTGGTACATGCCCTATTCTATTCCATATCTATAAAAAATACTTGTGGGTGAACCCATCTAGCCTATGGATGTGCCACATGCCTACTCATAGCTATGTGATTGTATGCCTAGTAATGTAATAGCGTTAATGCACTGATATGCCCACCACTCATATCCTATGTAAAGTAGTACATGTCCCTATATAAATTAGATAACATGGTATGAACCCAAGAGTACATGGTGACATTATGTTTAATGTCATACACTATCTCATGCATCCCATAAGAGATAGAGACACCACTCCCATCTATGACAATAAATGATATTAACAACAAAATTTTATTTTTTTGTGATCACATAATGTCAGCCATTACAATCATGGTCAACAATATGTCAATCTAACTTCTTGAGTGATGAGTCCCTACCATCATGGTAGAGAAGTACCTAGATACCTATGGTATAGATTGAGGACTAGAATCTTCCTATAATATAGCTCATTTCCTAGAGATTGGTAATCATAGGATTTGATATAGATCCTCCAATGTCACAATAATCTCACTCATAGATAAACAAAATGTACATGTTTCTACATTCCAACTCTCACATAATGCAATTATCATATGCTTATCCTAGGGAATAGACTCCAATAAAGTAAAATAGTGTATCCTTACACTCTCAAGCACCTATATCTCAACATTAGAAAAGGGTAAACCCCATATAGTCTCCATCATATTACCTATATGAAACTCCCTCATATGGGCATAAACCTATAAAATTTTAACCAAATATGATATCATTAGAATAAAAAACAATACCAAAAAATAAAAATAGGAATTAGAAACCATTCAATAAGTTAATAATAATATCTTGGGCCTAATATACACTAGCATTACCCAGAGGAGAATAGTGTAGAAAAATAATGCCACACTTTTGATAGTAGTGATAGGATTCTGAAACTAGTGCCCAAAATTGAACATTAGTGCCAAATTCTCTAAAATGCCAAAAATAGTCCTTCTCTAACAAAATCAATAAAAAGACAACAAAAATGATAAAAAATAATAAAAATTTGGGTCCCTTACCAAGTGAACCTCCTCCCCATCCTGAATCCATGCATCGACCTCCTCATAGTGCAGTAAACTATCATCTCATCTCCTCAGCATGTTTCTCTCCCTCAAACTCAAAATTATTTCCACTCAAATGATGAAAATTAATTTATAATGATTAAAAATGACCTATTTAAGTCATAACTTACCCAATGCTACCTTATTAAGGTTACACCTATGCATCAATTTCATAATTAATACAACTCTCTTACTATTGTCATATCTCAAGAATTATAGCTATGATTTGCAAACCAGTTTTTACACACAGAACTTGATACTAATACTCTCATTCCTATATTGGTGAAACCAAAACCCTCATCATTATCAAACCTAAAATGTGACCAAAAAGTACATTATATTAATAATACAACATACTATGTACCTATCCAACTACACACTAAATTATCAAATCTTACACAATCAATACATTATTCAAGCCTAATACAACATCAAAACTACCAAATAAACACCAAAAAATATGATCATTATCACTTAATCATCATAGTATTGACTCTCTCACCAAAAGTGGGGGAGGAAATATGCATATATTACTTGGAACATATAGAGTTACATTCAGATATACAAATATACAAGTCTACACAAGTTTACACATGCATTCAGATGCATAGATTTTCAAATATATAGACACATGGGTCTACACAGGTTTATAAAACTTATTGAGATATAAAAACACATGTCTACATAGGTTTACATAGGAATTTAAATTCATATTTTTTTTAATATATAGACACAGGTTTACACAAGTTTACATGGGCATTCAGATGCACATATTTTTAGATATATAGACATAGAGGTATACACAAGTTTACACATGCATCCAGAGTTACATATTTTCATATATACAAACACATAGGTCTATACATTTTTACATAGGCATTCAGAGGCATAGATTTTCAAATATGAGGATGTATAGGTCTAAAAAAGTATTTAAATATACACTCTACACAAATACATATCTTTGACATAGGTATATTAGTTTATTTAAATATTTGGATATATAGATAAATCACCTAGATATAAATATTAGGGGGAATTATGCAAATTGCACATTTTTATTTCCTATTTTCAAATTTATCTACAATCAATATTGTCACCAATATCATCACTAGTATCATCACAAGGTTTTCACTAGTTTGGGTCATAGGAGCATCTACAATGGTTGATCCATCATTCAATAGAATTACAATAGACCTAATTTACATACTCAAATTTAGAGTGGGGGAATGTGATCCTTGTTTCTCCATGCATTTATATTACATATTTAGATTCAATTTGGGGGAAGTAATCCTTATTTATCCACACATTTGTTATACATTACTCAAATTTAGATTAGGGGTAAGTGAGCCTTATTTCTCCACACATTTATTTTACATTACTCATATTCAAAGTGGGGGAAAATGATATTTGTTTCTCTTCACATTCCACTTACATACTCAAATTCATAGTGGGGGAAAGATAATCTTATTTCTCCATGCATTTAATTTACAAACTCGATTTTAGTACATGAACATTTACATCTTATTCTTCCTTTCACTTGTTACACTCTAGTTCTCATCCACTTATCTATTTAATAATTGGGCCAAATCTAGATTGCATTCACATAGCTAAGTATAGGTATACATTTGTATTTTATTTTACTTGAACACTTCTATTTCATTACATTACTAAAATAAAAGGGGTGAAAATATAAACACCCTAATTTGGTCAAGCAACCATAAGTACCATGTCTATTGTTGATCTTTCACACAATGATCTTAGTGATGGTTATAGTCCTTGTTCACATGGTCATATTGAGTCTTTGGATCTTTATTGTGTCATATTTTCTATGTTTTTGATACCCCCAATAGTCACAGGTCACCTTTTCTAGTCTTAGGGGCCCATATCTTTTCATCCCTAATTTTTGATCTTTTATGAGATTTAGGACATTAGCACCACTTTCAAGAGAGTATCACCACGTGGTGCTAGTTTCCACTTTTGTATTAAGTGTTTAATGGTCCATTTTACTTGTGTTTGATTCCTAACCACTTTGTGACCCTTCTCTTATGTTTTTTATATCTTTTTCACACTTATCAGTCAAAGAACAAGGTATTATATTCCAAATAAAGATCCTACTACATGAAGAACCCCACAAGGTATTTTACATCTAACACTTACTATTTTGGCACTTATTTATAGAAATCCAACCTATAGTAAAACTCAAATACTCAACATACTACTCAGATTTCACACCTAGACATTTTCATGCTTCATCAAAGAAGGGCCTAAGCAAAATTCATTCTAGCATACCATGCAAGTTGATGGTGTACATTCCATGAGGGATATCTACATGACATTTGAGACCCTTATCATCGGCATTAATGTATTTAATGACTAAGATAATAGCATTTCTACTTTGTGAAATCATAGGATCTCACAACCCAATTTTTCCTTTCCTTTTACATTAGATTGGTTCATTGTTTCATGTGTGAAGGTATTCATTATATTTTTGGATAAGAATTAACCAAAATAATGACACAAATTAACCCATTTATGAATTAAAACACTTATAAAACTTTCAGGAACCCTCCTAACTTCTTTTAAAGTTACATATAGTCACTATAAAAAGGAAATTAGTGCCAAAATTGGACATTAGCACCCCATGGCACTACTGTCCTATGACGGGTGCTACTATCTAGTGCTAGATCTCAAAAAATAGTCAAAAAACAAAAGACTCCTTTGTGTCTACTTAATTATTTCCAATACCTTCATCTACAAAAAATTATGTATATCCAGATAAGTTCTTTTTCTCCTTGTGCTTACAATTTTTTAAAGTTCCATAAAATTAATAAATTCTAATTTTACTCTAGATTAATAATAGACCCAACCTTTTAATATAGATTAGGATTTACATAGTAAAACACTATAAATGTTGAATTAGAATGTAATTCCATAGTTCATCAAGGGATCATCTTTATATTAGTGAAACATGGGGAAACCATGCAATGAAAAGAAGCTCCAATGAGGGTGTATTCTATAAAGGAAGACTCTCCTGATGAAGAACTAGATTTGGATTTTCCCCACCTTCTTCCCATCCCCCTATAAATCCATAATAATAAAATATTCATAGAGGACATCCACGTTTAGCTCAATGGTAATAAACCTCAGCTAATTTTCCTAGATGAGGAAGATGGGGTAGTGTTTATATGGGAGGGGAAGTCAATTTTGATATATTCAGTTGGAAAAAACAAAAGGCATATAAAGGAATTCAATGACAAACTCCATAAAATGGGTATTGGTTTGGGTACCCTGATTAAGGAATGGAGCTTGATTAATAGAGAATATGGTAAGGTGCTTTAGGATTTTTCATAGATAAATAAGGTAGATGACCCCCCAAAAGAATAAAGTGGATAAGGCAATGACTCAACACATTTCCAAACCCTTCCCTAAACCCATTTCTCTGTCTAACTCTTCTAAGATGAACCCAAAAAAGAAGTCCTAAAAGAAATTAAGGATGATCTTCCTAAAGGACACTATTGAGGGCCTGAGTAATAGGCCCCTAAAAATAATTAGTAATGAAAATTTGAAGGAAAAGGTGGAGGGTTAAGCTCCTAACAAGGAACTCATGGAGGACATTATGCCCCCTAAGTAATATCTTCTTTTTACTTTATTTATTTCGCATTCTGCTTTTGGTTTTACTTTGTATTTGATCCCTTTGGGATTAATTAACTTTATTTATATATTTTTTAAAGTATTAGGTTGTAGGATTCTTGTAAAACCTACTTTTTATTTGATCAAATAAAAATAATAAAATATTTAGTATTTATTTCCTTAGAAAATATTAATCAAAAGTTTTAAAAAGCAATCAAAAATTTGATAAATAAATAATTATATTAATATGGAAAAAATTTCTATCTTATCCTTTATAATGATGAACATCTCACAAGTTCCAACCACAGATTCAAACACACAACAAAAAGAAATAACCAAAAGAAGCAAACATGAAAGACACAAACAAAATAAAACCAAAATCAGCAAAATATATATAAAATGAAAAGAGAAGTGAAACAATTTAATTGACATACAAAAATATTCCATCATAAAGTGAAATGAAGGATAAATCAATGTTGAAATATAAAAAAGTGGAAAAATAAGGCTTAATCCATGAAAGCAGTAAAAGAAAAAATGATAGGTGAGTTATTTTGGAATAATTATTATGTGACATGAATTTTGGCATAGATATAGTCATCAGATGTCAAACTATAAATTTAAAGGGATCAAGACAACATGATAAACACATCTTATGTCCTTAAACAAACAAAATATAAGCAACTGAATCATCACTACACATAATTTTAGTGAATCCAAACTTTTGCATTATGGATTAAAGGGCATTATTTTGATTTGAAATGAGATGAAGATTTTTAAAATTAGAATAATGAGAGTCCAGA
Organism: Torreya grandis; assembly: GCA_037957365.1. Classification (NCBI taxonomy): domain Eukaryota; kingdom Viridiplantae; phylum Streptophyta; class Pinopsida; order Cupressales; family Taxaceae; genus Torreya; species Torreya grandis. The sequence goes on along the minus strand of JARHVA010000908.1, from coordinate 1,058,032 downwards.
TCAAGGAAATGATTTATTTATTTTAAATTATCTTCCATATTAGTTTCTAATAATTTTTTATTATTATTTTTAGGTTGCATATATTCAATCTAGATATTATTTCAAACTCCATAAGGTCACAAATTTTGAAACATTCATAATCAACATTATTTATAATTTCATTTGATTATAATGTAAACATATAAGAATAATGAAAAGTTCCATTTTCACATATCACTATTGTATGATGATCTCAATAATTTGGAAACTCAAACCTTTTATATTCTATATTCGTTAATTGATTTCTTAAATCACTATTTGCACATCAAAATCTTAAAAATTTATTTCTACTATTATAGTACTTGATCCAACATTATAGAGAACCAAATGTTCATCTTGAATGTGATCATTTGAATTGAAAGTGATAGTATATTTATTAAAAAAAGGAATTAGATTTGAGATTGTTACAAACAGTGATAAAATCATAAGGAGAAGAATTAATTTTGTTGAGGAAACAAGCAAATTCTAACTCCAAATAAATTTTCATATCTAAATATGAATTTTTTAGTTTAGAATTTCTTGAAAAGTCATCATCTTCTCCATTATCCATATCAAGGATAGTTATATCTAAAAAAATATTTCTATCAATAAATAAATAAAAATTAATAGTAATGATGTTATTAGAGATTGATTAATAGATCAAATGAATTAGATTGTTCTAATTCTGAATTTGATGAAAAATCAAGGTTTCAGTCTAAATCAAAACATTTTGATTCTAGACTAGATGAGCACGATAAACTATAATCTAATTCTTGAGATTCATTTTCAGTATTCAATGCCATGATTTGGTCATAGTCAAAAAATATAGAAAATTATTTAGGAAAGCTATTTTAAAAATATAACATTTAATTATAGAATCTTCTATAGTTGAACATATCATGATCAAGTGAATAAAGTTTCTTTTCTTTTTTTTTTTTAATTTTGTCTTCAAATGTGAGAAATTCTCAAGGATGAACTAAAGTTAACAATATCAAATTTATGAAAATTATAGTATAACTATTAGGTAGATTATTCTTCCAATAGAGGAAGAAAATTTCACCACTTGGTTTAAAGGAACATGGATATAATTTCATTTTAAAAGAAAGTACAAGAAATATTCCCCAATGGATTATTTTACTTTCCAAGAAATCATAAACTAAGCTATTAGATTTTATTCTACTAGATTTTTGATAAAGTTTTTGATGTACAGTAAATGAAGTTTTATGCATATGACTAAAAGTTTGCAATCATCAAAAACATTAATACTTTATAAATTTTTAGATAATTAGTTATAAATAAATCAAGCAACCTGGCTATACCTACATTATTCAATCATATTACTTCACCATCAAAGAACATATTATTCGGTCTATATACTAGTGATTATTCAATATCAAATATTCTTGGATGGAATAATAAATATATGGAAGCTACAAATAAGATATCTTTTAATACCCACCTATTTTCTCCCATTTGTTGTGTATTTAATCTCCTTATAAATAAAATTTATTGGAATTTGTTATTATAGATTATTAAATATATATTTATATTTTAAAATAGTATTATACACTTCATGAATATCTCCTAGCAATGTACCCTTTAGTTTTAGACCTTCTTTGTATCCAAGAGGCTCACTTTAACCATCCCACTAGGCCTAATTTTTTATGTTATAATTTTATCTTTATATTCTAATAACCTACATCTCCTGTAGCCCATAGTATTCTTGAATTATGATATATATCCTTGACTACTAGTTATAGAGATCCAAAAACCTTCCATCTTCCTTGACATTTGTGTTCATACTTAGACACTAACATTGACACCAATGTCCCTTGTAAGTGTACTTGATTTATAAACACTCAAATTTGAAAATATTTTAATATGTATAGGTTAACCTAATAATTTTAATTAACCTTATATGAAAATATTTTCAAAAGTGTTGTATAAATAAAACTTAAATCTAACTCATTATTCATCTAGTAAACACCTCTCAAGCTTACACTACACTATTAAAAATCAATAGTACAACTAAGTTATTCTATATATTCTTTCATATTTTCATATCAGTTATAAGAATAGTCATATTTATGTATAAAACATTCAAATAGCATCCCATGAGACATATTTGTCATATTAAAAGATAGATAAGTACATGCACTTGCATATAACATTCTACACCATTGTTCACACACAAGTTAACATGTATGGGAGTACTACATATGTCTAAGGCCCTATTTGTATTATTGGATATGTAGACAATGCTCATTGATAGAGGGGTACTTGAATTCAAATTAAATTTGTGAGCCTACTAACCCATTTTTGGAAAGGTAACCTAACCTAGGGTGAAGAGTTAATGTTTGAGATATATTTTGATATCAAGAAATTGTGCACACAATTTAAAGAAAAAATTAGAAAGGTGATAAAATACCCAAAAAGAATTAAGTTGAATTTTCAATTAAAAATTAATATTATGTATAGGACAGATGTGTTAAATAAAGTATAATAGTGTTAATGTAAGTTTCTATGTTATAAAAAATCCAATTTTTAGAATCTGATGATTGGATCAACATAATAGAGTATACATTGACACCTACCTTGATCATATCCTCCTACACACAAATGTATAAGATAAGTAAAATTTATCTTTCATATTAATATTATGATAACATTTAATGTTTTATTTTATATATTTGGCACATGCTTAGATTCAATATTTATTATCAAAATATCTATAGAATATAAAGTCATTAATTGACCTAGTTTTAAATAGTAGCCTACTCCTTATTTGATTAGGCTACTCTCTTATTTGATACTTATTTATAAAGAAAGTTAAAAATTCTAGTGAATGAGATATATGATTCTAATTAAAATTAACCCTATTTTTTACTAGGGCTTCAACTTTCTATAGTTCCAAAGTGCTACATTTTTTTTCCAAATATAATTTTTGACTGGCCATAGTATAGGTGATGTATTTTATCCTTATATCCATAGCCTTCATGATATTCCTTATGGATGTGTTTTAAAACGTGTGATGTTAAATTGAAGAGTAGTTTTGGATAGAATAAGGGAGGCTTTGGTAAAAACAAAAGTGTTTTTCTATGTGTGGAATAATTTTAAAAAGTATTTTACCTTGTGCAACCTTTTGAATACTCTTTTGCATGCATTTGGATCATTAAAAACTTGTCATGTTCCAAAGAGATTATAATCTTAAAAAAAATACATCATTTAATTTGGTGTTCATGACAATTTAGAGTGGTTTGGGGTGGATTTTCTATAGTTGCATAGTTTTCAATGACTTATTATTGTATCATTTAGTCTTATTGAGTTAATTTTGTATGTAAAGATTGTATAAAAATTTCACCTTGATGATTATAAATTCCTTAAGAATATGTAGGATTCCATGTATTTATTGAAGCATATGTTTTATATATATCTTGATTTCTTGATACTTTCAAGTATGTGTTTACAACTGGTATAAACATGTTGAAATTGAGCATTGGAAGACTTGATTACCTAGATTGTCCATTTGTGGAGAATAATTGAATAATAAATTCAAATAATATCATCATTGTATTATCTATTGTAAATGATAGTCCCCTATATGGTATTTTAAATAATCTAACAATATAAAAGTTTAAAAAGAAGTAATTATCAAAGAGAGTTGAAATTTTACTCAACAAAAGTGAAAATAAATAAGCTTTGTCAAATGCTTCTGGTCTTTTCATATAAATTTTGGACCTTGTTTTGAAATTTTCAATTGCAAATTTTATAAGTAAAACCTCATAAATGTAATTAATGCAAATGCACTATTTCATTTTATAAGTCTCAAATCATGAAATTCTGATTTCCACATTTCAAGTCCTATAAAAGCACCAAACCATTTTTGTGCCATTCAAGTAATGCATTTTTATAAACTTGATTTTGTACCATCTATAACAAAAAAGGGTGGTTACGCACTAAAACCACCTTCTCATGTTATAAATATGACTATTAGGATCATTCAAAAATAATACCTATGGTAGTGAGACTCTACAAAAACATTTTAAAGGATGAGATTGAAATTTCAAATCAATAAAGATTAGAACGAGGATATTTTTTAGATTTTATGTTTAAGATTTCTTCATGAGTTATAAATTAGAATATGATTAATCTATATTTGTATCCTTAATTTCATATTATTTTCATATTCACTACCAAACTATCAAAAAATGGGAATTTGACATTAAGTATTTCTTTTAGATTTTTTTTTTTAATTTCTATGAATGTGAAATCTTGATGGAGTTTAAATAATATTTTAATTATATTTTATAGGTAAATATGAGATAGTTGTATTTAATTTTATTACCATTAGTAGATAATTATATAAATGAATGTTTTTTAGTCCTAATAATGAATTATGTCTTTACCTCCCATTGAATCAAAGAGGTTTCCATGAATACAATGTTTTTTCCTTATTGGGCTATTTTGGTAAGTTTCCATATTTAGCTACCTAAAGTTGTCTCTCATTTTTCCTAGGATTATCATGGTAGATTTGGTATTAAACTAGCTATAATAATCATGTTCCAAAATTTATTCTCATAACATTTCTCATTTCCCCCTCTTTTCTATCATTCCTCTCATTTTTTAACTCTTTTCTGTGTCTTCTAGTAAAAGTACAAAACTTACAATAGAAAACATTTTTGATGTAAATAGATGTGAATACATTTTCCCCTAATTTTACCTTTTTAACTTTCAATAAAGGTATCTACACCTCATAATATGAGGACTTTGTCCCTTCATTTTTGACTAATTTGAGGACCCAATTCCCACACTATTAACTCAAAGTCACCAATTTGTCCCCTTGACAAATTTTTGAGCCAACAAGTTTTGTTGATTTTATTGGGGATCAAGGTGATTTATGCACATAACTTTTAGACATTTCAAGTAACATCTTCTGTAATGATTTTTTTCAAATCCATTGAGATAAAGTACCTAGTTTTTCAATATCTATAATTGAATAAATTAGGTTAGTTCACCCCAAACCCAATGTTCCTCATGTCCCATGGGGAAAACATTTGGATTTATTGTATTTGGCCTAGTAAAATCAGTTACCATCATTATCTAATAATAAATTTGAAACATTTTTTTGTATAAAATGGTCAAGATGTAGATAACCATATCCTAGCCTTAATAGATCCTATAAAATCTTAGGAGTTATGTATGAAGATGTCGCTATCAGATTTTTTGTTGAGACTCTCATACAACCTACTTGCTCTAGGTGGTTTTAGCATCTAGAATATGGATGCATTATGAGTTATACTCCTTGAATAACAAGTTCCTAAATATATTCAAGTAAATTATGGATGTGTGTGCATTACTTTTAGATTTATTCTAAATTCAAAAGTGAGGTGATGAGCAGATGTGAGAGTTCATATCATATTTCAAAAAATTATTGAGACCAATCCCTTAGATAAATTATCCAAGTATCAATAATAAACTCTTCATATTCATTGGTTATCTTCACCTAGAGATAAATTTCATCTTGATAAGAAAAAAGGTAAATGACTTGGAGAATGGACAATAAGAAGACATTAATATTGAAGATGATTTGATCATGTATATAATGTTAAAAAAAGAGGTTTAAAAAGGCATTACAACTGTTGAAACTGGTGATGAATAAATAGTGAAACTTGATATAATAAAGAGTATACAATATTTTAAAAAGAGACTTTTGAGGCAAGTTCCTAATCAAACATGTCCGAAATCTAGCAGGGAGAAATATAAAGTGATTTTTATAACATATGATTGTTTCAATTTCATAATTATGGAATAAGGGGAAAAGTTTGAAGAACTAATGATTAATCAAAGAATAGATGAAAAATTTATCTTCCCCATTATAAAAAAGATAAAAAATTTCATGTTTCACATGATTTATCAAATCTCATGGTCCTAAGAGAAAATGAGTTGTTTGAAGGACAGTTGATGGAATTAAAAAAAGAAAGGAAGAATAGTACATAATATGATCTTTTACCTTCTGAAGGTGAAGATAGTATGGAACCAATTTTCATTAATACAAAAAATCTTTCTTGTATTAGATTGAATGACTCAATATTCAAAAACTAAGGATTCGTTAGTTATTTCATTTTTAGGTTCTATCAAATAAGAGTTATCCATAGCACATGAATATAGAGCAATAAACCCCACATAGAATAAAAATGATAAGCAGGTCAAATCTAAAATCAAGAAATACATGAATATAGAACAAAATGAATAGTACTCGATATTCATTACAAATGAAATGGAAATTGTGAAGGAAAAATGGATGATGAAGATGATGAAAATAATTATTTCAATGATGAATTTATCTACTATGGGAAACAATGTGGCAAAGAATATCTCCACTCAATTCATTCTATAAGATATTTCTATTCTTATTCTATCTCAAAAAGTAACACGAAATATAATTCTCTCTAGTTTAGATCTTGTATCTAGTACATAGACATTTGAAACCAACCAAGAAGACATTAAATTTTTTGGTATTACTCAAGAGTGATCACAAAAGATTAGGGAGTTCACAATCTTTCCATTCTAGGATATGAATATAGTAATGGTTTGATCATTCATGATCATCCATGTGTGAATGATAACTATAAATTCCACTTCCCACCTACTTGGTTAATGCTACTAAATGTGTTCAAAGTTTATAAGTTAAATTTTTTATTCTAAAATTGCAGGTAACTCTCATATCAGTGAATGGTTTTGTACAATCTTCTCATTTTGCTCTACTCCTTGTAAATATTTATATTTTCTCAATTTTGGATTGTTTCCTTTTCCCATTTCTATTTTGGTGTGTGTATTACTTTCAATAAATACAATAGGTTGTCTATTGTTCCTTGCTCTCATTATTTTGGTCCTTTTTGCACATGCTCATATCAATGATACATACCTACATTGAATCCCAATCATTCAGACACCTCAGATCCTCATGTGAGTTATTTAGTGTAGATCTTCATCAATTCTTAGATGACATGCAAAAATGGGCCATGAAATTTTTGGTAAAGTGAGTTTCCAAAATAAACATTTAATATTTTATCTCTAAAATATTTATTATAGTTATGAAAATGGTGAAATGGATGCTTTTATCTCAAACATAGAAGATACAAGTTTATCATAGATCTTTTCAAGTGAACAAGTGGTGAATAGCTAGAATTTCAAGAATAGTCTATAAAATAGTTATTGTAGTTATGAAAATGGTGAAATGGATGCTTGTATCTCAAACATAAAAGATACAAGTTTATCATAGATCTCTTCAAGTGAACAAGTGGTGAATAGGTAGAATTTCAAGCATAGGTGATCTGACCTAACAATGCATGTTAATTTCTCATATGATTGAGATGGGAAAGTTGGATATCAATTGGTTGGATAAAAATATGAAAATATTCAAAGTAGAGGATCTGACCTAGCAATATATGTTCATTTCTCATATGATTGGGATAGGCAAACAAGATGCCAGTTGGTTAGATCAGGACATGTAAATATGAGCTATATATAAGTCTTCAAGAATATGTAATAATGAGGCACTAGTCATGTAAGTTTTTGGAGTTCTCCTACATTTGATTTGGAAATGCATTCCCACATTCAAAGCCAATCATTGTAGAGAAATTTTACATTTTATGATAAAATCCCCAATTATGATCATACAATAAATTATATGTATTTAAAATATAGGGATGGAATTTTTTTTTTAATGGGATATTTAATTTGTATCCCAATGGACAAGGATTGGGTAAAAAAAGGAAATCTAACTATACTTCAAGATTCCAAATAGTGTGTTGAAGATATCTCCATAATTTATCTTTCAGTGAAATAATATTTTTTTCATCATGGAAAGTGTACTATGATAGAGAGAAGAGAGAAGTCATGAATTCGTTTGATCTTATAAACACTAGAGAGAAACTTTAAGATAAAATCATAATTCACTAAAAGTTCCTAATTTTTATCCCAATATAAAGGCCTAGATTTGAATGATGAATTTTGACTATAGAAACTTGTTATAAAAATTTCATCTTGAAATTCAAAAATCAAGGGAGAGAATAATAAGTATAAGTTTCACGTCATGAAAAAACAACAATGCACTTTTACAAGTGTAAATTTGTTTTTGAAAATTTTAAGTAATGTAAAAACAACAATGCACTTTTGTAAGTCATGTGAATTTGTTTTTGCAAATTTCAAGTCATGCAAAAACACCAACACACTTTTAAAATTCATGTAAATTTGTTTTTATAATTTTCAAGTCATGTAAGAACACCAATACACTTTTACAATTTATGTAAATTGGTCATTGCACTTTTAAAAGTGGTGAAAATTTCTTAATGCACTTTTAGATGTTTTAGTTTCTGTAAAAACTAGATACAATGATTACATCCTTTGTACACTACTTGGAAGTTTTTGATAGTTTGGATGGATATAGAATTATAGGTTGACTAGTGTTCTATCAACTAACTTCTCAAACTCTATCACCTTGAATAATATCTTTCAAAACCTATAACATGAAAATTTCCTTTTAATAATGATCCCACCAATTATTCTAACTTGTGCCCTTATCCATCCATGTAGCCCACCAATGTCTTTTCAAATATTATTTCACATAAATACATGGTATAACATGTAAATAGAATTATTAAAAATAAATATGTAGTGTGGTTGAAAATTCAAACTTTTGGGAATAATACGTGGTTTTCATTAAAAACTTTTTTAATTTTATTAGATAAGTGTTTTTGAGGTTAGATCTATGAATCAGACAAGTGATGGTTTTGATAATCAGGCCCATGAACAAAGAGAGGTGTTTGACAAATGGACCCACAGGAAAGAGGGGTTGGAGGCTCCCAAAACTTTACAAATTACAACTAGAGGGTTTTAAGGATCCCATAACCATAACAAGTACAATAAGAGGGTTTAAAGTCTCCCATAACCTTGGAAAAATAACAACAAGAGGGTTTTATTTATTTCACAACCACAACATGAGGGTTTTAAGGTTCCTAAAACCTTGTCATAATTAAGGATGTTACAAATCAATGAAACTCAAAGAGATAACACCCTTCAATAGGACTTCCCTATGACTTACACTGTAGAATAAAATTATACTAGGAATAGAAGTTTTTTTTGCCACATGGGACTTCAACAAAACCTCCACATAGTTGAGACACATCAAGTGGGTTTTTTCTCCTATTAAAACCAACAAGGTGGATTACTCTATCATCAAATCTAATATAAAATATTTTAGTTGGGTTTATTATATCAACCCCAATCAAAACCAACTAAAACTAAATATGGTCCTCCATAGATTTGATCTTCAACATAGATTTATTACATTCCCTACATACATCAGGAGTGAAAATATTTCTAAATAGAACCAAAAACCCAAAGGAGGCCTCATAAATGCTAGAATTGATTCCATAAAATCTTATGAGGAATACTAGATATCCCATAACTTGTAAAATAGAAGTGTGGAATCATCTACCATCCACTCTAATACAATAAAACATGACTTCAACAAAATAAAGCCCTTTTGAGCTTAGAATCCATATTCACTCAAAAATTAGCACATAAATATAAAACAAGGTACTTTTAGTGCTCAAGTGAAACACATGGACTTCTCTATTATCCATATAATTAGGGGCTAAAGCATGGACTCCTCTAACATCCATGCCCATCAAGGAAATAAGGGAATGGGTTCCTCTAACACACATCCCATCCTGATAATAATGTCATAAATGAAACCTTATAAATCCACCAACTTACTCCCTTTCCCAATGGGAGGGGGATAAAAATAAATAGCCTAATAAATGTATGAAATAAGCTCCCATAAGATAAATCCAAAATAAAACATAATCTTAAAAAGAAGACAAACACACCTATCCCTCAAAATGGTAGACTCTAAACATTTACCAGTCCTTTATCTTTCCTAGTATGGTTGAAATATTGTATATTTAATACATAGATGCAACAAATCTTTTCATTTGGTTCTTTTGAAGAGCCTTCTTTATGTTGTAGATTTTGTACCAGTGCATCAACCAACTTGACTCAAGATTAAAGATTTGGATATGTTGTTAATCCTCAACGAAAATTCTACTTTGGGTTTATTTTCGAGAATGCACCCATAAATTTCCTTTCACCAATATTTAGATTTGCTACTTTTCCACCTAGTAGGACATACAATCATTCAAAAGATGGAATTGATGAGGTAGATTACATCTAGTTATCCTAGATCTAGGTCATCTTCATCTCCTCCTTATACCCAATAAACATCCCACCTATATTATATTTTAAATATCCTCTTTTTATCACTACAATATAACCACCTTTATATCATAAGCCTTCTACTAATCTATTTTATAGATCTACCTCTTAGCTTTAGTAATTCTTCTAGTAAGGTTTTTTATGATTCCATCCAAATCTTCTACTCTATTATTTATCACCTAAAAATATTCTACTCTAAAGCTCTCCCACTCAGTGGGACACTTAAGCTTTTGTGGGGTGTCATTAATGGTATGGACAACCCCCTGTCCACCCATATCTAAGGTTAATTTAAGAGACCTTACTAGAAAACTTATTGGAAATATTTGGATAATCTAGGTAAATTTGATTCATAGGTATGGTGAATCCTCTATGGGTGATGGCATATTTATGATGATTCTAAAGGAGGAAAAAGAAATAGTTACCTCTTTTTTTCATACAATCATTTGACTACATTGAAAGATATGTGATGAATGGAACCAAACTAAATGGTTCAACTAAATAGATATGCCTAATGCCTATATCAAACAATTGTGTCAAATAACTATCTTGAAAGGTTATGATAAATAGTTATGTCATCTAAATGTGTTGAATGACAAAGTTGAATGATAGGTGGTGACCAATGTGCATTGCATGTCTATAATTAAATGGTTGTGTTGAATGGTAATCTAGGTAGACAATGCTAAATAGTGATGTTAGGCCATGTTATCAGGTGATTATTGTAGCTAGTATGTTGTTTAATTTCCTAGTCACCCCCTTTTCCTATAAATACTTTCCCTCTACCCTCATTTTTAATATTTTGAAGCATATATTTATCATCCCCCTTGGTGCCCACCCAAAATATTTTCCCATCCATGGAAAGAAAATTTGTTTTCAATAACCGACTATGCCCAAACATTTTGAATATGGTATAGTATTTATATGCATATAATGATTAGATTTATAAATACAACTTTAGTGACCTATTATACATACCTAAATATCAAATTTGCATTAGGGTAATAAATTTGGTAATGTATTCCTATGACCATAATTATAAGATCTTCACCATGAACCTAGACTCAAGAATGATTTGCTTTGGTACCTCTCTAGAAGAGATTCACAATCTGATAGGTCTTTTTTTTCATAATGAAAATCTAGTGAGTTCAAAATAAATGATAATAGATTATGAAAAGAATTATTTGGAGTCAAATTTTGGCTTGCACATCAGTCAAACTAATATGTAAATATAAATTTATTTTTATATTCAAAATTCAAATTTTGATATATAAATTCCTCATTTTTCTCTTTCATTTCATATAGTGGAAAGATGGGCTTCCACATGGAAGATGTTGGTGACCCTTTTTTTAAAACAATGGTTCAATTTTTCCTCATGAGAATGGTATTATAGGGAAGACCATTATATGTTCCCTTTTGCGAACTATTTTACATTGTTAATACTCTTTTTAATTTGAGATATGATTGGTACACTTTTATTTCCTCTAAGATAAGGATTGAATTAAATTTTGATTGTACCAATCTAAGTTCCATTGTTTTTTGTTTAAATTTTATTCTATAATTGTAATATGAGGCCTTATATTACCTCCATAAACATTGATTCCTACCTAATTCATCCAAATATGAGCACAAACACTTTGTCTTTAGAGGAATGGAAGGCTAGTTTATTTTTTTATTTGTTAAATGGTTACCAAGGTAAAGATTAATAAATGTTTGAAAATTGTTTGTTATAGGTAAGATTTCATGACTCATGAAATTAATATACCTCAAAAGGACAACATGGAGTTGAAGGATCTGTAGATTCTAAGTCTGTAGAATCATCGTTACAATCATTTTAGATTTTAAAACATGCAAGAATTTCTTTAACATTATCTCTGCATATAGGTTTGCTATTTAAAATTTTCAAATGATATTTTAAATTTCATGTGCATAATTTCATTTTTTTTTATTGTTGAATTTGAATCATTATAAATTGAGGTCATCTTTCAACCACCATAACAACAAACCCCAACATTTATTATGCCTTCTTGACCCTCTATGAAAGGTATTTTACATTGCATGTTTTGGTTTTTATATTTTTTGGTTTTTTATTATAGTTTTTTATGACTAAAATTTTGTTTAATGTACTAGCTCAAAATACCCCTATCACTCACAATATGGTGCATATATTATAGGATATATTATCTCCAAATACAATTACTAAACACTTAATTCCAAATTAGAATATAACTTTATTTTTAATATTTATCATTTTTCTAAAATAATTTACCTTTTGTAGGTCATCCTCAATCTATGAGAAACATTATAATATTACCTCCAACCTTGAACTTTGTTTTCTCAAGGAGGAATACTCTTCCATTACCATAAGCACCAGTACATAGTAGAACAACACTATAATTATTGTGTTCTGAATTCCCCACTTTCTCTATTAGAGGTGTATCTAGTGTGTAGGGATTGACTTTTTTATAGGATATTGATCTTGAAAGGAATATTTGGGGATTAAAATTGGTGATGTTAGTGGGACTAATTTCAATACACAAGATTTTATCTAGGTAGTATATGTTTATGTGACTGCTCAAGGGGAACCTTTTACCTTTTCACCCCAAAATCCCACCCCAATAGATAATGTTGTCTTGTCTAATGATGTTTTTACATCTCTTCTACTAAGCAATTTGGTATCTAATAGTATTAATTTGAATCTTAAGGAGGGATTTATTGATGAATTAAAGAATTTACATGTGTGGGAGTTTTAGGCGAAGGCATTGTTAAAATAAATAAATGTCCATTATCATAACCACTCCCAGTGATAAAATTTATTTTCATTGGTGCAACATGAACCCGCCAAATATTGATGCTTTATTTTCCTAAGATAAATATGGGTTAGTTACTGTTGCTAATAATTACAATGATTATGTGTTGATTATTATGCTTAACAAGCTGGAGAATTTGAATGCATAATCCCAATCATATTTTAATAAATGGGTGAAAGAAATCAAACTTATTTTGATTTTGAATGTGGAAAAGGAAAAATATTTTGTAATATATCTTCATTTTAATCAAAATTCATGTCATACTTATTTTTGTTTAATTTTATTTACATTTCATTTTAAATTGTAGGAAAAATATGAGAATTTGAAAAAAGAAGTCAATGTCCTTAATGTGCATCTAAAGAATGCATGAAAAAGTTTATTATCTACCATTAAATTCAAGGGGAAGCTTGTTCTATTGAATAAATAGAATGACACACTCTAAAAAATCATTAAGGAGCAAGGATGTGATCATGATGCTTTATTTAATCAAAATACAAATGCTGATTCAAGTCTACTTTCCATAAGATATGTTAGAAAGAAGAAAGGGAAAATATTAACCATATTAATTATATGGTTATGAATCTTGAAAAGGCAAGGATATTTTAGGAAGATAGTGGCACAAAGGATGTTTTGGTTGAGAAAGTAGTTGAGAAGTGAAACCCCAAAATATGGTTTAAACACCATAATATTTATAAACAATGTTTTATTTAAAATCTATAATATTTGTAAAAAAATATTTATTTAAAAAAATATATTGTGAATGATAATTTGAAGTTTGGATTTGCATTGATCAAGTTATTTAGTTTTAATTAGTGGATGAGCCACCTAGATTGAAATTTTTTTTGATGGATTTGTTTTTAGGCTTGAGCATGAAATTCAATTTGAATTTTATGATGTTGTATGGTGTTAAGCCCCCTTTTGATATTTGTGATGCACTTGTGAAACTCACGTCTCAATATAAATGGATTAAAAATGCTAGGTCTAAGATAAGGTATCGGTTCATTGACTTATAATATGTAATAGTAAGATAAGATACACTTAATACATTTAATAACAATAAAATCATAACAAAACCAATATCAATTATATAACAAAACACATAGCTAAAACTTTAGACACTAGATTCAAGCACATAAAAGGTACATAAGAGAGTGAAACCATATTAAACACATAATAGGAACATAAAACACACTGTATACACATCAATTATGAGAAAATGTATGTAAAATAAATGGAAAGAAATAAATTAATCACTGTATAAATGAATATATCAAGTACTATGAAGGCATAATAAATACGTCACATATGTAAAAAAAAGTAGATCTATAAAAATATGTATCAAAGATGTTGAGAACCATATTAAGGAGTTGAAATAAATGAATTAGGTAATTTATTAATATATGTGTGATATTAACCTATAGTGTTACCCCTAACACAATCACAATATATTAATCTTTTACATTCAACACTTAACAAGAAACAAGGAAATGAATTTCAGAAGATGTATAATAATTATTGCATCTTATGATAAACATGTGAAAAATACTTAAAAACAATTAGATAAAGTAAAACATGAATCATATAAACTAGAAACAAAAAAAAAATTATATGAAATTGGAATTCATAAATTAGAGATTAATATTCTAGTAGTTGAAACAATCCTACACAAACCTAATCATCGCTAGTGACATTTGTATCTACCATGTCAATGCCATATTCAGTGTCCTTATTTAAATCTTCCTTATTTGTCCCTATATTTTTTACACCTATTTTTTTATTTAAATAACTCCACGTTGTTAGATATCTTTTATAATGAAACATGTCCATAGCATAATGTGAAACATATAATCTCAAATAGGTTTCTAAATTTTTATCCAATTTGTTTCCATGTTTTGAATTTAGGAATGATAATGCACATAATAATATTTCATCTTCCACTGAGCCCAAAATATTTGTTTGAAAAATATAATATAATTGGAAATATTAACTTACAATTTCATATAGTATACTATTAGGATAATATTTTTTACATAGCCATGTAATTAACCCATTTTCTATTGGTTCACTTAGAATGCAATATTTTTTAAACACTGTAATTCCAAAATGAGTTAAATAGCATGTCAGTAAATACTTTCTTAAAATAAATTTTTTGCTAATCCATTAACCTCTATAGACTTAACAAAATTCTTTACAAGACATCCCATGTATTTGTGAAACAAATTGCTAATCATCTTTTGACTATTTTTACTATCCTAGAAAATGGGATTCACAACTGCCATGTCCTCTAAAAAATCATCCATTTGAAAATGATATTTGATATCCATAGATAATTTTTGTGAAACTCTACTTAGTTTCATCTAGATTTTAGATATAATAGTGTCATATAGAATATGTGTTAAGGAAGTTCTTTGGATTCAACTCCCACAAGATCAAGTCTTTTATAGAAAGTGTGCATTGGTATCTCCTTGTCATTTATAATGACACAAATATGATCATTGATATTCAAATTCAAATAATTCTAAAGGTTCCTTAAATATGTCAAGAATTTCCAACTTCTAAAAATAGGGCCTTGAAAATTTTCATTCAAAGTGTATTGTATATCTAGAGATGGACATACTGGTTTTCTCAGCTATATAAATTAAACAATATAAATGGATCTCTCATGAGCATGTTTCATTAAACAATTCATTTCTTTTAAAATTGGAAGAATTACACATAATTCCATAAGTGTTTACAAATATATTAAATGGTAAAACAAATCTTTTGCCTTGTCAATTTCTCCATGATATTTATACATAGAACATACTAATGATGGATATTCTTTAAAAATTCAGCATGTAGGTTCATACATAGAAATCCACTTGTATCAACATCCTTCAATAGTTTCTTACCATTAGTCACTCCTATAGAATATTTTTGGAACTCTAAAAATATTTTTAGACTACTTGACATATAAGCATGTAGGTCATGAATGAGCTCCTCCACTTTTACCACATTAGAAAATTTGCTAACTATTTTGTATGCAAGATTCATCTTATGATCCATGTAATGAATTGAAATCATATATAGGTAAAATATTGTTTGCAGTTGAACACAAAAATCATTTGTATACCCATACATAATTGATGCACCATCATCCCCAACACACACCAGATTTGTAGCTATTGTATCATCATACATCCCAAATTTATCTTTCAAATTAGATACAACCAATTTGTGAAGAATTTTTGCATTGTAGGTTTTTACCATTTAATGAACTACTAGTAGATGAGGTTTTCCTGAATAGTTCTAAAAATTATAAACATGCATGAAAACCTAGGATGTGTTGTTAATTTATTGTGACCTCATCAATGGACAGTGAGATGAATAATGAATTTTCAAATTTTTGTTTCAAATATTTCTTCTCAACCATTGCTAAACATTTTTCCATTTCCCAAGCACTACTTCCTGACTAATGTGATTTTGGAATACCCATAAATCCATTATGTTGAAACAAAATCTTATAATCTAAAAAATTAAAAATAGGTCTACCTTTTTTAGAATGTGGTAAATAGTAGAGAACTATATATATTTCACCTTTAAATGGGACTACATAGCTTTTCCAAAATTTGATTCAATTATTCTCCTCTTCTCAACAAGATGTTTTTGATGTTTATTATCATTTTCATACTAATGTGCATATATTATATGCCTGCATTCTTATAAAATTTTCCACCTATGTGTTCTTGTTATCAATCCATCTGGGTACTTCACTGTCACATATACTTTTCCAAAATGTTTTTCAATCATGTTAGATTTTGGTTGCATTCTATTTTATTTTCCTAGTTTTTAGATAAATATTGTACATCTAAATTTTGTTGGAATATCATCAGCATTTTCAAGCTATACAGGTTCTATGAATGTAAATTTCATTGCCCAGTCTACCTTAAATGACCTTCCAATTATCTAGCTACTTCACTTCCTTCGTGAGGATTTTTGAGTGGAGGTTTCAACTAAACTTTATGTTTTGAGAGAACCAAAAATATCTTCTACTACTTGAGTGTCATTATCATTGTCATCAATAACCAAAGGAGTGTCTTTGAGTTGTGGCATGTCATCATAAAAAAAATATTTAGGGGCTAACATGTTATTCTAGTTGATTCTTTCTGGTGAGATATCAGTGGGGATTTATGCATGTAATTATTTTAATATTAGTAAATAGTTAAAGTCAAATTTATGATAAACTTAAAAAAATAAATACATGTATTTTGAGTGCATTATGATTGTGTGGGATTTTTGGTTGGACTTTAAAATATGATAATATGCTTGATTTTCTTGATAATTGGCCTATATTTTTACCATTCCCACTAGATGCCATGATGATCAAAGATAGAACATTTCATTTCTACCATCCAGTTCTATCATTTGATCAAATATTATATGTTATAGATTGGTTATACCATTTTGTGGCAACACCTTTCTAATTTTTAGCTCTATCATTTAGCACTTCTATTTGGCACTATCATTTGATATTATTGTTCAGTGCTTCTATTTGGTGTTACCATTTGGTACTATGATAATATACTGTCATTTGAAACTATCATTATATTCATTTTTTTGGCACTATCATTCGATAATGTGGTCCTCTACTTCTAGTTCTACTTGTTGGCTTATTTGATATCGGGGGGGGGGGGGGGGGGGGTGGTTGTATTATATATGTGGTAAATTAATGTGTAATATAATATATTATTATAAAGGGTTGGTGAGCTGACCCAGAAAATAATTTATAATACTCAAATTTTGATGATCTAATCTCATCTTCTAACCTTTAAAAAGTGCCAAAACCAAAATCAAAAAATTAAAAAAATCCTGAATTAACAAATATTCACCACTAAAATTTACCTGCTCAAATTTGGATAATCTTTTTCTCCTCCTTACACTTTCTCTCCTTCCCATTTACACCCTATTTACAAAATCCTCTATCCACTCCTTCTCCTCCCAACCATGTCTATATTGGTGTTCTAGTTTTCCCACTCAAATTGAAATTAAAAATGTTGAGGGTCTTTCACTCCTACTACTCTAAGAGAAAATTTACCTTATGAGCTATAATAAATATGTTGTTTTTGTATTTTGAATGGTTTTTTGAGAATAATACATGGTTTCATTCCTTTATGAAGGTGGTTTCAATCAATAATTCATGGTATTGGGTGTTCAAAGGTGGTTTTAACCATAAAAGCTATGGTTTTGAGATTTACAAGGTGGTTTTCACCATAAAAGTCATGGTTTTGAGATTGAAATGGTGATTTTGACCATAAAATCCATGGTTTTGATCTTCAAGAAGTGGTTTTGAGAAGGCAAACCCATGATGTTGAATGAACGAGTAGTTTTGGATATAATAAGGGAGGGTTTGGTAAAATAAAAGTGGTTTTATATGTGTGACAAAATTTTAAAAGCTATTTTACCTTGTGTAGCCTTTTGAAGACTCTTTTACATGCATTTTGATAATTAAAAACCTAACATGCTCTAAATAGCTCAAAATATTTAAAACACTCCTTTCCATCATTTAATCTACTGTTTAGGGCAAATTGGAAGGGTTTGGGGTGGTTTTATACAACGGTGTTGTTTTCAATGACCTATCATTACATCACATAGTTTTCTTGAGGTTATTTTTATGTGAAATTTATAACAAAATTATTCCATGATGATTATAAATTCCTCAATAATATTTAGGATTCCATGTGTTTATTTATTTATATGTTTTATATATATCTTTGTTTCTTGATGCTTTCAACTATGTTTTTACAATTGGTATAAACATGTCATAACTGATCATTAAAAGACTTGATTACCTATACTATCCATTTGTGGAGAATATTTCAGTAATAAATTCAAATAATATCACCATGGCATCATCTATTATAAATTATGGTCCCCTGTATGGTATGTTAAAGAATACAATAAGGTAGAAGTGCACAAAGAAGTAATTATCAGATAGAGTTAAAATGGTCCTTAGTCAAAGTGAAAATAAATAAGATTTGTCAAATGGATCTTGTTTTGTAATTTTTAGTTGTAAATTTTGTATGTAAAACCTCACCAATGTAATTTATTTAAATTCACTATCATTTTGTAATCCTTAAATTGCACAATTTTGATTTTCACATTTCAAGTGGTGTAAAAGCACCAAAGCATTTTTTTCACCATTCAAGCAATGCATTTTTGTAAACTCACATTTGCACCATATATAATGCAAAAAAGGTGGTTATGCATTGTAACCAGCATCTCACATTATAAATGTCTATTAGGATTATTTTAAAATAATAATTTTGGTAGTGAGACTCTGCAAAAACTTTTTGAATGATGAGATTGTATTTTTGACTCAATAAGGATCAGAATGAGGAGATTTTTTAGACTTTGTGTTTAAGATTAATCCACGAGTTATAAATTTATGTATGATTCATCTATATTTATATATTTACTTTCAATTTTTTTTCATAATCACTACCAAATTTTTATAAAATGGGAATTTCACATTAAGTATTTCTTTTAGAATCTTTTTGTGTTATTTCTATGAATGAAAAATCTCTTTGGGGTTAAGCAATATTTTAATTATCTTTTATGAGTAAATATGAGATAGTTGTCTTTCATTATGTTACTAGTAGTAGATAAATATCTCAATTTATGTTTTGTATTCCTAAGAATGTATTATGTCTTTACTACCCATTGAATCATAGAGGTTTCCATGAATAAAATGTTTTCTCCTTCTTAGGTTATTATGGTAATTTTATGTATTTAACAACCCAGAGTTGTATTTCATTTCTCTTGAGAGTATCATGGTAGCTTAAAAATTTAACAAGCTATAATAATACCATTCCTAATTTAATTTCTTATTTTTCTCCTCTTTTATATTATTTTTCTCATTTTCCTTTCTAACTCCTTTCTATGATTTTTGTTAAAAGTATGAAACCCTCAATAGAAAACATTTTTTTATTGTAAATAGATGTGAATAAATTTTCCCATACTTCTCCCTTTTTGTATTTTAATAAAGGTATATTCACTTGATAATAGGAGAGAGACTTTATCCCTTTGTAAATTTTCATAAACTTGAAGTTCAGTGATTCCAATTAGAATATGTGAATTTTATAAACATTCATTTTCTTTCGAAATCCATCAATATACAATTAATTTCACATATGAAGAAAATAGAAACAATGAATTGACTTAATTTTTATTTTATAATTATGAATTTTCTTAGTTTATCATTTTGATTTGGCTTGGTACCCAACCCTCATTAGATTGAATAACGAAATCTTATAAAAATAAATAATTCAAAAGGAGATTGAACTATAAAATTAACAATCCAAAGTCTTTCCTCCAAAGGGTGATTTAGGCAATCTCCATCGTAGGATTTTTGGCCTAGATAAAAATGGATCAAGGTCTTGAGTGAGACTAGAGGTATCCCCTTCAGGGATATAGATAACTAGATATAAGTAGAGAAATGCCCATTCCATTCAAACCAAGACAAACATCCAAAATATTCTTTCTTAGAAGTTCTAATTGTTTTAGATAGGTTTAAATTTTTTATGTGAATTCAAGAGCTATAAAATAATCAATCACTTTGACACACACTAATGGTCCTAGGTAGATCTAGAACTTAGTATGTCACATGTTGAGGTAGACTCTAGTACTTTCATCTTTATGTTTTTATCTAAGGATATATATATAGTTTTTTTTGTTGTTCAGGTTTGAAGATTTACTATTTAGGTTCTAAATTCTAAACAACATTCTCCCCATAGAAGTTACCTATATGAGATTTGAATATGAAGCATGTTGGATCCAACAAATTGTAATCAAGAATAGATCAATAGATCAGGTGATCAAGAGGAAATCTAAATTGTGCCATGAGGCGTGATCTTAGAGAGAAAAGTAGTGTAAGGTTGATGATAGTCCATAGAAGATATGAGGATCAAAGGATAGTGATGATTCCATGTGGCATCATCATGAGAACTAAGGAATAATAGGTTAATTTGAATAGTATATGACTTTGATGGAAGATTCAACATAGAAGAACCATGTGACATTATTAATGATTCAAAACTCACCCAGAAATTAAAATAAATGAAATGATAAAATTGATTAAGTTTTGAAGAAAAAGTAACCTAGAGATCATGCCACATGGGATGATCTCATTCAATCAGAGTAGATTAATTATTGTAAAAGTGGTTAATTGTCAAAGATTTCTAAGTCTCAAGATCATTACACATAACATGATATTATGGATTCAAATATCAAGGAAGGTGATGCATAGCTTAAATTTATTGAAAATCTAAAGTTATGAGATTGTGAAATGTGGTCACATCTTAAGGAGTAAGAGTTCAGAAGGTTAAGTGCATGTTTAATATTTGAGAGATCTCCCAAAATACTGAGATGGTACCATGTGGCATGATCTTGGATACTCAAGTACGGGAATAAATAAGACTATAAATGAATCCCTAAAGACCCTAAGCTCTATGATGATTCCATATGGCACCATTGTAAAAACTATAATATGGAAGAATTTTCAAATTTAATACATAGTCAATGGTCAAAGACTCCCCAAAATATCAAGATCATTCCAAGTGGAAAAGTCTTAACGATTCATAGTCTATAGGGTATACAACATTAACATGATAAGGCTCAAGATCCTAGAAAATGAAATAATGACAAATGTCATAACCCTAAAGACACACAACCTAGACAATAACCCTAAATTTGATTATTAAGGAATAGAAAACATGGGTAGGTGATGTATTGACTATTTATTTATTATATTTTATTATACAAAATAAAACATATAAAGTAAAATGTCTTAGTCAATTACATAGCTTGAAATATGTTGAGTGGCAAAAGACATAGAATTGGGAAATGATTAGAACATAACTTGTTAAGAGATTGTGTTGAAAGTTTGATAATGAATCACAAGGATAAGACTCAATAATAATTAAATTTTTAAATTAAAAATTATTTTGGATCAAAGTCCCACATTTAGAGAATAAAAAAACAAATAGTCATAGTCAGGGCATATAACATCTAAAAAGGATAGAAATGAAATAATATGGATGTCATGGGCCAATATCAAGAAAATAAAATGAATTTTAAGGTATAAAAAATTGGAGTGATATTTAAAATTGAATGAAAGGAGATAAAAGAGATCAAAGAGAGTGTGCACAACATAACTTTACTTCACTATTCAGAAATATTAGTAACTTATTCAAAATAAGAAGATGCACCTATTTATAAATTGAAATAATCCATTATTAAAACATTGATTTTATTGGTTATTATCATTTAATAATTAAATAGTTCATCTAAAATAGGTTTTATTAACATGGAGATAAGCACGTGTAATTGAGAATGGAAAAAATTGAATATGAACTAGTTAATCTATTATTGGGACCATTTTATAATGATGTGACTTTTCTTATTTAGACCAATGATTAGTTTATGGAAAATAATTAAAATTAATTAAACCTTGGAGTATTGGATATTAAAAATGCATTGGATATTACATCCCCTTTCACCCTAAAATTTCTTATAATCTAAGAATTATTTCATGATTTTTTCTTATCTTTTTTCATGTGTTATCCCAATAAATCTAGTTTTAATCATTTACCACATTTAATTTTTGGAATAAATCCATTAAATTTGGTTGTGCATAAAGGCAATGGGTTTTATTTCCTTTCCTATATAATAAAAAATTCTTACCATTATAAGGGTTGACTATTTTTGCACTTAAACTCTACTAGAATTTTGTCAAGATTACACCTACCATTCTCTTTTTTTATCATGATTGTCTACCAGAGGATATTAATTTGAGAGAAGTAATACATACCAAGAATTTATGAATGTTTATCTTATAAATTAATATGCAATTATATTTTGAAACATCTAGTTTGATTGATTCTAGATTCTCATTTCCTTTATTGTGAAACTTTCATTAAGTCATTATGTACAATAGTTATAGGCTTGTGTATTTTCTTTTTTTGATAGAGATTTTAAATTATAAGTTCATATTTTCCTTTGAGACTTGATCATTTAGTTATATAATTTGTGAAATAGCTAAATTTAATGCTCAAAGATATAATTTTATCCAACCATGATTTCCATTTCTCCACACCAAAATATTTGATCTCAATCAAAGAATCATTCGTTTTCTACGTTACTCTTTCCCTCTCTTTTACATTTTTTCATGATAATATATCCTAATAATTAGATTATAATTTAATTATCTTATGAAATTATATAGTAAACCTATGGTTTTAACAAGCACACAACATTAGACAACTTTAATTCAAGGAAACTAGTTAAACCTCTAGTAGTAATAATTAATGATCACCTAGCTAAATATTCTAGAAATTTCTTAGCCCTTGAATTCTTAGTAGAATATTAAAAATTAGGTCACTTTAATCCCATGAACTATAGAATCATGTTTTCCTCTTAGATCACCAAATTTAATAGTTTCATTCTGAGTGGGTTACAAATTGAGCATCATAATTCAAACCCCCATAATTCCAACATTTCTAAATAGTGCCCCTTTATCAATGGTGATGATTATCTTTTCCCTTCATTTGACATTGTAAATTTTCAAAAGGTTAACTAAGACATCATATAATATTTACCAATTATATTTAATTCACCAAGAAGAGGGAACCATTGAAAACTTGAAGTGCCAAAACATTCCTAATTTTATAAATTTTACAATTGTGGTCTTTAAACCAAGGGATATTTATCTCCCAAAAGAGTCATTCATTCAAAAGGTTAATACCATAATAAAAGAGGTACATTTACAAAATATCCATATAATAATAATTTTTATATCTCACAAAAGTGAATGAGCCAATCTCTTCAAATTATATACCAAGGGCACTCCCATTTAGAGATCTAATACCATTACCAAAGTATCTTAAATTTAGTGATTCAGAACTTCCACTTGTTATCCATGAGGATGATGATACTCATATACCTAAATTAAATAGAGGTGGTGGATTAAAATAAATGATAATACATATGACAATAACCCCCATTCCCACGGAGTATCTTATTTCTAGGATGAGCACTATTAGGTATCTTAAAAAAAACGTTTTCACACTTCAAATGCAAATGACTTTCCATAATACTAATGTAAATGTTACCTCATTCAACAATTAACCTCTTGCACAATGTATACTTGAATATAATTATCAAAAAGATTTTAAAGTACTAAATTTATATCTCTTTTTAATTCATAAGGACCCATTCAACCACATGATTAACTATTTACATTCTTTTGGTCAATGGGAAAAATATGACAAACTATTATTAAAAGTATTCCATATGATCATTTCTGATGAGGCTCATAATTTGTTCTATATCCTACCAAAAGGATCCATAACCACTTTTTCACAATTATAAGATGTGTTATTCATGGATTTAAATATCTATAAGGTGTCAAAACTTACGTTATAATGTTTTCACAATTTCAAACAAATTGATGATGAATCCCTTCAAGATTATACTATTCATTTCAAAAGTACATCATATGAGCTAGCCTTCACATTTCAAGTTAAAATTCATTTTTTGTATAGGTCTTCTTTATCAATTTAAATAAAAATAAATTAATAAAAAAATGAGTTATTTACACACTTATATATGGATGTGCATAGAGATTATTCATTCATCCTTACTCATCCAAAGGAGATTAACATATCCCCTTATAAGTACCAATTTTGTTTTCCTCACACAAAGGATAGAGATGAATTACGCAATGAAACATTATGGAAAAAATGTGGATTTCCTAATCTTTACATGGGCACTCTACAAGGGTTATTTAATATGGGACCAATCTAAAATTACATCCTATGAAAAATCCATAAGGTGAACAACACAAAAAGCATCCATGTCAACAAGATTTAACAATTACCTTAATCAAGGGTGGTCATCATTTGTGACATAACCATATTGAATATACACAATAAAAAACTACTTGAAATATAAGATGCTAACAATAGATATGATTTGATATAAGAACATACAAAGTAAATGAGGTTGGAAAGACTCCTTGGGAAACATAACACTACCAATTGCTTGTGGTCTTAAATTAATTGGAACAAGGGTTTGTGTTATGCCTAACACATCTCCATATTCATTTGAATTTTTTACTCTTTGGTTTTATGAAATGGAAGAAAAAATTGAGAAAAATAAGCAAGGTATTTCCTTTTCTAATGAAGGAAAATTGATCCATATTCCAGATGATAGCATTGATTCTTCTACTGCACATGTAAAACGTGAGGATGAACATGAAATTTAAAATTTACACTTATCCAACCATGATCCAAAAAATGTAAAAATCAAACTTAAAGTTGAAATCTATCACATATTATAAAAATACTAAAAACATAAGAAAAAACTTCCAAAATCCAATTTTTTTAGCATTTACATGTTCTATTATCTCATTGGCATATATGTTGTTAGTTTCATATTAGTAGATGGAATATAATTATTTACCATATACACATGTGTTTCACACATATTTTGAACATAACTCAAGCATACATAGATACATGATCTACATACTTTTGGATGTTTGGCTTTCCCTCTACTCATATCACTAGGACACTAGGGGCATCCACCTCTAGGATCACAATGTATCCAAGTTATAACATTATATGATAATTTTTTATTATGATTTTTCATATAATATATGTAATTACACATGAATTTATCCATTCTTATATATTTTTAGTTTACTTGATATGTTATGTACTTAACAATTTTTGCTAACATATATATCTAGGGACTAGTATGATATGTTGATGTTGGTTGCTTATGATTTCATGTATGCATTTAATTGATTGTATTTTCATGCTATTTATTTTTTAATAATTTGAATATACTCAATTTTTTGTATCTCATATGCCTTTTTTACCTCTTTGACATTTGAATATGTCATTGCTTATTGCATGTTGACATTTGAATATGTCATTTCTTGATTTGTAGACATCTCACTAGGTCATGCCACTTTAATTGTGTGGTATTTGAACATGACCATTTTTTAAGGTATATTTTGACCATTATATTGTAAATTTATTGAGTGTTATTTTTTGTGTGATTTATTACTTTTTTATCTTGTACTATTACTATCTAGACATTTCCATGATCTACATGACACATCTTAAGACTTGGTGTGATCACATTATTTTTTATTCAATGATAAATCTATTGGGAAATGTTCCCTATATATGATACATGGTAATTTCATGGATTACATGTTTATATTATTCTTTTAATCTAAGGTAACTACCATTTTATACTTCCCTCACCTTAAGGTGGTGAATATCATTTGGGGCATGCCATAGAGGCATGAATTCCACATTGACTCAAATATTTATATTACATTTAGGGCATTTTAAAAAAAAATATTCTCCACATTGGAAATTAAACTAATTACCAAATTTATATTCATTGGGGACATGTTTTGGAAACATGTTCTCCATACATATTCAATATTTAACACACCTAGATTATAGTGGGGGAATGTTCTTGAAACATGTCCTTCACTTTGGGACTTATATTAGTTTTCACATTTTTTAATATAGAGTGGGGGAATGATTTAGAAGCATTATTATAAGTAAAATCACTGAGAATGGGGGTGAATCAATGTTTGAAAAAATTTAGTCAATTATCCTTTAACAATTCTTAAACTATGAAAGTAATACAATGATATATCAATGTATAAAGAACCATTCATATGAGCATAACACAAGAAAACACATATATGATTGGGAAACCCTCAAAGGGAAGAAAACATATTATGATATCTGATAATGGACTATAGTCATATAAAACAAAATACCAAAGTCTATTGATCACCAACTCAACTTGGAGAACCAACCCTAAATAATTCAAGCATCCACTTGACTAAGATTTAACAAGAACCTACTTACAAGGAAGCGTCAACTCGCTAAGTGACTCATCATGAACTCATCCACCTCATTAAATTTTAATCACCATACCTTTACCCTAATTTTATGGGCTCATTTATATAACTTCTTCTTCTCAACCATGTATTATTTTATTTGTTTATGTTGCATACTTCCAAATAGGCCTTAAATACCTTGTATATATATTAGACATATGGTCACACACCACTTGGTCAACCACTCACTTCAAAAATCTTAGATAGGACATAAAATATATATTTTAACATCTTATGAACATGATTAAAATTCAATTATATCCCCTTTTGTTCTACAATAGCTTTATTAGGCCTCATTTCTCTTTTAAGTCTCATGGAGACCTAAACACATTAGGTTTATCCTCTTGACATAAAAAACTTGATCCTCTTGGGCCCATATGGCCTTATAAAATGATCAAAAACCATTTTATCACTTAGAAAACAAAATAAAATAACCTCCTTCATGATTTATTATAACTATATCCTTTGTTCATAACATGAAATATCTTTTAGGACAAACTATCCTAATAGGCCTATCTACTGCAAATGTTTTCCTTGAAAAAATTAATCTTAAACAATATTAAGTTCTAAAATATAAAAAATTAAACATGTATACAAGTTATCCATGACCTCAGGATCATCACCAAATTATTTTAATAGTTTTAATATGGAGATAAAGGCTCAATAACATCTCTACAATTGACTCACTTAGAACTATCAATTTACCTCAAAAACTAGTCATGGTGAATTAGACCTCCAACACCTCTATAGACACATGTAATAACTCCTAATTAATCTAAGTGGTCATATGAAATATCCATAACATATTGATATAGAAAATTCACATCATCTAATGGCAAATATTATTCTTTTATGATAATTTGTGGACCCTATGTTTCAAAGTCTTATGTGAACTAGATAGGCCATTTTGTGAGCAAATTTTTCACTATATACACTAACCTCCAAATATTATCAAAGAATTATCATTACTTAAAATTAATAAATAAATCTTTTATACACTTTTTTTTATCAAAATATCATGCACATACCCTCATATCTATCTCTTCATCTCTGCCTAGGTTTTACACTATTTGCACTATTAGGTATGTCTGCAATTGGCTAACTTGGATGACCAAATTAGAACATTTGAAGGATATAACCTATATATAAATGATCATGTAAATTTAAAATTAGTCTCTATATTCTTATACCATCCATTTACTTTTCTTAACAAATATAAATTTTCAGAGCTACAATAACTTCTTAACAAATAAGATTGTATTTATGCATTTTCTCTCTCATCTAACTAACCACCACCACTTAAAGGTACCTAAAAGAGTTTAGTACATATTAAAATAGTTTATATTGACCATTTAATCCATCTTGAGATTTTTTGAACAAGATATTTCATATTAGGTCCTTATTAGTGTTTTATGTAAGTTTAACACATGTTTTGGTGTTAATGATTGCTCATAAAGGACTTCCCATTGAATCTACAATTAATGAATGTATATTTTATATAATAAAATTCCCCATATCTCCTTAATATCTCATATTCCCATGTATAAGTTACACATACCAATAAATGTCTGAAATTGCTTCTTAGGCCTTGAAACCTCATTCTATGAGCTCAAGAAGGCCTAAAACATCGATTCTTGCAATTTCATTCAAACCATGACCTTAAACTTTGTGAACTTGCCTAAAAAAAATTATATTACCTTTTTTCATGCTCACATATACATACTTTCCTTGAAATATGATCTTCCTACATCATTAGGCCAAGCAAGGTCTAAGAGAGGTCTAGGTGTAGGCTTAGTTTGAAGGTCCTACCCATATAGGTTCATGTTAAAAACTCTCATGAATGATTCAATGCCTAACATACATGCTAAAAAATTAACATACAACATTCAAATGCTTGTGTTCATTCATTTCATGTGCATACCTCTTCATGTCATGAATATGCTTCCTAACACTTTGACATCAATGAATTTTACCTTCATGCAAACATAGGACATTAGTTGTCTTCAAATTACTTCTTTCTCTTTATCTCATGACATCACTCTCTCATGAAAACATTATATAATTGCATTCCTATGACATCACATATTGATAACTATCCTTATTCACCTTTGACATCAACCTTCAAAATATGCACCTTTAACATTAATGGCAATAATCAACACTCTCCTCCTTTGTCATTGATGTAAAGCACTCTAAGAACCTTCTCTCAATAGGAAGTTTCTCCATCATTATTAAATTTCCACCCCTTTGACATAAAAAATAAGGAGACATATAAAACTTCTTATATCACATTTCTCACAACCACGACACACAACACATAGGATTATGAGTTTATGAAGCACCATACAAACATGCTCCCCTATTTCCATGCATACCTTTTTGGAACTACTCACTTGATCTTAGAGATAATGAACCATGTTATTATCTCCTCATAATAACTTTATTTCCTCAATGAATGATAGGGGTAGGCACTACATCAAACTCCTATCTTATTATTTTACTCAAAATTTCTCCTCGTTTCTTAGTTTATGAAAGTAGAAGTAAAAGTGAAAGAAAGGGATGTATACATGTAACTAGATAAAAGTGTGCACACATTGATATCAAAATGAAGTGAGAGCTTATCTTTGGATGGGAAGGAAGACTTGAAGTAATAAATCACTAAAAGAAACATTTTGATTAGACAATAAGATCGGGGGATTGCCTAGCAAATGTTAAATCCAAGAAAGTTACAACTTACTAAGATGGCTATCAATCACCTTTATAATAAAAGGTTTGGTATAAATAAAAGAAGGAAAAGTTTCATAACATGAAATTAATAAATATAATTAAATAAATACTTTTTAAATGAAATGCATGAATTAACGAGTTAATATTAAGGTAAATGCTAAATATTAAAAAGAAATGTTTAGGTCAGGTCTGGTTTGTGATGGAAGGTAGAAAATAGAGTTTGGTTAATGGATCGATTTTTTTTGGTTTGGTGGAGAAGGGTAATCATTGGTAGTTAAGGTAACTGATGGTGGTTAAGGTAATCATGGATGATTAAGGTAACCATTGATGGTTAAGGCTAACCATTGGTGGTTGCCTATCAAATTTTGGGAAACATAGAAAATGAAATGTAGGTTGGGAAAAATATCAAACAAATGTTTGGGTAAGGGTTTTAGGTTAGCATAGGTTTGATATGAGTTTAGAGGGTATAAAATATAATGTAAAAATAATATGATCAATGTATTGAAAGAGGTAAATATAATTGAAAACAAAGAGAGAAATACATATGATCAAGAGAAATGGAAAATGGGTAGGATGCCTAGAGGAATTCTACCAGCATAACAATGCTCTATCTTTTGAGAATGATCTAGGTAGAGTTTTGGGTTGTTACATACCTAGAAGAAGATTTTGGTAGCTGCATTTATAGATTTTTAGATCCATTATCCTTTTAGCTCTATATTTGTAGGAATAATTTGCCAAATTGAGTGGAATAAGTTACTAAGTAGGTAAGGGATAAAGATGCTAAGTTGGGTGTCACAAAGCTGATTTGTATCACCAAACAAAAATTTACTAAATTGAGTATGAAATTAATCTTGCACTCAATCTAGAATTTACTTTGATATAGGCTGGGGGACCTAACCGTTGATGGTTATAATCATTGATGGTTAGGCTAACCATTGATGGTCAAGGGTCCACTTGAAAATTGGTGAAAATAGTAAAAAATAAGTAGGCTAAAATGATTACCTTAGCATGTTAAAAAGTAGGATAGTTTAACTAGGTGGTTAACTAGATCTAGTGTTAGGTAAGGGTCCAAGGTTGTTTTCACATAAAAATAGGGTAGTTTTTTAGTGTCTACATTTTTTCCCTTCTTTTTATGTGGCTTTAGGTTGATAAGCTGTAAATTTTAAAAAAAAAAAAAAGGCTGGACAAGGTTAAAGGTGAAGGGTGATGGCCAAGATGACTCCTAATGTACTAGGCAAGAGGACACTACCTACATAATCCCATGGATGTAATATCCAAAAATAACTTCATGGAAAATGTATTTTTTTAATGGTTCATGGGTGGGTTATAGAGAATAGGTGTGCTTTGAGGGTAAGGTAGTGATACTCAATTGGGTTTGCATAATTGAATAATCACATGGTTCAATTTGGGTGAAGGTTTATAGAGAATGGTCATCTCCAAAAGGTAGTGATACTCAACAAGGTTACCCTAATTAAATAATCACATGGTTTGGTTTGGATGAATGTTTATCAAGAAGGGTCATCTCCAAAAGGTTTGATTGTCTTGAGTATAGGAGGAGGTATTCCCCTTCAAACTAGGAATTAATGAGGTAAAAGTTGAATTTGGGTCACGGTTTGATAAATGGTACATGATAAGTCACAAGGTGGGTGACAAAAAGGTGAGGTTAGGAATTTGAGATTAAAAAATGTGCACAAAATTCAACTAAGTGTGATAGCCAAGATTGCATAAATAATAAGATTAGCATATTGATAACAATAAGGCCACATTCTAAGATAAATGACAAGGTAACTAGTCCCAAGCATTGTTCATAGTTGATTGAGTTAGTCTTATCAAGTCTCTTAGATAAGGTTGGTGTTTACTGAGGTTTTTAGGATAGGAAGTGATCTTGAGAAAAATACAAGTGATCTAGTGGTGTATGAGGTGGTGAAAATTTAAATGTTCAACATTGAAAAATTGGTCTATATGGTCAAAAGGACCAAGGCAAGGTCATCATAAACTATGTGATAGGTTGGGTTAAAAGGGCCCAATGTTAAGGTAGGCATGATCAAATGGTTGGGTGGTTTGGCAAAAAAAGCTAAGTTTCATAGTTTGAGGTAGAGGGTGACTCCCAAATAGGTTGGTGGAGAAGGGTAAACTCCACAGTTTGAGGGAGAGGGTGATTCCCAAATAGGTTGGTGGAAATCCAAATGGGTTTCCTCATTTTAGTGTACCACTTGTTTTGGGTTGTAAAGTTGATAAGATAGGTAAAGTTGGATTTGATAGGGTAGGTTGAGTGGATAAGTTTTATTGATATGTGGTTAGATAAATAGGTGTTTTAATCATGGTAGGTAGGGTTTAAGAAGTTTGACTGGTACATAAGGGTCTGATTTATTAAGGTTCGTTGAATGGGTTGATTTGATAGGTTGGGTGAAGTTGATAAGATGGATTAATTGTATAGGTTGGGGAAGGTAGGTAAAGTTGGTTGGTTATTGTTGGTTGATAGGTTTGATAGGTTGGAGTTGGTAGATCGATAGGCTAGGGTGATGGTTATTAGTTTGATAAGGTAGATAAGGTTGACAAGGTAGGTAATTTGAATAGGTTAAATTGATCAGCTAAGTTGACAAGGTAGGATAGGATGGTGGTTAGGGGTGGATAACCCAATGGTTGATGAGGTTGGATAGGTTGAAGTTGAGACTGGTGAAAATAATTGTTAAGTTGGTGTTGGTGGGTTATTGGTTGTGTAAGATGATGGTCAAAGGGTTGTCAAATGTAAGTGAAGGGAAATATCCAAAAGGGTGGGGTTGGGTGGTCAAGTTGAAGACTTACGAGGGAAGGTAATCCCTAATGGATTGATGGTTACAGTGAGTTGGTGGTTTTAATGGATCAAAAGGAGGAAGATACATCTCCTTAGGTTAATTTAACCAAGTAAAGGATGGTCAAATTGACTCTTAATATACTATGTAAGAGGATGATTCCTATATAGTCCCATGGATGATGGATCTAATGTGAACTTCAGTCTAGATGTAGTTCTTTTAATTTAGTGTTTGATGGGTTTGATCAGAGGAAGATGTAGTGATGGGAGAAAAGTAACCTCCAAATTCTAGGTTTGGTTTGGTCTTGGTTGGATAGGATTAAAGAGAAAGGAAACCTCCAAATTTTAGGGATAAGGTGATTCCCAAAGGTAAAAGGTCAAGTTGATTCATTGGGTGGTTGGTTTGATATGTTAAATTGATTGGATGGGTTAGGTAAATGTGATTGGTAGTTTTTGGTTTGGGTGGTAGTTATTGGTTTGATTAGATAAGGTAAATAGGGTTGGTTTGATAAGTTTAATTAGTTCAATTGGTATAGGTGGTTTAGTTCATTAGGTGATTATTTCATTTCAATGAATCTAAAGGGAGAAGACATGTCTTCCCATGTAATCATGAAATTATAAGGGGGAGGCTAAATAGTCTAATTGAAAAAGACCATGATGGCAAGATGGGTAGGCTTATGAACATATAAACCTTGTCACACTTTTGCTTTGGTGTTAGTTTGATGATTAAAAAGGTAGCTTGAATGCATGGTGTTAAATAAGCTCAATATCCCTTGATTTGTAAAGGACAAAAGGGGAAATTTATGGTAAGTAGTGGGTGATAGGTATGGAAACCTTTCTTTAGGGAGGGATTTCCTCTTCTATAGGTGACCTAAGAACCATGATATACAAGTCCATGTCATTTACTAGGTTTAGATTGATTGATGCAAGAAGTCTAATGATGAAAATAGATTGTGGTGTTCTTAGGAGAAATTTGTTTTTGAGTGTTTTAATCAAAATTTCTCCTCATTTCTTAGTTTATGAAAGTAGAAGTAAAACTAAAAGAAAGGGGTGTGTATAAGTACCTAGTTGAAAGTGTGTGTTTATTGATATCCAAACAAAGTGAGAGTTCCTCTTTCGCTGGGAAGGAAGACCTATAGTAAGAAAGCACTAAAAGAAACTTGTTGATTAGATAATAAGATGGAGGGTTTGCCTAACATATGCTATATCTAAGAAAGCAACAAGTTGCTAGGATGGTTGTCAATCCCCTTTTTGATAAAAGGTTTGGTGTAAATAAAAGAAGGAAAACTTGCATAACATGAAACTAATAAATATAATGAAATAAATACTTTTTAAATGAAATACATGAATTAATGAGTTAACATTAAGGTAAATTATAATTATTAGAAATAAATGTTTAGGTTAGGTCTAGTTTGTCATGGAAGGTAGAAAATAAACTTTGGTCAAAGGTTTGGTCAATGGGTAAAAAGTTATTGGTTTGGTGGAGAAGGGTAACCATCGATGATTAAGGTAACTGATGGTGGTTAAGCTAACCATTGTTGGTTAAGGTAACCATCGGTGGTTAAGGACAACCATCTAAGATTCCTTGTCAAATTTTGGGAAACATAAAAAATGAAATACAGCTTGGGTAAAAGATCAAAAAAATGTTTGGGTAAGGGTTTTAGGTTAACAAAGGTTTGATATGAATCTATAGGGTATAAAATATAATGAAAATATAATATTATAATGGTATTAAAAGTGGTAAATAGAATTTAAAATAAAGATATGAATACTTGTGATAAAGAACAATGGAAAAGGGGTTGGATGCTTGGAGGAATTATTCCAACATAATGATGCTCTAGCTTTTGAGAATGATCTGGGAAGAGTTATGGGTTGATAGGTACCTAGAAGAATATTTTAGTAGTATGCACTTATAGATTTTTGGATCCATTCTCCTTATTATAGCTCTATATTTTTAAGAAGAAGTTGCCAAATGGAGTGGAATAAGTTTCTAAGTAGGTAAGGGATAAAGATGTTAAGTTGGGTGCCATAAAGCTGATTTGTATTACCAAATGAAAAGTTGATAAATTTAGTATGGAGTTAATCTCACACTAAATCTAGAAATTACTTTGATACAGGTTATGGGACATAACCATTTATGATTAGGCTTAACCATCAATGGTTAGGTTGATCATCGATGATCAAGGGTCTAGATGAAAATTGGTTAAAAAGAAGTAGGTTAAAATGGTTAAGTTATAAAGTTAAAAAGTGGGTTAGGTTAATTAGGTGGTTAACTAGATCTAGTGTTAGGTAAGGTAAGGGTCCAATGGTGTTTTGACATTAAAAATAGGTCAGTTTTTGAGTGTCTACATTTTCCCCCTTTTTTATGCAGCTTTGGGTTGATAAGCTATAAAACAAAAATAAAATCTAGGTAAGGTTAAAGGTAAAGGGTAATGGCCAAGTTGAATCCTAATGCACTATGAAAAAGGACACTACCTATATAGTCCTATGGATGTAATATCCAAAAAGAATTTTAGGCCAAATGTAGTTCTTGAATGGTTCATGGGTGGGTTATAGAGAATAGGTGTGCTCTAAGGGTAAGGCAGTGATACTCAACTGGGTTGCCCCAATTGAAGAATCACATGGTTTGATTTGTGTGAATATTTATAGAGAAGGGTCATCTCTAAAAGGGTGATACTCAACAAAGTTTCCCCAATTAAAGAATCACATGGTTTTGTTTGGGTGAAGGTGTATAGAGAAGGGTCATCTCTAAAAGGTCTAATTACCTTAAGTATGGGAGGAGATATTTCTCCTCAAACTAGGAATTAATAGAGCAAAGGTTGAATTTGGTTAGGGTTTAATATTATATGATAAGTCACAAGGTGGGTGAAAAAAAGGTGAGGTTGAGAATTTGAGACGCAAATATGCACATAAAATGAAACTATGCACATAAATGAAACTAAGTGTGATAGTCAAGATCATATAAAAACTAATATTTCCATATTGATAATAATAAGGTCAGGTTATAACATAAATGACAAGGTAATTAGTCCCCAACATTGGTCATAGCTAATCAAGTTAGTCTTATCAAGTCTCCTAGATAGGGTTGATGTTTACTCAGGTATCCAGGGTAGGAAGTTCTCTCGAGAAATTCACAAATTATTTGGTGGTGCAAATTCAAATGTTTAACATGGAAAATTTTGCCTATATAGTCAAAAGGACCAAGGTAAGGTCATCACAAACTATTTAATAGTTTGTGTCAAAAGGGGCCAACATCAAGGCACATGCGATCGAATAGTTGGGTAGTTTGGTAGAAAAGGGTAAGATCCATAGTTTGAGGGAGAGGGTGACTCCAAAATGGGTTGGTGGAGAAGGGTAAGATCCATAGTTTGAGGGAGAGGGTGACTCCCAAATAGGTTGGTAGATGTCAAAATGGATTTCCCCACTTGGGTGTACCACTTGGTTTGGATTGGGTTGATAGGGTTGATAAAGTTGATAAGGTAGGTAAAGTTTGATTTGATATGTTAGGTTAAGTGGATACGGTTTGCTGATAAGTGGTTGGGTAGATAGGTGTTTTAATCATGGTAGGTAAGGTTTAATAAGTTTGATTTCTAAGTAAAGGTTTGATTTGGTAAGATTGTTTGAATGGGTTGATTTGATAGGTTGGGTAAAGTTGATAAGAGGGATTAAGTATATAAATTGGGTAAGTTAGGTAAAGTTAGTTGGTTGTTATGGGTTGATATGTTTGATAGGTTGGAGTTGGTACATCAATAGGCTATGGTGATGGTTATTGGTTTGATAAGGTAGATAAGGTTGACAAAGTGGGTTATTTTAGTAGGTTAGATTAATCCATTAAGTTGACAAGGTAGGTTAGGATGGTGGTTGGGGGTGGATAACCCAATGGTTGATGAGGTTGGATAGGTTAAAGTTGAGACTAGTGAAAATAATTGTTAAGCTAGTGTTGATGGGTTATTGGTTATGTAGGATGATGGTCAAAGGGTTTACAATGGTAGGAGCAAAGCAATATCCAAAAGGGTGGGGTTGGTGTGGTCATGTTGAAGGTTTTTTGGGGAAGGTTTTCCTTAATGGTTTGATGGTTAGGTTAAGTTCTTGGGTTTAATGACTCAAAATGAGGAATAAATATCTCCCTAGGTTTAGTTAATTAGGTAAGGGATGGTCAAACTAACTCCTAATACACTAGGTAAGAGGATATTGCCTACATAGTACCATAGATAGTGGATCCAATGTGAAATTCAATCTAGATGTAGTTTTTTCAATTCGATGTTTGATGGCTTTGATCAGAAGAAGATGAGGTGATTGGAGAAAAGTAACCTTAAAATATTAGGTTTGGTTTGGTCTTGGTTGACTAGGATTATGGAGGAATGTAACCTCAAAGGTTTATGGAGAAGGTGATTCCCAAAGGTAAAAGGTCAAATTGATTCATTGATTGGATAGTTTGATATGTTAACTTGATTGGATGGGTTGGGTGAATGTGATTGGTAATTTTTGGTTTGGATGGTAGTTATTAGTTTGGTTGGATAAGGTAAATAAGGTTGGTTTGATTGGTTGAATTGGTCTGGGTGGTTTGGTTGATTAGGTGATGATTTGGTTTCAATGACTCCAAAGGGACAAGACATGTCTTCCCAAGTAATCATGAAAGTATAAGGAGGAGGCTAAAATGACCAATTGACAAAGAACATGATGGCAAGATGGGTAGGTTAATGAAATTAAAACCCTTGTCATGCTTTTTCTTTATTTTTAATTTGATTGTTAAAAAATGTACCTTGAATACATGTTGTCAAGTAAGCTCAATATCCCTTAATTTGTAAAGGATAAAAGGGGAAATGGATTGTAGGTAGTGGGAAATAGGTATGGAAACCTTCCTATGGGGAGGGCTTTCCTCTTTTGTAGGTGATCTAGGAACCATGATAAACAAGTCCATGTCATATTCTAGGTGTAGATTGATAGATACAAGAAGTCTACTGATGAAAATTGATTATGGTGTTCTAGGGATAGCTTTTTTTATAGGGCTTTATATTGCTTGTTTTAATATGATGGTGAAGCTAATCGATGAGAGAAGCTCCAAATGATTACTTTTTGATAAATTTAACTTATCCATCTTTCAAGGGAGTGGTCTAAGTTCTATTTTTTTCATATTTGATAGCTATCCTCCAAGGGAGTAGTCTATTTTAAGTTCAATCATTATTGATTATTTCTAATAGCTATCCTTTAAGGGAGTAGTTTGCATACTAAATACATTGACCGAAGTGATATTTTGGTATCTCAAATGTTTATATGCTTTCTTAGACATGGACTATCTATATAAGCCAAAGTTTTTCCTTTATGGAGGTAATGTCATGACATAATAAGGCTAATGATGGGTGAAAGAGGTGGTTTTAAGTGACAATGAGCATGGGATTCCATCTGATTAGAGATAAAAAGTATCCATGAGGAGATCCATGGTATCCATGCTTAGGATTAGGTAAAGTTTGTGATAGATAATCACATGATCCTATTTTTAATCATTTGTCCTTCAAGACAAGGAAATGAAGGTGATTTAAATCAAATGATGAGCTTAAGTTAGACACAATAAGGAACTTGGTTTAACTAAGGAAAAAATGAAAATGTCAACTGTTTAAGAGGTTCAAGCTTAACATGCCTTAAATCCATGCTTGTGTGGATGGGTAATGCCTATCAGAAGAGTAGATGTCCCCCAATTACTTTTCAATACTTGGTTAGATGTGGAAAGGATTTAGAGTTATAAAAAGGTGAGGTTGGTTTAGGTGATATATTGATGGAGAAGGGTAATCTCCAATGGTTTAGGGAGAAGGTGATTCTCCAATGCTTTTGGTAGGATGAAGGATAAAGTTAATATACAAAAGTGTAGGGTTGGTCAATAGGTTTAAGGGTTGGATTGGTTTTGTTGAGTGGGTTTTATTGCTTAGGTAGGATTGATAAAGTGGGTTAGTTGAACTGATTGGATGAGGTTAAAAGGCTGGTTTGATGGTTGTTGGTTTGATAGGTGATAGGTAAGGTTCAATTGATTATGGGTAAGGTTGGGTAAGATTGTTTGGTTAGGTGGGTTAAGTTAGGTTAATTAGATAAATTGATAGGTAGGTTATAAGTTGAATTTGGTTGAAAATATTGATTTAGATAGGTTGGATAGGGTTGGTTGGTTGGATAGTTCTGATAGGTTGGGTAGATCAGGTAGATGAGTTTTAGGCAAAAGTTCCAAGGGTTAATTGGGTTAATTATTAAGGTATGGTTCAGGGTTGATAAATTGTCAAATCCTTATGGAGGGGAATTTCTCCTAGTTTTGCTCTTTCCATAAATGATCAAAAGATGGGAAAATGGTCCCAAGGTGAAGGTGTTGGTAAATAAGAGGGTTTATGAGGGGTAAATATGACTTCATCCTCCTCTTTAATGGTTTTTAGTTGTTAGTTTTTAGTGGTTAGTGATTAGTAGGTCAAGTTTGTAGGTGGTGGTTTGAGTGGGATTTCCTCTAGTGCACCAAGGCCAAGGAAAAGCTATTGGGTCATAGTTTGGTAGGTAAGGGTAGGTTTGATGGGTTGATCTTGGATTGGGTTGTTAGGTAGGATGGTTATGGATGAAATAAAATGTAAATTGATTGTGGTTGGTTGATTTGGTATATAGGCTGGTTTGATTGGGTGAAAGAGGTAAGATAAATAATTGAGTTGGCTTGTTGGTTGGGTTAGTCTAATTGTTTGGTATGGTTGGTGAGGTAAGATTGGGTGGATGGTTATGGATAAGGTTATATTGATATTAGGTTTGGTTAATTTGATGGTAGGATTGGTTTGGTCGATATTTGTTAAGGTTGGATTGATAGGTTCCATAGAGGTGGTAAGTGGAAAAGGTAGGTTGGTTAGTTCCACAAAGGTAAGTGGAATATTTTGGTTGGTTGGCTCCACAAAGGTTATTGGAATAGATTAGTTGGTTCTTTGAAGGTGTTTTCAAAGAAAATTTGAAAATAGTCCACTTGGTTGACTAGTGGTTTGGTTGAGGGTTAGACCATGGTTTCCTTAGCAATGAGTGAAGGAAGAGGTTTAATTATTGATTGTGTGATGATATTTAAGGCTAGGTTGGAAGGAACATGGATCATTTCCTTTGAAACCTCCTTGTGATTCAGAAGGTTTTAGATGAGCATCTTAAAAGAGCCACATCTATCTATCACATGTTTGTTGGTGGGATGGTAGGCACAAAATTCATATTCTTTAAATAAATTCATTTTGGAAGATAATTATTGATGGGCTTGATTGGAGGAAGGTTTCTTGGTTTGATGGATTTGATAGGTTTGATAGGTTAGGTAGGTTTGGTTTGTAGTTTTTGGTTGTTTTTGATATGTTTGATAAGGGTGATAATGTGGGCATAGTTGATAAGGTGGGTAAGTTGAATAGGTTAGATTGACTGGGTAGGTTTGGTTGATAGTCGGGTAGGATTGGTTGATAAGGGTTGGGTTGATAGTTTTTGGGTTGATTTGAAAAAATTGGTAGATTCAAAAATTTTGATTGGTAGTTAATGGTTTGATTTGATAAGGTTGGTTGAATAGGTAGATTTTATGGGTTTGGTGAGGTTGATAATATTATTTTATTGGGTAAAGTTGATAAGGTAGGTTGATAGTCTTTGGTTGATAGATTGATAAGTTGATAGGATTTTTTATTGATTTGTTTGTTTAAGGTTGATAAAGTTGGTTGGGTTGAGGTAATTGATATAATGGAAGGGGTAGATGGCCCAAATTTTGACAAGGTTGGAGTGATGGATGTGGTAGATGTTGATAGGTTATTGGTTGGTCAAGATAATGGTTAAAGGGTTGTTGATATGTTTTTTGTTAGTTTAAGTTAAAATTTTATTGGTTGTAGGTATAGATTGATTGGTCATGGATACTAGAAATAAATAACTCTACTTTGCTTATCTGGTATATTAACATTGCAACTAGTTCAAGTGGTAGTTGATAGTTTAGGGGTTGATTATGGTTGAATTTTTATTGGTGATGGGTATATTTGGGTTGATTATAGGTAAGGTAAGGAGCATATATAGCTTGAGATGCCAATTAATGCTCAGATGCAAGAGGGTTATGGTGAGAGATTATAGCGAAGCTAAGATCTCTAGAAAAGGTCATAGAAGGGCTCTCCATTCAAAAAAGGTAATGGAGATGAGGGTAAATGAGATCAAAATGAAGGAATTTTTATGGTAGAAGGTCAATTCCTCAAAAATTGAATAAAGAACAAGAAAAAATTGTAGAAATTAATGCATGTACTAAGTACATTAGCTCCTAGGATAAATTTATCTCATGTTGGCTTATGCCTTAGTTAAAAATGTGTGAAGGTAGTTTGGCTTACAAATTGGGTACTAGATAGGAAAGATAAGGATGGATTTGAGAAATTTTTAGGCACTCAAGAGAATATGTACTAGATCAGGTATGTAGTGTATACTTGGGGCTTTCTCCTTGTACTTCATGATCCCAAAGCTAGGCCATGCCACTTAGCCAAGATATACCATCTATCCAGGGCTTATACTCTACTAGAGAATGGAGTGGGATCTCCTATTGGTAATGAAATCCAAGTGGGATTACTAGGTAGGGTAAGGTCATCTGCTAGGTGGTGAATTCCTAGTTGGGCTTTATCTCAAGCATGTTATGGTGTGTTGATTGATTATGTGGTTTAGGTTTTGTGCGTGATATAAAAGTGAAGTTATGATAGATTACTTACCTTTTTAAGTTATTATGTGAACCAAAGTAGCAAGAAAATAATGGATGCAAGGTTTGTTTGAACCCCAAATAGAAAATTTTAGATTTATTTGGATGAGCAAACAATAGAGAGAGAGAGAGAGAAAGCATACAATTATAAGAGAAGAAAGGTGGTGGGTCCAATTGGGCATGCTAGAATGTTTTACTTAAATTTTCTCCTTGTTTCTTAGTTTATGAAATTAGAAGTAAAAATGAAAGAAAGGGATTTGTATAGGTACCTAATTAAAAGTGCATGCACATTGATATCCAGATGAATTGAGAGATCCTCTTTGGCTGGGGAGGAAGCATACAGTAAGAAAGCACTAAAAGAAACATGTTGATTATAAAATAAGATGGGGGGATTACTTAGCATATGCTAGATCCAAGAAAGCAACAACTTGCTAGGATGGTTATCAATCGCCTTTTTTATAAGAGGTTTTGTATAAATAAAAGAAGGAAAAATTACATAACATGAAAGTAATAAATCTAATTAAATAAATAATTTTCAAATGAAATACATGAATTAATGAGTTAACATTAAGGTAAATACAAATTATTAAAAATAAATGTTTAGGTCAGTCCAGTTTGTGACAAAAAGTAGAAAATAGATTTTGGTCAAAGGTTTGGTCAATGGTAAAAGGTTGCTAGTTTGGTGGAGAAGGGTAATCATTGAAGGTTAAGGTAATCAATGATGGTTAAGGTAACCATCGATAGTTAAAGTTAACTATCGATGGTTTCCAATCAAATTTTGGGAAACATAAAAAACGAAATACACATTGGGTAAAAGATCAAACAAATGTTTGGGTAAGGGTTTTAAGTTAACAAAGGTTTGATATGGGACTAGAGGGTATAAAAAATTGAAATAGAAGATGATCAAGGTATTAAAAGTGGAAAATAGAATTAAAAATAAAGAGATAAATACATCTGATCAAGATCAATGGAAAAGGGGTTGGATGCATGAAGGAATTCTACCATCATAACAATGCTCTAGCTTTTGAGAGTGATCTAGGTAGATTTTAGGGTTTTTAGGTACCTACAAGAATATTTTGGTATCATGAACTTATATATTATTAGATCCATTCTCCTTATTATAGATATATATTTGTAGGAATACGTTTCTAAATAGGTAAGGGATAAAGATGCTAAGTTGGGTGCCACAAAGATAATTTGTATCACCAAATGGAAATTTGCTAAGTTTAGTATGAAGTTAATCTCACACTCAATCTAGAAATTACTTTGATATAGGCTAGGAGACCTAGCCATCGATGGTTAGGCATAACCATTGATGGTTAGGCTGATCATTGGTGGTTAAGGGTCTAGATGAAAATTGGTTAAAAATAAGTAACTTAAAATGGTTTAGTGAGTAATTTAAAAAGTCAGCTAGGTTAACTAGGTGGTTAACTATCTCTAGTGTTAGGTAAGGATCCAAGGGTGTTTTGACATCAAAAATAGGGTAGTTTTTTAGTGTCTATAGTTAGATGTTCAAATGTTGATTTTGGAAGTGGCTTGGTCAAAATTTCTACAATATTATCCTTTATAGAAATATATTCAAGTTTAACACTTTGTTTGCTTACCTCCTCTCTTAGGAAATGATACTTGATGGGAATGTGCTTAGTTTTCGACTGCATGATAGGATTATTTGAGATGATTATGGCACTTGTATTATCAAAATAGATAGGGATAGGACTATCATACTCCACCTTCTAGTATTTTAAGGTATGTCTCATCCGTAGGACTTGAGTGCAACATGAAGCTAGTGAAATTAATTCAACCTCACAAGTAGATAATGCCACATATATCTACTTATTTCTTATCAATGATACTAGGTATAAAAAATACTTCAAATCGTTAACCTATATGATATTTGATTGACATTTGGAGACTCATATTCCTTGCTTAACTTACACATTGTGATCATAGGTGTGTTAACAACCTTGTAATATTCCATCTCAAATTTATTCAAGATCTCTCTTATGTACTTAGCCTATGAAATTATTATACCTTTTT
This sequence comes from Torreya grandis, assembly GCA_037957365.1. NCBI lineage: Eukaryota > Viridiplantae > Streptophyta > Pinopsida > Cupressales > Taxaceae > Torreya > Torreya grandis. Next base: position 1,014,716 of record JARHVA010000908.1, on the reverse strand, counting down.
TTGATTGAATGATGTGTAACCCAAAAAAGAATGATAGTTCTCCTAGCATGCACATCTCAAACTACTTCTTCATCACATCTACAAAGGCCTTAGTCATATTTTCATTGTTTCTACCAAATATGATGTCATCCACATAGACCACTACTATCAACTAGTGGTCATCTTAATTTTTATGTATAGATTAGTATTTAAAACTCCTCTTTTAAATTCTTTGTCTAATAAATACCTTTCCAATCTAGCATACCAAGTTCTAGGAGCTTGATTTAGACCATAAAGAGTTTTTTTCAATATAAAAACATAGTCTTTATTACCTCATAATGAGAAACACTCATTCTTCTCTATGTATACTTCCTCTTCCAATTTCCCCCTTAGAAAAGTTGGCTTAACATCTATATAATACACCTTGAACCCTTTGTATCCTGCATATGCTAAAAAGAGTCTGATGGCCTCTAACTTTGATACTAGAGAAAATGTCTCCTCAAAATCTACCCATTATACTTGGTCATATTCCTTGCATACCAATATATCCTTGTTCCTAGTGACTTATCCATCTTCATTCAAGTTGTTTTTAAGCACCCATTTTGTGCCAACAACATTCTTATCTTTAGGCCTAGGAACTAGTTTCATAGTCTCGTTCTTTTCTATTTGGTCTAACTCCCCATTCATAGAACCTATCTAAAACTTGTCTTTCCTTACTTTTACAATTTTATTAGGTGTAAAATTAGACAATAAAGAAACATTCTATTGATTTAAGTTACCAATTTTTTCCTTGTTTACATACCTACATCCTTGTTTCCAATGATTTATGATTTAGGATGGTCTCTCTGAATCTATCTTGAAGCCCCTTTTAAATCTTGTTTTTACTTAAATTATTCTTTGTCATCAATCTCTATTATTTTTATTCAATATTTAAGTCCATACTCTCTATTGTATCCTTTGATTGTGAGTGTGACTTCTTAGAACTTATCTCATCAATATTCACATTAATGCTGTCCACTATATTATGAAACCTCTTATTATAACATCAATAAGTTGATCTTAATGATGAGAATCCTATGAATATTACTTAATTAGACCTATAATAAAGCTTACCTAAGTCTTCCTCATCTCTTTTGCAAAAGAATTTACTTCCAAATACTCTAAAGTGTTCCACATTAGTAGGTCTACCTTGCCACAATTCATAAGGGGTCTTATCACCATTAGTCCTTATCTTTCCTCTATTCAAAATGTGGGTTGTAGTGCTTATTTCCTCTTTCCAATAACCATTAGATAACTTGAAGTCATTTATCATAGTTCTTACCATTTATTGAATTGTCCTATTCTTTCTATCCACTACCCCATTCTGTTGAGGTGTCCTAACTACTGAGAACTATCTCCTTATCCCATGGACCTCATAGAAATCATGAAACTCATTGAAAAAAATATCCTCCTATATTAGCTATTCATAATTTTATCTTTTTATTATTCTCATTCTCAACAAGAGCCTTGATTACTTTGAACTGATCGAGAGCTTCTAACTTTTCTTTCAGTTTTACTACCCAAGTCATTCTTATGTAGTCATCTATAAGAAACATGAAGTAGTTATCTCCTTGAATACATTGGATTATTATAATCCTATAGAAATAAATGTGTATTAATTCCAAAGGTCTTTTAGTAGAGTACTCCTTCGACTTGAACCTTATTCTAGTCTACTTACCATATTGACATGCCTTACAAAGTGTGTTTTTAGGTCTGTTGATTTTAGGCATGTTCTTCACAGACTTCTTAGATCTTATATTGACCATATTTTCAAATTTTAGGTGTCCCAATTTTTTTTTCCATAGATAATATTCATTCATCTTTCTCATCAATAATCTTTCTTTCTTGATCTCATTCAATACACACAGATTATTCTCAATCCTCTTAGCATTGGTAATCAATCTTCCTAATTTATCTCTCCTTATATCACACCCTCTATCATGAAGGGTTAGTGTATGTAATTGGTTACACATTTAACATACACTAAGAAGGTTATGTTTCAAAATTTATACATACAACACATTATCTATCTTAGTATTCCCATTATCCAAAGTCAAGGTACCCTTACCAACTATATTGGAAGTTGTGTTATCCACAAATTTCACTATTTTTGTAGAATTATTTTTTAATTAGATGAAATTGATATTTTCACATATCATGTGGATTGAGAAACCACTATATATATTCCATTTCATTCCTTTATCTTGATTGTGAAAGGTAGTTTGAGCTAGCATAAATTCTTCTTCTTTAGTATTATGTTCTTCCTTCACCTTGTCTATAGGGTCTAACTTATTGATACACTTCTTAGTGGTATGACCATAAAAAAATTTGTTTTTACTAACCTTCCTAATATTCCTTATATCAATTACTAGAAATATTTTCTCTCTAATCACAATTATAGCATATAATTATGATTCTATTGTTGAAATCGACATTTACCTTATTCCTCCATGATGAATTGATTCTAGCATGATGTATACAATCCATAGCTCTGTGTCCATATTGAATTCATGATAAATAGTAACCACTGAAAGGATTCATATACCTTATCTATCTAATGTTGAATGATGCACCTCCACCTTTTTTATCTCTTGAAGGAATCACATTCTCTTTGACTTGTTAATGACCACTTTTAGTCTCAGTTTTTAGAGTTTTTTCATAGGTCTTTACTCTATTAGTAACATCACTTTTTGATAGTCCATTATAATTTGAGGTTTGACTCTCCTTATTTTCCTTCTATTCTTATTTGAATCCAAGACCTATATTATCATGTAAAGACCTATGACTATTGAAAATATCACCAAGGACTTTAGTTCTCTTATCAAATTTCTATTCTCTTTTCAAATTTCTATTGTGTCTTCAATTTGACTATTACCTAATCTAATTATACCTTTAAGGAATCTATTTATATTCCAAACTTGATGCATTATTCCTATTTGGTCTTAAGACTTATAGTGATAATATCAATCTAAGTTTCCAAATTTTTGATGATATCCTCATGTTCATTAGTGTTGTTACTTAGTCTTTCTTCAAAGAGATTGATTTGTTCCTCATAACTCTTAACCAATGATTTTAGTTTATTATTATTATTTATTTTAAAATTCAATTCCTTTGAGCACTCACCTATTCTACCTTAGGATTCACTTTAGCCTCTTCTTCATATGATTGTTCATCATCCATAAGACTTTTCCCTTTTGAGCAACCTTTATTGTATGTTTCTATAGTAATGAATAAGGTTTCATTGCTATCATGATCATTATTACCATCATCACTATAAGATATACTTGTGTCACTTAAATCAGATGAGATAATATCTTCTTTGATATAAAAAACTTCTCTTGTTATTGAATGACCCTTTCTTGCCTTCATACTTCTTGAAACTCTTTTTGTCCTTGTCAGGATTATAATACTTATCATCACCATGATGAATATTATTCTCTCCATCATGATCATATTTATCTTTGTTAGGATATTTAGATACAAAATTACCAATCTTACCACAATTAAAATATTTTAATAGTAAATTTCCCTTATACTTACTTGATCCTTTCTTTAGTTTTATAACAAACATGGATTCTATCTTGTCATCATCAATTATTATGTCAACATCATCCTTGGAATTTTTATCTTGTGATTTTTTCTCAACCTTGAATAAAGATTCCTTTTTATAAGGTCTTCCATCACTTTTTCTCATTTCATAGGTAGTCAAGATGCCATGAAGATCATCCATCTTTAGTATGTTAAGATATTTTATCTCCTCCATAATAGACATTTTTTAATAAAACTTAGATGTTAGGGATCTTAGCACCTTTTTTACTATTGTTGATTCTTGAAACTTCTCTCTTAGACCTCTATTGACATTTAACAATTCATCTAATCTTAATACATAAGATGAAATGTTTTCATCCTCCTTTATTCTCAGACTTTCAAACTACCTTTGGTGGGTCTGTAACTTTGCCAACTCCACTTTGGTGTCTCCTTCATAAATGTTTTAAAAATTTTCCCAAATACCTTTGGATATATCATAATGTATGAATTTTATAAAATTTTCCTCTAAAATACCACATATGATGGAAATCATTGCCTTAGAGTTGTTCTCACTTACCTTCTTTCCTGTTGCACCAGTAGGTGGTGTAGAATAATAGATTGCCATATGTCATATTTGAAGCACATTAGAAATGTATTCGTTATAATTCTCTAAAATTCATAGTTAGTACCACTAAAGAGAGGATCCTTCTTGGTTAATAAACCTCCTTGTAATTGATGAGTAGACATGCTTGTGCTTATAGGATATCCTTTAAGCTATTTGGCTTGATTTAAAGGACTAAGCTATGATACCAACTGTTGGAAGCATAATAATTGATAAGGGAGGGTAAATCTATGTTTGAAAAAATTCAACAAATTATCCTTTAACATTACTTAAACTATAAAATCAATACAATGACATAGTAATGTAAAAAGAACCATTCACATGAGTATAACACAAGAAAACACATATATGAGTGGGAAGCCCTCAAGGGGAAGAAAAATCAACGTGACATATGATAATGTATTATATTAATATAAAAAAAAATTACCAAATTATATTGATCACCAACTCAACTTGGAGAACCAACCCCAATAAAGTCAAACACCCACTTGACTAGGCTTTAGAAAGCACCTAAATGCAAGGAAGCACCAACTCCCTACATGAACTAGCATAAACTCAAACACCTCATGAAATTTTTATCACCATACATCTAACCTAGTTTTATGGTCTCATTTATACACATCCTTATACTCAACCATGCAATATTTTATTTTCTTATGATGCATACTTCCAAATAAGCCTAAACTACCTTGTATATATACTAGACATATGGTCACACACCACTTGGTCAGAAAAAAACCTTCAACCTCTTAGGTTGGAATTAAAATAGATCTTAAAGCATATTATGAACATGATTAAAATGTACTTTAAATCCATTTTAGTCTAAAAGTACATAATTAGCCCTGATTTCTCTTTTAGGTCTCATGGAGACCTAATTGCATTAGGTCTATCCTCTTAGTGCCAAAAACATGATCCTCTTGGGACTAAATGGCCTTATCCAATGATCAAAAAATATTTAATAGCTTAGAAAAAAACTCAACTAAACTCCTTCATGCTTTATTAAACCTTTATCATTTGTTCATACAATGAAATCTTTTTTAGGACAAACTACCATAGTAGGCTTGTGTACCTCAAAAGTCTATCTTGAAAAAATAAATATTAATCATACTTAAGCGACTAAAAATATAAAAAAATGAAACATGTAGATAGGTTTTCCATAACCTTGGCTCATTACCAAATTCTTGTAATAGTTTCACTTAAGAGATAAAGGCTCAATAACATATATACAAGTCATTCACTCAAAACTTCTAATTTATCTAAAAAACTAATCATGGTGAATTAGACCTCCAACACCTATATAGACACCTTTCATGAATAATTATACATGTAAATGGTTCTATTAAATCTCAAGAACATCTTCGTATATAAAATTCATATGGTCTAATGGAAAATATTGGTCCTATAGATCAATTTATTGACCTTATGTTTCACCATCATTTTTGAATGAGTTAGGCCATTTATGATATTTTTTTTTGTATTAAACTATCATGCATAGACCCTCATATATATCTCTTTATCTCTACTTGGGTTTTATAATATCTGCACCATTATATCTATCTATGAATGGCTAACTTGGATGACTAAATTAGAACATTTTAAAGCTATAACCTATCCATAAATCATCATAGAAATGTATAATGAGGACTTATATTATTCTAACACCCATTTTATTTTATTTATTGATATAAATTTTAAGATTTATAGCAACTTATTAACAAGTAAGCCTATATCTATGCATTTTCAATCTCATCTGACTAACCACCACCACCTGGAGGTACCTCAGATAATTGAATAAATGCTCCAATATTTTATATAGATATTTTAATCCATCATGATCTATTTTGAATAATATCTTTCATATTAGGTAATTATTAGTGTTTTAGTGAGGTTTAACATGTGTTTTGTTGTTATCAATTATTCATAAAGGAATGCCCCTTAAATCCATAACTAATGCGTATAGATATTAGCCATGACCCTTCCCCATCTCTCCTTAACATCTTAGAATACCATGTAGATGTTACACATGCCAATGAACATTTGAAATTGATTCTCAGGTATTGATACCTCATTCTATGAACTTGAGAAGGCCTAAAATAATGATTCATGCAATTTCTTTCAAACCCTGAATTCATAATTTGTGAACATGCCTCAAAAACATATATCACCTCTTTTCATGCTCACATATGCATAATTTACTTTAAAAATTATTTTTATACCCCCATTAGGCTAGGTAATGTCTAAGAGAGGTCTAAGTATAGGCTTAGTCTAAAGGTCCTACCCCTATAGGCTCACATTTAAACTATCATGAATGCTTCAATGCCTCACATACATGCTCAAATAGTGCCATACAACCTTCACATTCCTATGTTCATTCATTTTTATGCACATACCTCTTTGTGTCATGACTAGGCTTGCTATGCACTTTGACATCAATGACATGTATCTTCATGAGAACATAAGGCATTAGTTCCCTTCAAATTCTCTTAGTATCTTTCTCTCATGAAATCACTCTCTCATGACAACACTCTCTCAATTCATTCCTATCACATCACATAATAATAAATATCCTTAGTCACCTTTGACATCAACCTTCACAAGATTCATCTTTGACATCAATGACAATACTCAACAAGCATGTTCTCCACACTTACAAAGTTTTGAATTATCCAAATTGCACAATTATATGATTAAGACATATAGTTTTGGTAGAATTATATACATTGATACCATTATTAGACATATTTCTAGTATGAGACATATCTAAGGTGTGAATTCTATGTAATTTTCACCTAATATTACAAAATCAAATCAATTTTAGATTTCAAACATTTTTAGGGATTGTCACCACCCATCAGGTTGGACATTTATAGAATGTATTAATCTAATACACTATAGTAGTTGGTTTTTTTTTTGTATGGTTGAGGTGATTAAGTCACTCAATACTACAATTTTTTAGGTTGGACTTGATTACATCATCTAACCTCACTAATTTAATTAGTTTAGCTGATTTGGTTCACCCACACTCACTAGATTATAAGTATGATTGGTTTACATGGTTGAGCTAATATTAACTACTGGGTGGCAACTCATATTTTCTCAAAGGTAAGGGCCATGTGCCATCTAATCTCTCGATCTATTTAGATATATTCAATTTCAATATTTTTATTTATCCTAATCTTTATTTTAGTGATTCATAATTTCATATATCTTTCAAATGAAATTACCAAAAAAGTAAGAAGGTTGTATCAATAAACATGTTTTGCTAAACCTTTATCTCTTTCAATTTCAATAATCTAAATTATTTGAATTTTAGATTATATACACTAATTATATATTATAACATACTCTTGTTTGTAGGTCAGTCACTACCAAAGCACTCAAGTTGGACTCAAGAAAAGATAATGTGTGTTATACACACCCAAGTATGCATTCCTTTTCCTTTTAGTTAATAATTTAATTACTATATGTAGTGGGGTATTTAGAAATTATTTTTGAGTTATATATAACCTTATTATTGTACACTTGGTAAATACATATCATGTATGTACCTTCATCTTATAAAAAAATTCCACTACCAAAATTCTTGCATACACTATCTCTTTATGCCTCATTGCTTAACTCTTAGTCTGAACAATGTTGTTATAATGAATATGACCTTATATCTTATGAAAATTTTATAAAACTACTTATATTCCATCTCTACAAGTTATATACATACACTTGTTCAATTATATGGACACTTGCATTCTAGTTAGATGTTTGTGTCGAGGCAAGTGTACTACCCTTATGTCAGTGTCAAGTTACCTAAAGTCATCTAATTTTCAAATGAAACATATCCTAAAGGTCAGTCTATGTGATTTAATTTTAGATATAATCCAAGGTTATTAGTATAGATATAAGATCAACCCTCATTCATTCCTCACCTATAAACTTCTTACCTACTCATAAGACAACTTACCAAAAACATTCTATCAAGCACTCAAGTGAGAAAATATTCCCTATTTTTTCCTATTTTAATATTAATCATAGGTACAATACATCTACATCTTTGAATTACTAAGGAGAACTGTAAGAGATATATTTTCCAAGTTTTAAGATAGGTTACTATTGTACTTACTTATCACACATTACATAATTCACACACAAGTCAACATGTAAGGGAGAACTACATAAGTCTAAGTCCCTCTTCAAAGTATTGGTTATGTAGGAAAAACTCATTAATATAAAGGGTCTATGGGGTATCTGAACACCATGTTACCAATAAATCCACTATGAAGATGAATAACTAGGGTTTTAATATTTGACAAGGAGTGACAATCAATGACCTAGATCTAAATGCACTAGAGTGAAGGTGACACAAAACCCAAAATCATGCAAGTGGTTACATCTAATTTTAATAGGTATTTTATACTAGACACCTACATCAAATAAAAATAGTATCATCAATTTAACTATCCCAAGTTAATGCAAGTGTCCATAATTACAAAGGCATACTTTATAAAATTAAGTGATTGTTCTAGAATTTAGATCCAATTCACTTTCTACATATTTTAAATCTAGATATGTATTAACATTAAAACTAAGTATCTTGTTTTCATTAATATATATAGCATAGATATAATTTTTATATTTAGTGTTTCAATATAATCAATTCAATATATGTTTATCTAAGTTTTGAAAATAATTTTCTTTCTCTAGTGATAGTCTTATCTTTATATCATATGTTATATCTTCCCCCTTTAACCCTAGATGCCCTTAATATATATTTTAGGGTTAAATACTTACAAAGATGTTTCTAAATTTGATAATCCTTATATTTATGTGAAATTTTATGCTCATCTTTATATTGATGTGAAATATGATGACAATACTTCTATTGATATGTAATATGATGTTAGTCCTTTTGTTAATATCAAGTGTGTTGACATTTCTAAACCATGTAATGATTTCTCTATTGATATGAAATTTGATAATATTTGTAATAAATTTAATGAAAAAAATGTTTTTGATGAATATTTTATACCTATGATTAAGATACATTATGAGATGAAACCTATAAATCAATCTCTCCAAACCATAACTATCCTAATATCCATTTTGTGCCCATGATGCATGCAATATTTGAGTTTGAAAATAAAGTTTTTAGGTTATATTTAGAGATATAAGTTATAAAATTCTAAGTTTGATGATAATGTCATAATAGGGAAACCTATAATGTGAATGGTATTTAATCATCACTATCTCAAATGATTAATTATGCCTAAATTTAGTTTATTTCATGGACATTGAGATAATCATGATCACCTTGCATAGTTTATGTATTCTTTTGGAGAACATTAGTGTAATGGGAAACTATTATTAAAATATTTTCATCAAAGTCTAATAGGTAAATATTTGTATTGATTCTATAATCTACATAATGGGTTTATACATATATTTGTAAAATCAAAAGAGGCTTTATTATTTCATTTCAATAAGAGTAAAGGTTATAAATTAACATTAGAACATCTTTAAAGACTTCAATAAGGTCACGATGAAATTATATAGCATTATATTTTTAGGTTTAAAAATATGTTACATTGCTTAATGTATCATCTAAATGATTTTAAAGAGTAATTCATCTTTAATAAGGTTATTTTACCTCCACATAAGGAAATTGAACTTTATAATCCATATCCTTCTTTTGAGAAATTTTACATGGATATCTTTTGTTATGTGTGTGATCTTATATTTCATGATGTAGACATCCTAATTCCACCACGATAGTGTCATAATTATTAAAAATTATAATTAACCCTCTCTAATCTATCTTAACATCAAAAAATCCTATCACCACATGAAACAATTAAGTCATCACCATGACCTTATTCAAGAGTCCACTATTATCATCCCATGGTTAATTAATTTCTACTTCCCTCGACTCAAGGGAGTTCATATCATTGGGTGCATGCCATAGAGGTATGACTTTCATATATATTCATAGATTCAGATTATAGTGAAACAAGTTTTAAAATTTAGATTCAATAGGGGCATGTTTTAGAAACATGTTCTTCATACTTATTTAGTATTCAACATACCAAGATTATAGTGGGGGTATGTTTTGGAAACATGTATTTCACATTGGCACTTATATCAATTTACACATTTCTCTATATATAGTGTGGGAAAACATTAGAAGAATGTTATCCACACTTACACAATTTTTAATTCACTTGATTTTATAATTATATGATTCATATACAAATTTATGGTAGAATTATATACATTAGTACCATTATTATACACATTTTTAGAAATATGCATATCTGAGGTTCATAATATATGTAATGTGCACCTAATACTCTAAAATGAAATTAGTTTCAAGTTTCAAACACTTTTTGGTACTATCACAACCCACTAAGTTGGACATTTATTAAATAATTTGAGCCAATATACTATAGTAGTTGGTTAATGTTTTGGTATGGTTGAGATGATTAAATCACTCAATCTTGAAAAAACTATAATTTGAACTTGATTACATCATCCAAACTCAATAGTTTTATAGTTTGAGTTAACTTGGTTCACTCACACTCACTAGGTTATAAATATGATTGGGTTAGACGGTTGAGATAATCTAAACTGTGGGGTGGCAACTCATTTTATCCATGTTTGGGGTAATGTAGAATCCAATATTTATCCATACCTTTAGATGTATGTACTTTATAGATTTTTATTTGTTTTAATCTTATTTTTAGTGTTCATAATGATATGTATTTAAAATGAAAGTTTCAAAAGTTAAGATGGTTGCATCGATACACAGGTGTACTCCCAAACCTTAATTGATTTCAATTACAATCATTTCAATTATTTCAATTTTATATTATATGCAATGATTATATACTATAGCATGCTCTTTGTTATAGGTTATTCACCAAAATGGTACTCAATCTAGACTCAAGAAATGATAAGGTGTGTTATGCACACCTAGGTACACATTCATTTTCCTTTAAACTAGTAGTTTCATTAGTAGATTAGGGGAGTGGGGTAGATGTAGACATTATTTATAAATTATATAAAACCCTAGTTTTGTAAACTTTAAAAATACATATAATGGATATACCTTATTCTTATATAACTTTTATGCTACCAAAATCCTTGCATACATTATCTTTGTGCCTAATTACTTATCTCTTAGTCCAACCAATGTTATTATGATAACTCAGACATTTTATCTTTCCTAAAATGTTATAAACCAACCTATCTTCCATCTCTACAAGTTCTAGACCTACATTTTTTATCCAATTACTTAGACACTTGAGGCTTAGTGATATGATTGTATCGATGCAAGTGTCCTACCCACCTAATTTTCTAGTTCCCTAAAGTCATCTAATTTGAAAATGAAACATATCCTAAAGGTAAACCTAAGTGATTTAATGTGAGATATTATTCAAGGGTATTGTTATAAATATAAGATCAATCCTAATTTATCCTTCACCTAGAAACTTCTTACCTACTCACAAGAAAACTTACCAAAAACATTCTATCAAGCACTCAAGTGAGCCAAGATTCCCTACTTTCTCCTATTTACATATAGGTCATAGGTACAACACATATATAGTTATAAATTATTAAAGGAGTAGCCCAAGAGATATATTTTATAGGTTACAAGCTAGGTAAATTTCATACTTTATTATTACACATTACATGATTCAAACATAAGATAACATGTAGGAAATACCTACATAAGTTTGAGTCTTTATTAAAGGTACTAGTTATCTAGGCAATGCTTATTGATATAAGGGGTATCTGGGTAGATTAAAATCATGTGCCCACTAACCCATTTTTTCCAAAAAAAATATGAATATGAATATATAAGGTTTTTTTAATCTAATAAAGAGTGAGCATCCATGACCAAGATCTAAATACACTAGAGTAAAGGTGGCACAAAACCTAAAATCATCCAAGTGGTCGCATTTAATTTTAGCAAGTATTTCATACTAGACACCTACATTAAATTTATATAGTATCATTATGTAAATATCTTAGGTTGATGAAAGTGTCCATAACTACAAAGGCAAAATTTATATAATTAGGTGACTGTTCTAGATCTAGATCCAATCCACTTTCCACATGTTCTAGATCTAAATCTATATTAACCTTAGAACTAGTTAATTATATTTTTTTAATTGTTATATTTAACATATATTTACTTTATATATTTAGAATTTTATTTTAATAAATTTATTATATGTTTATCTATGTTTTAAAAACAATTGGCTTAATCTAGAGATAGTCTACCATCCTTGTGCCCTAGCATATCTCTTCCCCCTTTAACCCTAGATTCCCTTAATCTATATTTTAGGGTTAAATACTTACAATTATGTTTTTAAAGTTTATAATCCTTATATTTATTTAAAATATGACGACAATCCTTATCTTGAAGTGAAATTTGATGTTCATCCTTATATTGATATGAAATATGATGTTAATCCTTATATTGATATGTAATGTGATGTTAGTCCTTATATTAATATGAAGTGTGTTGATATTTCTAAACCATGAAATGATTCCTCTATTGATATTTAATGAGATAATTTTTCTAAAAAATTTAATGAGAGGAATGTTTGTGATGAATATTTTATACCTATGTTTAGGCTACATTGTGAGATAAAACCTATGAATGAATCTCTCCAAACCATAACCATGCCTATTATCCATATAGTTCCCATCACATATGCAATATTTGAGTTTGAAAATAAAGTTTTTAATTTATCTTTAGAGATAAAAATTATATAATGCTAAGTTTTATGATAATGTCATACTAGGGAAACCTATAATGTGAAGGTTGTTTAGTCATACCTATCTCAAATGATTAATTTTTCCTAAATTTGTTTGACTTGATGTACATTGAGATAATCATGAATACCTTTCATAATTTGTGTAATTTTTTGGAGAATGTTAGTTTAATTGGAGATTACTATTAAAATATTTATATTAGAGTCTAATAGGTAAAGCTTTGGATTGGTTATATATATATATATATATATATATATATATATATATATATATATATATATATATATATATATATATATATATATATAACCAAAAAAGGCTTTCTTATTTTATTTTAATAAGAGTAAAGGTCATATATTAACATTAGAGCATCTCTAAAGCCTTCAAGAAGGTCATGATGAACTTATATAGGATTACATTTTCAACTTAAAAGATATGTTACATTGTTTAATGTATCAAGTAAATGATTTAGAAAAGTAATTCATCTTTACTAAGGCTATTTTACCTCCACATAAGGAAAGAGAACTTTAAAATCCATATCCTTATTTTGATAAACTTTATATGGATATTCTATGTTATGTATGTGATCTTATAGATCATGATGTAGACACCTTGATTCCACCACATTAGTGTTATCATTATTCAAATTTATCATTAACCCTATTTAATTAGTATTAACATCAAAAAAACCTAACATCATGATATGAAATAATGAATTCATCACCATGACCTTATTCAAGAGTCCACTACCATCATGCTAAGGTTTAATAATTTCTACTTACCTCCCCTCAAAGTGGGGGTCATATCATTTGGGGAATGCCATATAGGCATGAATTCCACATTATTTCATGGATTTATATTATAATGGAGGAATTTTTTAGAAACATCTTTTCAATATTGGAACTTACACCAGTTCTTGAATTCATATTCATTAGGGGTAAGTTTTGGAAACATGTTATCCACACTTATTCAATATTAAACATACCAAAATTACTATGCGACATGTTTTAAAAACATGTCCTCCATATTGGCACTTATATATATTTATCCATGTATAGTGGGGGAATGATTTGGAATCATGTTATCCACACTTACACAATTTTGAATTGGCCAAAATGCAAAATTATATGATTTAGATACATATTTGTGGCATAATTATTTACATTGGTACCATTATTATACATATTTTTAACATGAGACATATATAAGGTGCATATGATATGTAATGTTCACATAATATTTTAAAATAAAATTAGTTTTATATTCTAAACACTTTCAAAGACTAACACTACCCACCAGGTTGGACATTTACAAACTATATTAAGTCAATATATAGTAATAGTTGGTTAAATTTTTGGTATGGTTGAGGTGATTAAATGATCAAAAATTAGGTTTTGATAAAGGTTCCAATTTAGAGTTTCAGTGGTGGCACACTATAGAGATCATTAAGAGCTTTTTGGTGCTTTTCACGGTTTGCAAAATGGAGTCCAGATGCTAAAGATATGGCTAGTTGAAGAAATCTTGTGACAGGGGGTGTCAAAAGTGGCGTGGCACTGTTGAAAACATGCCAAGTGGACTAATAGCCATTTGACACGTGGAAAAATAATTTGATACAAAAAAAATTTTGATTTGGTGTTTTTATTCACATGTTATTTGATATTTTCAAATGTTTACCACTTTGAAAAAGACACCAAAGGCCAACTTGCACAAACCACCAAGTCATCTGCCACGTCGTGCATGGACCAAGTCAAATCAGTGGCCTAAGTTGGCACCTAAGTCTTAGAATTTGAAATTTTAATGAAATTGACTATTTTAAGCATGAAAAATAGTAATTCCCAATGCATGTGGGACAAATACAAAGTCTGAGCACCCAAAGAGGAGTCAAAGCACACCAAACAAGGAGGATTAAATTCAAACTCAATCAGAGCACCTAGAAAGGAGGGTGGCCAGTTTTGAAAACTTGACTTGCTGCCCAAAAGGGATAGGCCTTGACCAATTCAGCCATAGAGATTTAAGTGTTATAAAAGGGACTAATTTCTACTTGAATAGACATAGGGAGCCGACTGTGTATTGGAGAATATAGACCCGCTTATAGTATTTGGTCATTTTGGAGCCTTTAGAGGCCAAATCAGAGTTCAGAGTAAACTACAAAGTTGTTTAGAATTTTAATACACTCTATGAAGTATATTCATTTTCCCAATTTGGAGAATTTATGATGACATTTTGAGCTATAGAAGTTTCCAATTTTGATTTTAGAGAAGCCTCTGCGTGTGATTCAGGAATGTGAAGGACATGCTGAGTCAGCCAAGGTCTTTCAAAGGTTTGATCACTATTTTTATAGAGATATGATCTTTTGTTGTTTTGTAATTATTATTTTGGCTTGCAAATTTATCAACAATTAATGGATCGATTTGATATGAACTTGGGGACGTAGGAATTCCAAACCCCATAAAAAAAATTTGTGTCTTGATCTTTGAGTTTAATTTTGCATTTCATTTTTAGTTAATTTATAGATTATAATTCAAATTTTAATCAAAATGAAAAAAATACTGATTTGATCATTTACAAAAAATTGGATAAAATCAAGAATTTGAAAAATCTAATAGTTTCAATGGATATTTGATGTGATCTATTAATTCACCTTTATTTTAGTTTTGAAACTTGATTTGGATCAGATTTTAATCAAATTTAATCATTCCAACATCTTATAAGTTGAGAAATTTAGAATCTATACTTTTAAATTTTCATTTAGAATTTATCAGTGGAGTTTATGGATCAGGTTGGTATTAGAGCAGTTAGAATGCAGGGATTGCTTCTAGTTGTGTGTTGACAGTTGCTTCTAGAATAGTTGGATTATTGGTTTGCAAATTGATTATATTGTAGTGTGCAGTGTGGAATCAGGTGTTTGCAGGAAACCATGGGCAAGTTATCACAGATTAAGGTCATCAAAGATGAAAATGAAATCTTGAGATGCCAAAAATTTGCACTTGAATTGTAAGTGGCAAAGCTAAAATCGGAGCTCAAATCCAAGGATGAGCTCTTGATTAGATTGCAATGTGGTGTGTGTGAAAAGGTAAAACCTTCAACTTCAGATGTAGAAACTATGACTGAGTGCACTGTAAGTTTTTCTCCATAGGAATCTTCATCTTCTTCTACCATTTTAGATTCAAATTCTAGTAATATTGTTTTTGGTGATTTTGAAAAATACACTAAGGGTATAGGATCTAAATTATTGTTTAAAATGGGTTATAATGGAGGAGGACTTGGTAGAGATAGCCTAGGTATAACTGACCTAATTTAGGTTGAGCATAGACCTCTTCATGCAGGTTTGGGTTATACTAGTGTGAAGGTGGATGATGGAGAGGTTTCTTCCATGGCTAAAGGAAGACGAGCTTCCAATAGCGAAGGTTTTAGGCCACTAGTTCAAAGGTGTAAAGGTACAAGAGGTATTGAGATTCCACCTCCTAATTCTTATACTAAATCTTTTGATCCAATTGATACTTTTAAGAAGTTTGGATATAATGTACAGAAGATAATGTAATCATTTCCATGCACTTTTTGTGGGATGAATAACCATAGTGCTAAGACTTGTTGGAAACAAAATGCTTTGTTGAAGTAGATTGCATGTTTTAAAGACCATTATTATGTTAATTTGGGAATTGGAAAAAGGGGACCCTCACCTAAGAAGGAAGTTTGTACTCATTGTAAAGTGAGTGGACATATGATTGATAGATGTTTTAAGCTTCATGCATCTTCACATTCAAGTAATGTTAGAACTAAGATGATTTAAAAACCTCTCACTAAGGTTAATGAAGATAATTCAATCCATAATGTAGTTGAAAATATAACCCAGGATAAGGTAAAACCTACAAGTGAAAATACATTTAAGAGGTTAAGTCAATAATATGTAATTAATATGAATCCTTATAGACAATCAATTTCACTAGGAAGAAAGAATTGGTTAAGTGGATTATCACTACATTCTTTTTTCAAAGCATGGTTAAGAATTCACCTAAGATAATGAACAAGCTTTGATAGATGTAGATTAGAGTTGGTGGGAACACTTAAAGATAGGTTTATCATATGAAGTTTTTGAATTCTCACTTTTTGATAACTCTAAGTTTTTGATCTCCAAAATATACTGTATTGGTAGTCTAATAATGGATAAGACAATAACTCATTTGAAATAGTTGGAGATAATAGTAGAATGCATGTTGTAGGTTGAGTTAATTCCTTACAACACTTATTAGACTACTATTTTGAATGTATCTATTTTTGGGCACATGGATGTATAGATGCATTATTAAGACCCTATGGGCATGTTTGGATGTTAGGCAATATACACCTTATGTTGTTTGCATTTCCTTTGCATATAAGTCCCATACCAAAGCATTGTATTGTAACATTTTTAAAATATTTCATGTATGTTTTTGACATTAACAAACTTGTTTTGTAGCTACATTGGGGATTGTTTTAGTTATTGATAGTTCACCCCTTTACAGGATGTGACATGGGCAGATAGTTTTGATATATTGTAATCACTTTTGCAGTTGTAGATTCACTTACCCATGCATTTAGATTAGGCATTTTTTTAGTTTGATTGTGAATCATTTTAATGTAATTTCTTATATCTCTTGTTATGATTGGGTTCTATTTTCATGGATGCAGTAGACCAGTTTGTAGTTTCAGGGGATATTAGACTTTTGGAGACCAAAAGCCCTCCATTGGGGAGGTGTGATCAAAAATTAGGTTTTGATAATGGTTCTAATTTAGATTTTCAATGGTGGCACACTATAGAGCTCATCGAGATCTTTTTGGTGATTTTCACAATTTGAAAAATGGAGTCTGGATGCTCAAGATATGGCTAATTGAAGAAATCTTGTGACAGGGGGTGTCGAAAGTGACATGGCATTGTTGAAAACATGCCAAGTGGACCAATAGCCATTTGACACATGGAAAAATAATTTGGTGCAAAAAAAAATTTCGTTTGGTGTTTTTATTCACATGTTATTTGAAATTTTCAAACATTTACCACTTTGAAAAAGGCGCCAAAGGCCAACTTGCACAAACTACCACGTCATCTGCCATGTCGTGCATGGACCAAGTCAAATCAATGGTTTAAGTTGGTGCCTAAGTCTTGAAATTTGAATTTTTAGTGAAATTGAATATTTTAAGAATGGAAAATAGTAATTCCCAACTCATGTGGGACAAAGACAAAGTCTGAGCACCCAAGGAGGAGTCAAAGCATGCCAAACAAGGAGGAGTAAATTCAAACTCAGTCAAAGTGCCTAGAAAGGAGGGCAACCAGTTTTAAACACTTGACCTATCACCCAAAAGGGATAGGCCTTGACCACTTCAGCCATAGAGGTCGAAGTGTTATAAAAGGGACTAATTTCTACTTCAATAGATACAGGAAGCTGACTGTGTATTGGAGAATATAGACCTGCTTATAGTATTTGGTCATTTTGGAGCCCTTAGAGGCCAAAACAGAGCTTGGAGTAAACTACAAAGTTGTTTAGAATTTTGATACGCTCTATAAAGTATATTAATTTTCCCATTTTGGAGAACTAGTGATGCCATTTTAAGCTATATAAGTTTCTAATTTTGATTTTAGAGAAGCCTCTACGTGTGATTCAGGAAGGTGAAGGACATGCTAAGTCAACCAAGGTATTTCAAAGGTCTAATCACTATTTTTATAGAGACATATGATCTTTTGTTGTTTTGTAAGTACTATTTTGGCTTGCAAATTTAGAAATAATTAATGGATCAGTTCGATATGAACCCGGGGACATAGGAATTCCAAACTCTGTAAACAATTTCTATGTTTTGATCTTTGAATTCAGTTTTGCATTTCATTTTTAGTTAATTTATAGATTATAATTCATATTTTAATCAGAATGCAAAAACTACTCATTTGATCATTTATGAGAAATTGGATAAAATTGAGAATTTGAAAAATCTGACAGTTTCAATGGATATTTGATGTGATCTATTAATTCATCTTTATTTCAATTTTGAAAATTGATTTGGATTAGATTTTAATGAGATTTAATCATTCCAACATCTTATAAGTTGAGAAATTCAGAATCCAAACTTTTAATATTTCATTTAGAGTTTATCAGTGGATTTTACGGATCATTAAATCATTCAATATTTCAAATTTTATAGGTTAAAATTGATTACATCATCTAAAATCACTATTTTTATAGAGTAATTTGACTTGGTTCACTCACACTCACTAGGTTATAAGTATGATTGGGTTGCACAATTGATCCAATCTCGACTACCAAGAGGTAACTCATTTTTTCTCCAAGGTTGTGGGTATCTGCCATCCAATATCTTTATATATATGCATTTTATAGATTTATATTTTTCCTAATATGATTTTTAATGATTCATAATGATATCTCTTTAAAATTAAATTTCCAAAAGGTAAGATGGTTGCATCAATACATAAGTGTACTCCTAAACCTTGATCTCTTTCAATTTAAATCATTTCCATGCTTTTAATTTGAGAATATATGTACTAATTATATAATGTAACATGATTTTGGTTTTAGGTTAGTCACTATTAAAGCACTCAAGTTGTACTAAATAAAATACAAGGAGCATTACACACACCTAGGTATGCATTAATTTTCCTTTAAACTATTAATTTGATTAATAGATTAAAGGGAGGGGGGTCAAATGTATAAACCATTTCTAAGTTATATAAAAACTTAGTCTTATACACTTGTAAAATACATATAATGGATGTACCTTCACCTTTTGTATCTTTTTTTCTACTAAAAGGGTCACATACACTATCTCTATATGCCTAATTACTTATCTCTTAATCTAACAAATATTATTATGATGACTCAAACCTTGTATCCTACCCACAATGTTATAAACCTGCTTATCTTCCATCTTTGTAAGTTCTAGAATTTCACTTCTTTTCCAAATACTTAGACACTTGCATTCTAATAGAATGTTTATAATTATGTAAATGTCCTACCTTTATGTAAGTTTTTAGTGCATGAAAGTCATCCAATTTAAAAATTAAACATATCCTAACTATTAGACTAAGTGATTTAATGTGATATATTCTCAAATTGGATTAGTATAAATATAAGATCAATTCTCATTCATTCCTCATCTAGAAACTTCTTACTTACTCAATAAAATTTACCAAAAACATTCTATCAACCACTTAGGTGAGCAAACCTTATATATTTTATCTTATTCCCATATCAATCATAGGGACAACACATATACAAGTTTGAACTACATAAGGATTAGCATAGGAGCTATATTTTCTAATTTATAAGCTAGTTGATTGTTTTATTTAATTATCACACATTACATGATTCAAACATAAGCTAACATGTAGGGGATAAATACATAAGTTTGAGGCCATCTTTAATGTATTGGCTATGTAATCAGTTCTTATTGATATAAGGTCTCTTTGGGGTAGCTTAACACCATTTGCCCACCAACCCATTTTTCCCATAGACACTGTGAATATGAAGAAATAGGTATTTTCTATTTGATAAGGAGGGACAATCCATGACCCATATATAAATTCAATAGATTGAATGCAATGAAAAACACAAAACCATCCAAGTGGTTTCATCTAGTTTTAATAGGTGTTACATATTGAAAACCTACATCAAAGTTAGAGAGTAGTGTTGATGCAACTGTCTAAGGTTTAAAAAAGTATCAATGAATATAGAGGCATAATTTCTAGAATTAGTTGACTATTATATAATCCATTCCAATTTCTAGTTATTCTAGATCTATATATGTATTAGCATTATAAATAGCTAAATATATTGTTTTCATTATTATATCTATAATATATGTATTTTATATCTTTAGAATTTTATTATAATAAATTAAGTATGTGTTTAACTATGTTTTGAAAATAATTGGCCTACTCTAGATATAGTCTACCATCCTTGTGCCCTAGGCTACATCTTCTCCCTTTAATCATAGATTCCCTTAATCTATATTTTAGGGTTAAATACTTATAAGTATGTTTATAATTTTGATAATCCTTATATTGAAGTAAAATGTGATGGTAATCCTTCTATTTATGAGAAATTTTATACTCATCTTTATATTAATGTGTAATGTCAAGTAAATCCTTGTATTGAAATAAAAGTTGATGTTAGTCCTTCTATTAATATGAAGTGTGTTGACATTTATAAACCATGCAATGATTCATCTATTAATATGTAATTTGATAATGTTTTTAAGAAATTTAATGAGAGGAATTTTTGTGATGAATATTTTATACCTAAGTTTAGGTTACATGGTGAGATGAAATGTATGAATGAATATCTCCAAACCATAACGATGCCTATTATCCATATAATTCCCATGATGCATGAAATATTTGAGTTTGAAAATAAATTTAATTTATCTTTAGATATCTAGGTTAAAAAATGATAGATTTGATGATGATGTCATACTAGGGAAACCTATAATGTGAAGGGTATTTAATCATCCTTATCTCAAAGGATCCATTATGCCTAAATACAGTTTATTTGATGGACATTGAGATAATCATGACCACCTTTCACAAATTGTGTATTATTTTGGAGAAAATTAGTGTAATAGGAGAGTATTATTAAAATATTTCAATCAAAATCTAATAGGTAAAGCTTTGGATTGATTCTATAATCTACCCAATGGGTCTATATATATATATATATATATGTATATATATGTAAAACCAAAAGAGGCTTTCTTATTTCATCTCAATAAGAATAAAGGTAATAAATTAATACTATATAATATTTAAAGACATAAATAAGGTCATGATGAATTTATATACTATTACATTTTCAGGTTTATAAATATGTTACTTTTACCTAGATTGGCTACAATAGGCCATTAAATTTCAAAACTTTTTAGCCAAGTTTCTTTAACTTTATTGATATCCTTTTGATGGGTATTGTCTTGTTTAAAGATTGTATTATAATGTTGAAGTGAGATGTTTTCCTTGGTACTGGTCAAGGTCTTCTAGGGTTTACTGACCAAGGGAGTGACTCAAAATACTTATCCTTGTATTCAATCTTTTAAATTTGATTATTCATGAAGGGTTTGGAGAATTTAAGGTATTTTTTCAAAGATTAAGGTAAAGTGTTTTATGTTGTTTAATCCTTATTATTACATGGTAAATGTGGTTTGAGGTGTGAAAGGTTATTTTATAGTTAAAAATTGTTTAAAATATGTAGAGATAACTTTTCAATAACTTCAGGGGTTTTTGATGTGAAGTTGGCAAGTATAGGTCAAAACATGATAGCTTCAAGTCAGGAAAAATAATGATTACACTTATAGGTAGTTACAACACATATCATGGGCCATAAAAAGAATTAAAATGCATTTTTAATAAATTTTAGGTGTATTTTATGTTTCCCCAGGTTCATGAAGGCCAAATCATGCTTGAATTTTTTTAGAAAGGTCAAAAGGGGTCAAGAAACACATTAGGACCTCCATTAGGTTCTTGGTAGCCAGAAGAAGGTCAAATTTTTTACATTAGTTTATGGAGGAGGTTATGAATAAAATAAAATTATATTAGGGTATTTTAAATAACCCTACTATCTTCAAATATATAGCAATATTTTATGGGTTGAGGGCTTAGGCTCTATGAATAATTGTTAAGAATTTTAGTACTCTTAAACTTCTTACAAACCCCAAAAGCTCAATTTTGGATAGTTTCAAGGCATTCATGACATCCTTGGTGAAAATTAAAGGTAATTTTAGTTCTATAAATTCCATTTAAATCTTATCACATAATCTCCCAACCTAAATTTAGCATGTGCAAGCATTAAATGAACCCAAATATTAAGGTATAGGTTTGTAAGATTTGAAAGCATTGATTCTATAACTAATTGACATTATCAAGAGGGTTTTGAGTTTATGAAGAATATAAAGATCATGATATAAAATTGTAAAAACCATTAAAAATCCATTACATTTTCCACCTAGACTACGGTCATCTTCAAAGTATCTTTTTACAATTGATCAATGCATACAGACTTCAAATGGAGAAGCATAACCATGAAAACAAGAAAATATTATGTTTGGAAGGTAATGTACTTTAAGTGAATATTTTATAATTAATAAAAAAGTATATGTGAATCCCATAAATCCTAAAATGAGATATAAAACGTTAAATATAACCCTTGATCAAAAGTTGCAGGTGGTAGGGTGAAAGACATTGAGTTTATGCTCTTGAACAAGGTTTCAAACATGAAGAGAAAGATCACAAATTTGTAATAAAGAATTATGTTTCCAATAAAACTTGAGGTTTTTATATTAAATGTAAACATAATTAAAATTTTAAAAACCCAACATGATCATGCATGATTAAGATGACTGAGTAAAAATGTAGTCATACACTTATAGCCTCCTTTAAGAATAAGTCTGCAATAAGGTTTTAAAAGATCTTGGAAAATCTTTCATGTTTTCTCAATTGAAAGAGGTATTTATACAACTAAAATAAACATCGCATTGTTCATAAGACTATTAAATCTAAAATAAGGCAAGGGATTCAAGCTAAAAATAATTTTGAGATGGTTCAAACCTAGAATAAACATCTACAAGTTTGTACATCAATTATAGAGGGAAAATGCACTTTTTGTGCTAAACATTAAATTTAGAAGGTAAAGGAGGATTTATCTGATGTTAAATAATATTTTATAAGTTTATATACTCCTTTTAATTTAAAAAATCCATCTCATGAATCCAATAGTATTTGAAAGGAAGTTTAATAGGTCTGTAAAGACCTAAAAGGACAAGTTTTGCTTCTAAGCCAATATTGAAGAAACCAATAATGGAGTTTGGTTTATTACCATGGAAGATATTATTAAAAATATAAATAATGAAATTTTAAATTTTTTACATTTTCCTTAACAATTACGGATATAAATTTGTATGTGGTAGTACAAAAAATTTATTCCTTCATGTTTAGTGGGACTGTGTACATCTACACACCTACACATATGGGTGTGATGATACATATATGTTTTTAATAAAGTTTGGATTTTTATAAATCATATAGGTAAAAATATAATAGATATAATAAATTTATTTATGTGTGAAAGATTAAACCATCCAATAAAACCACTCTCAAGTTCTAACAGGGTTTTAGACCTAAAAGAGACTTACATGCATACACATAAAACATGAAGAAAACATACATGATTTGGGTAAGATTTGAATTTTTAAGGATATGTTGAGGTGAATAAAACCTTGAAAAATATATATTTTTTTAAAATTAATCATTTTACTTAGGAAAAAAAACCAAACAATAGTCATTAGGTTCATTTCTATAAGACTACTTACAAACATTAACAATAAACTTATGAAAGTTATAATGAGTTGAAGGGGTAAAATAATTTAGAGAAAAAAATTAAAAAATGATAAGTCATATAAAAGACCCAAAGGATTTTTTCAAATCAAAATCAAGCATCTTCGTGACCCTCTTTGCCAAACTAGCCTTCTCAAGTGCACTTATAGGCCTACAGTGCTCGAGAAGGTACTTTTCTCATGTCAGAGATCAATTGAGGAGATGTAAGGGTTATAATGTATTTAGTATATGTTAAGATGGTTTTTATAATAAAAATTATTTGTTTTTTTCATCCATTTTTGGGCCATCCTTTATGAATCATTTTTAAGAATATGAGGAGGTCAAAACTACTTTTAGGGAATCTAAAGGAGCTCGATGAGGCCAAATGGTATTATAAGTGACTAAAATGGATTAGAATGGATTTTAATTTTTTTTAAATATATATAAACACCTATTTATCATATTTTTTATCCATAAATTATAATGTGTGAAGAATAAATGTATAAGAATTAGCCTAAAAATTTGGTTGTAGTGTTATTTTCATGTATATAGACTATATAAGAGTTTCTTGGTCAATGGAAGAGGATTTATAGGTCTAAAAAATATATTATGAACTTAAATGGGATATTCAAGTAGTTATAATAACATTTTGACAATATTTAAAGTCACATAACAACCCTAAATGAGCATTGTCGCTTGCTTGTAGAAAGATCATGAATGGGTAGACCTTCTTAATTCCTTCAAAGCCATTAGAAACTTCATGAAACTAATGTATTCATATAATGACATCCTAAAGATTTTCCTCATTTCATATATAGGTTTATTATAATTGACAATTTTTGTTGAAAATATTTTATGTATAATTAATTTGTTATGGTGATAAGGATATAAACAATTAGAATGAGAAGAGGTATGAGGTTTAAGTTTAACTCTAATAAGGCGAAGAAGATTTTCAAAAGTTATTTTTGGCATATAAGGTTTCCAATTAAGTTATGTTTCAAAGTAGTAACTTGTAACTACCATTCAAATAAGTATATTTGTAAATCCAAGGAGAGGGAGTTAGCTTCAAGAAATATCAAACCTACCAAGATGATCTTCAATGCCATTCCCCACTAATAGCTCCATCAACACTTGGATTAGAATGTTGAGAATAATAATATAACATACTCTTTGTAGATTTGATGTCACAATACCTATATTTTTTAACTATTTTTATGATGAAATAATGCCATGATGGAATTTTTACATGTCCTACCTCTATCTCTCTCCTTTCTTCTTTTATAAATGAAGCCTTAAATGACATTGTATGCATACTAAATATTATTATGGTGAAGCCCTACTCAAATAAACACATTTACTTTGACTTTGAAGTGAATATATGTTGATTTATTTCCTTCTAAATCTATAATATAGTGTATGCTTCATGGTTAGTTAATGAATGTTAGTGGTTGTGTCGTAACTCCCTCTTACTTGTACTCTCCTTCTTACATCCTTGTAGGTTTATAGTCTCTTTTTAGGTCATATGAAGTGTGTTACATGGTCCTATAATGGATACATGTGGATTTTGCTTCCCTGGTGTCTCCTCTAAGACCTCTTGATAATCCCTATTGGTTAATGTCTTGACCATAACCTCCATATTGAAACACTAATGCTTAGATAGTTATATTGAGTTGTGAAATAGGATTTAGTCATAGTTCATGTTTTTAGTGAAGTATAAGTGGAGGGTATCGACATTTTTTTCATCACCCTTTATTTACTTCCATTTTTATTTTTTTCCATTTTACTTATCAATTGAATAGGTTTAGTAGTAGTTTAGGTGAAGTATTAGTGGAACTAGCCCATATCTAGAGATTCACTTTATTGATTAGGCCACCCAAAATCATCTAAGTAAGAAGGATTGAACATTCTTATTGATTGTGTAATCTAGAGTGTTAAAATTTTTGGCATGCCCATTCGGATAGAGTTTTAACAATTTTGTCTAATATTGATGTTAGTCTTGACAAATTTATGGCTATAATAGCCTTAATGCAACTTCTAAAAATACTAACAAGTTTTTGGCTCTTTGTTGTAAACTATTAAGAAAATTTCATGCCAAAGGTAACTACAAGGCTAGTTTCCAAATGTTTTCCTTTTAAATATTTTTATTACCCCCATTTTCAATCAAAAGAAAGAGATTCATACATTATATCCCTTATACCAAATTCCTTATAAGGGAATTCCATTTCCACTATAGTCTAAGCTCTAAAGCTAGAATGGATATTCCTAAAAACCTAGATTTTATTACCTTAAATGGTGAAATCCATCTACATATTGAACAATATGATGATATACATTTGGTATATATTAAAAGTGTCCCCTATTTAAGCATAAAAACACCATTACCCCTATTGGGCACATTAGAGATATAGCTAATTTTTGTAATATACACAATATTACTCAAGAGAAAGTGTGTATTAGATTGATATAAATTTAATTTAATGGAAAGGCTATAGATTGGTACAATACCTTGGATCCTAATTATATTTCCTTATGGGACCAATTAAGAGAGTAATTGAGTAAGATGTTTGAGGACAAGACTAATCACTTGTCATTGGTTGAGCAATTAACCACCATAAATATGTAGCCCCATAAGAGTTTATGAAATATTTTAGATCTTTATTTCAAAAAACATGGGATAGGATTCCACCTCCTGTGAGACCTACTAAAAACCATGCCTTCCTTTATTATCTCAAAGTTTTGAATAGTGGCATATCTTTTATGAAATAATCCATGGGAGGGACTAATTTACTTGATGCCTATGACATTTCTATTAGGGTTGAGAATAGCTTCGTTAAAGATGGAAAGATTACCCAAATACCTCATATGCCTTCGTTTCCTAATATAAAACGTCCTATGTCAACTCTTGATCTTATTCCCATGAAAACAAGTCATAAATGAACTACTCTTAGCTAATCATATATAATAGATAGTTTAGAAGGGGTGATCAAAACCCAAGGAAATAAGATATTGGCTTTGAAGAGACAACAACCTCAATGCCATAAACCTTATCAAATTCCATATTAGTCCTATCATCCTTATTAGTCTAATATACCACCTTTTCAATCTGAATTCCAAGTACAAGAGAATATTACTCATGATAAACCATATAATAGTCATAATCCAAATTCTACCTCCACCTATAGAGATCTAGTACCTATGTAAAATAATATTATGTAGGAGTATGATTGATATTTTTAATGCGGTCATCCTCATGATAAGTCTACTAATCAAAGTGAGGTGTTTAATAAATATTTTATTGCACAAAATGGAAAAAATCCCCTTATGACACAAGCTAAAATTCCTAATAAAAGAGGAGATAATGGAGAGCAAGATCAATCAAAAGCTATATAGGTGAAATTTCAAGAGGGAGATTTGTGTGCAGTCAATCAGTTGGCAAGCACATGTAAAGTTGATTCTTTCATAGCATCTAATACAAGGTCTAAGAAAATACCAATGTAAAATGGTCAATAGATGGGTAAGGGAGATTATTTATCTTCTCTAATGCTTATAAAGTATAATGAACCTAATGCAACCTCACAAGCTCAGCAGGTTCATAAAAATTAGAATGAGAGATGTACTTTCATACCTCAATCCTCACAATCTCAAGGTAGTGTTTTTGATCCTAAAAGACAAATAAAGGTTAATGGCTCTCCCATAAAATTTTAGTAGGTTAATAAAAATTATAATGAGAGAGGTGATTTCATACCTCAATTCTCAAAAACTCAAGGTGGTGTTTTTGCTCCTAAAGGATAACTAGAGGTTAATTTCTCTCCCATCAACATTAAAGATCAAATGAAGAAGTCTCATTTGAGTATCCTAATGTTAGATAAATTTCTCATTCCTAGGAAAAGGGATATACTTTAAGAGGATTTATCTAAACTTATCCTTTCCTAAAAATTAGTAAGGAGAGATAATACAGTCTTTGCCAATACATCAAATCCTAGTGAAGGGCAACCAATCAAAATATATAAGCCTCTTCCTTTCTATATTTATGTGATTATTAGATATTTTTTTGTTCATAATTACATGATTGATAATGTAACAAGTATCTCTATAATTCCCAAAAAGTAGATGATAAGTTGGGTTTGAAGTATGAGACAAACACTAAGGGAGTGTTATAGTTATATGGATCAACTACCAAAGTAATTGGTGTGATCAAAGGTTTAAAAATAACTCTCCATGCATGGACCAATTTTTCAATCTCCCAATATTTTGTTATCATATATTTTCCACCCTACTTTACTCTATGCCTATCTAGAGACTTCACTACTAAAATTATCAGTATTTGTCATCTAATTGGTTATGTATGTTGTTTAAAACTAGATATGTTAATCAAGTCACAATGAAATGTGAACTAATTTCTAGGTTTCATCTGGAACCCTACATGTCAAATATCTTAAATTTGAATTTCACTATCATTAATTATGGATACCATCATACTAATTAAAAACTATTAATACCTCTTGAAGGCATATCATACCTCTTTCTTGATGAGTGGGGGATTGATAATCATGGTTATAATCCTACATTGAAGAGCTAAGATTATGGATTTACTATTTTCATGAACAAGGTGAAGTTAAACCAACTCTTTATAAATTAAATGAGGATAGTTGTGTGATATGGCATTTATTATTTAATGGTTCAAGGAGCAATAATGGATCAGGAATTGATGATGACATAGTAGTCTTGAGTGAGGTTGTAGTAGATAGTCAAGAATATGTAGTGGTTTCTAGTGAACTTAAAGAAGCTCAAAGTGGGCATCAATAAAAATCTAATCATTTATGGAAATAATACATCATTATATGTAATGTATTTAAAATCCTTAGAAAAATATCAGCTCCTATAGGAAAAAATAGAGATGCCACTAAAGTTGTTATACCTTGAAGTAGACATGAATAAAACCTCAATGAAAACATGGCCAAGGAGGTTGATCATTTTAGAGATCATATTGATTAATATGTTGATAAAATAATGACTTAAGAAGACCAAAATATTTATCCCAAAGATCCACTAGAGGATGAGATTACAGTTACCTTCACAAATAATAAGGTGATCACTTTTTAAATTTATCTCCATATTAAGTAGCATAAAGTAAGCATAAAGCCCCATGAAAAATATATCTACATTGGACATATGTTTTATATAGCTGATATAATAGATATTTTGGGTCTAATTTAAAATAAAAAAGGCCATCAAAATGTCAACATATTTATAGGTAAGGCATACCTATCACTTCACTAGCAATTTTTTGATAGACTCTACCTATAAAGTGTAATTTTTTTATAGGTAATCAGGAAAGTTATAAAAAATTTCCTTTTGATTGAGGTGAAGCAGGAATTTAGGGATAGCTTGCATCATTTTACATAGCATATTAGTGTGTGTTTCCTCCAAGTGATTTTAACATAATTTTATCGTATTATGTGTGTTATATTTCTATTGGTGTGTTGGGAAGGTACTTTTAGTTTTAATTTGTATCAAAGGTTATATCATGTTCATTTTTAGTTTGGGTCTTATTGAGAAGTATTGTCAAGTGATCCCATATCCAAATATATGAAATATGGCTAGTAGTCTAAGTATATATTAGGAATAAACACCCTAAAGGTCACCAAAAATGTTATCCATATTGGATACCATAGGCCATTATATTTAAAAAATTGTTATCCAAGCTTCTTTAACTTTGTTGATATCCTTTTAAGCAGTATTGTTTTGGTTAAAACTTGTCTTGTAATGGTGAGGTATGAACAGTTAGTGGTCAAGGTATTCTAAGGTGGCCTAACTAGGAGAGTAAGTCAAAACACTCAACCTTATCTTTAATATTTTCAATTTTATTATTCATGAAGGGTTTGGAGAATTTAAGGTATTTTTAGAAAGATTAAGGTAAAGTGTTTTATGTTGTTTAAGGCTTCTTAGTGTATGTTAGTTGTGGTTTAAATTATAAAACGTTATTTTATGGTCCCAAAACGTGTAAAATATGTAGATAGCACTTATAAATTATTTGGGAAGGAGTTTCTAGTGTGAATTTTGCAGGTATATGTTAGAACATGATAATTTGAAGTTAGGAAAAATAATGATTACACTTATAGGTAATTACAACACATGTCATGGATTATCAAAGGAATGAAAATGAATTTTAAAGAATTTTTTAGGTGTATGGTATGTTTCCATATGTTGATAAAGGCCAAATCATGCTTGAAGAAGTTTGTAGAGGTCAAAAGAAGGCAGGAAATGTATCAGGACATCTATCAGGGTCTTGACAACTAGAAGAAGGTCAGTGATTTTATAGTAGATGATGGAGGAGGTGATGAATAAAATAAAATGATATTATGGTATGTTAAGGACAATTATTACCTTAAATTTTATAATATGAGTTTAGAGGCTGAGGTCCTCTGCTCTATGAATCATTTCTAGGAAGTTTAGTACTCCTAAACTTCATAAAAACCCCAAAATCTTAGTTTTGTACAATTTCAAGCCATTTATGATATTGTTGGTGTAGATAAAATGTCATGTGAGTTATTAAAAGTCTCTTAAAATCTTATCACATAATCTCCCTACATATATTTGGCATTTTTAGGCATTAAATGAGCCTAAATATCAAAGTATAAGTCTACAAGATTTGAGAGTGTTGCTTCCATGATTATTTGACAATGTCAAGAGGGTTTAGAGATTATGAATAAGCCAAGGAACATGATATAAAATTTTAATAAACCATCACACTCCATTCCATGTTAAACCTATCCTAAAATCATCTCCAAAGTGACTTTCTATGACTGATCAATGCATACAAACCTCAAATGGGAGAGGCACAACCAGGAAAATAAGAAAATATCATGTTTAGAAGGTAATGTAATTAAATTGGATCTTATAAAATTCATATACATTTGTATTTTAATCCCATTCAGCCTTTAATGATCTATTAAACGTTTAATATCACACTTTATGGAAAGTTACAAGTGGTAGGGTGAAAACTATTGAGTTGAGGCTCTTGAATAAGGTTTCAAGCATGAAGAGAAAGATCACAGACTTGAAATAAAGAGTTAAGTTTATAATTAATTATTAAGGATTATATACTAAATATAAACCTAATTAAAAATTTCAAACCCATTCATGATCATGAATGATTATGATGACTAAATAAAAATCTAGTCTTACACTTACAACCTCCTCCAAGAATAAGTCTGCAATAAGGTTTTAAAAGATCTTTGAAAATATTGAACATTTTATAAGTTAAAATAGGTATTCATAAAAATAAATATACCTAATTTTTTTTTTAAACCATTATATATTAAATAAGGTAAGGGGAGTCAAGATAAAATAAATTTTGAAATGGTTCAAACCTAGAATAACCAACTACATGTATACACATCAGTTATAGATAAAAAATTTATTTTTTGTACTAAACATGAATTTTATGAGGTCATGGAAGATGTATTATATTTTTAAAAATATTTTATAAGTTATTAGACTCATTTTAATGAAAAAAAACTATTTCATTAAGCCAATATTCTTTGAAAGGAAGTTTAATAGGTTTGTAGAGACCTAGAAGGACAAGTTTTGATTCTAAGCCAATATTGAAGAAACCAATAAGGTATATTGGTTTATTAAAATGTAATATTGTATAAAAAATCTCAATAATTCATAAATAATTTTGTTATAATTTACATATCCATTATTGATTAAAATTTTCAAGTGGTAGTAGAAACAAGTTGTTCCTTCATGCTCAATAGGACTGTGTAAATCTATAGACCTACACATAAGAGTGTGATGAGAGATATAGGTTTTGAATATATTTTTTTGTTTAATAACACATATATGGAACCATATATCATATATATTAATGGTATTTATAGGTGTGAAAAAGGGAACCATCCAAGAAAAACACTATCAAGTTCTAGTAGGGTTTTAGACCTAAAAGAGACCTATAGGCCTATACATAGAACATGCAAAAAATATACAAGCCTTGGGTTATATTAGAATTTTTAAGGATATTTTTAGGTTAATATATAATTTATATAGATTTATACAATGTTTGGACTCATTTTAACGAGTAAAAAATGCCAAATAATGGTCATTAGAGTCATTTTTATAAGATTGCTTACAAACCCTATCAATGGACTAATGTAGGTTATAATGAGTTAAAGGGGTAAAATAATTTATATGACCATATAAAAACATAAAAATTCATATAATATACATGAAGGATGTTTTTAATATAAAAAACAAGCATATTTATGACCCATTTTGCCAAACTAGCCTTCTTGAGTGCACATATAAGCTTGCAGTGCCCAAGAAGGTAACTTCTCATGTGGGAGATTAGTTGAGGAGATACATGGGTTATAAAGGTATTAGGATATGTTAATTTGGATTTTATACTCAAAAAATTTGGTGTTTTTTCATCCATTTTGGGATATCCTTTTTGAATTATTGTTAAGAAGATGAGGAGGTCAAATTTACTTTTATGGAACCTAAAGGAGCTATATGAATCCAATTGGTCTTATAAGTGAATAAAATATATTTGAATGTATTTTAAATAGATTTAACGATCTATATTAATCTATATATCATATATTAGATCCATAATTTGGTACTTGTGATTAATAAAGGTACATTAATTAGCTTAAAAACTAGGTGTAGGCCTATTTTCATGGCAGTGGGTTGTATAAGAGTTTATTTCTCAATGAAAGAGGCTTTCTAGGTCTAGAAAAATATATTATGATCTTAATAGGATATTAAATTTTTTCTCATTACATGTTTACAATATTTTAAGTTGCATAATGGGCCTAAATGAGGATTGTCCATTTTCTCTAGAAAGAGTATGAATGGGCAAACCTTCTTAAGTCCCTAAAATGCATTAGAAACTTCATGAAACTATTGTATGCATATGATGACATCCTCAAGATCATCCTTAGGTCACACACACACACACAAACACACACACACACACACACACACACACACACACACACACACACACACACACACACACACACACACACACACACACACACACACACACACACACACACACACACACACACACACACACACACACACATATTACAATCATGGAATTTTTTTAAAGAGATTCTATGTACAATAATTTTTCTATAGTGATAAGGCTATCAAGGATCAACATGAGAAGAGGTATGAGTTTAAATTTTAACTCTCAAAAGGTGGAGAAGCTTTTAAAAATTTAGGTTTATCATAAATTTTTTTCAAATAATCTGGGTTTCAAAGGATCTAATTGTAACTACCCTCCAAATAAGTATATGTGTAACTCCAAGGAGAGGGAGTTAGCTTTAAGAAGCATCAAACCTACCAAGATGATCTTCCATAATTTTACCCATAAATATATCCATCAAAACTTGGATTATTGTGTTCATAAAAATAAGATAACATACTATTAATATACTTGATGGTAGAATACCTCTATTTTTAAACTATTTTTATTATGGAATAATGCCATGATGAACTTTTTCCATGTCCTACCTCTATCTCTCTCCTTCCTTCTTCTATAAATGAATCATTTAATGGCATTATATGAATATTCAATCTATGAATGGTGAATCCCTACTCAAATAAACATTTTTACTTTTCTTCTAAAGTGAATATATTCTAATTTATTTCCTTCTCAATCTTTCATCTAGTGTATACTTCATGGTTATTTGATGGATGCTAGTGTTAATGTCTTAAATCCATCTCATTTATCATCTTATTATAACCTATTTTCAA
The DNA here is from genome assembly GCA_037957365.1 of Torreya grandis. Lineage (NCBI taxonomy): Eukaryota > Viridiplantae > Streptophyta > Pinopsida > Cupressales > Taxaceae > Torreya > Torreya grandis. The sequence continues at coordinate 980,664 of JARHVA010000908.1, read as the reverse complement.
TTTTTTAGTCTCTTTGTAGGTCATATAAAGTGTGTTACATGGTCCTAAAATGGTTAACTGTGGAAGTTATTTCACTAGTGTCTCTTATGAGACCTCTTGATCATCCCTCTTAGTTAATGTCTTGACCATAACCTCCATATTGAAACACTAATTCTTAGAGACTCATGTTGTGTTATGTAATAAGATTCAATCATAGTTCATGTTATTAGTATAATATAGGCAAGTGGAAGGTATCACCCTTTGTTTACTTTCATGTTTCTCTCTCTCCCTTTTACTTGTCAATTGAATAGGTTTAGTAGTATTTTTGGTTAATCATCAAGGGATTAGCCTATATCTAGAGATTCACCACATTTATTAGGCCATCTAAAACTAGAGGTTTTAACATTGATATAATATAAGTAATAAGGCTTTATAAACATTCTTAATGGTGAAATTTATAGTGATAATCATTACATTGTTTAATGTATCAGATAAATGATTTAGAAAACTATTTCATCTTTAGCAAGGGTTGTTTACATCCACATAAGGAAAGATCACTTTATAATACATATCCTTATTTTGAGAAACATTACATTGATATCTTTTGTTATGTTTGTCATCTTATATTATATGATTTAGACATCCTAATTCCACCATGATAGTGTCACCATTATTTAAATTTATGGCTAACCCTATCTAATCTAGACATGAAACAATTAATTCATCACCATGACCTTATTCACGGTTACACTACCATCATCCCATAGTTAATTAATTAATTAATTAATCATTAATAATTAATTAGTTACTAATTAAATTCATGGATAACTAATTAATAAAATTAATAAAAAAATAGATAATTATCCTCAATCCTCCATTTCATGTCATCAGATGTGACTATTCAATCAACTACCTAGTATGGAAATGGAAAATTATTGAATTTAATCCAAGACAATAGGTTAAATCCTCATCCATTTTGAAACAAATAAATTAACTATCCCATCACTCTATCTCCAAATAGCAAACAACTCTATTAACTCTTACACAAAGAGGAAATAGATCAGTTAACTCTTGTACAAAGAGGAAATGAATCAGTTTACTCCTCATCACTCTTACACAAATAAAATCAAACCAATAGAATATGTATCCAAATGGAAACATATTATTTAACTAACACATTTAATCTCATCCAAATTTTAAAGTTTCCAATATAATTAAATGATTTTAAATATCTGATTCCTCAATCAAATACATTTAAATTCACCATTACATCCTTTACTCTAGATCATGAAATATTATTAAATAAATGTCATCATTTCAAATATAAATATCTCTTGCAATCAAACATGTATATGATATCAAAAACTTGCACACATTTTTAGAAACCACATAGTAACCAATTATGAGTAAATTTAGATCAATAAAGGAGGGCCTTCATTCGTTAGGTGAAGGTATATTTGTTTTTCTCTTTAATTAATGCTTAGTTGGAGTTAATGTTAGATTTAGATTAGTAATTTGGTATTGTTTTCTTAGTTCTTATAATTTATCTAAGTTTTTACATTTGTTAAGCCCCAACCCCTCCATTTTAACACTATTTCATCCATTTTAATCCATATTCTCATTATAATATCCCATTTATGTATTTTATCCCTACATTTCCTCTCAAGGTTGGATCATATCTACCAACTATGATAATATGAGAATCATCATCACACATGCATCTCTCTATTACTTTTCTTTATTCATTGAAAGGTCACTACTTATTCTAGTCATAATGTCTTTTCAAAGAGAGGAAAAAGTAGACATCCTAATTTTGACACCCTAGTGACCTCATTATTAAAAAAATTAATTATCCCTACCTAATATGTCTTAACAACTCAAAATAATAACATCAATACATGAAATAATTAATCCATCACTATGACTTTAATAAAAAGTCTACTAACATCATCCCATATTTAATTAATTTATCATTATTAATTAATTGATAATTAAATCCATGAAAAATTAATTAATAAAATAAATATAAATAATTAATTACTCTCACACCTCAATTCTATGTCATCACATGTCAACATTCAGTCAAATACCCCATTCAAAAGGGGAAACTTATTCAAGCCAATCCAAGATAGTTAAATCATCCATTTAGAAATAAATTAGTTAACTATCTCATCACTCTATCTCTAAAGAGTAAACAACTTATTTAACTCTTTAAAAAATAAGAAATAAATTATTTAACTCCTCGTCACTCTTGAAAAACATAAAAATAAAATAATCAATTGTCCTCAAATAGAAGAACATCTAGAGTGAGGGAAATTGTATTTATAGGTATTAGATATAAATCTAACACTAGGGAGATCAGGTTTAGTTATAATTTTGTTAATTATAAAATAACCTAGGTTTTGGGAGGAGTATGATTTGATCTTGGACACTTGTCTACAATTCATGCACCTAAAATTGGTAGTAAAGGAACTAATTGCTTCCCTAAGAAGACATGAGCATCAAATTGCTCTTAGCTATAGAAGAAATCTATCAAGAAAAAGAAATCATGATTCAAAGTTCCAAGCTGAACCAAATGAATTTCCATTTGACCCTAGAGGGAATCTTGTCACTACAAGTTAGTTATTATAGGTTTGCTTTAATAAGTGATTATCACAAGTAGTAATATGCTTCCCTTTTGTCTTGTTTTCTCTATTTCCTTAGGTTAGTGGTCCTTATTTTTTTTAGGTTAGTTTCCCTTTTGTTTTGTGTTTCCATTCAAAAATTTCCTTGAGCACATTGTTTTTTTATTCCTTTTGGTCTTTGTTTGTTTCAAGAGGGGTTATCCAAGTGTTGACAACTAGTTTTAGCTTAAAATCAATATGTTGACCTAGAGCAGAGACACCATGCCTAATAGACTAAACAAGGAAAATAGTTTTGGTTATTAAGCTTAATAGGTATTATTTCCTATGATTCACTAGATATATTGGAAATTTTGGTGTACATACAAATCTTTTGCCTATATAGATGCGTTAAACATAGTTTTAGATGGAATGAGTGGTCTAAAGATTGTATGTAGCTCACAAAGCTTTTGAAACACAATTTAGAGAAATGTAGTTTCTAAGGTGATAATAATATGTTTACACAATCCTTAGAAGTTCATATAAACCTTATAAATATGAAAAACAATTCAAAAACAAGCCTAAAAGAACTAAACTATCATAGCACATCAGGCAAAAGTAAACAAATTAATCTTATTACACATTTCATAAATATGATTAAAAGGTCAACCAAAGTTGAAGGAGTGCATGGACATGATGTTTTTCTTGCATAGATCATCCTCTAAAAATTTCATATCTTGATGTATTTTATATCTTAAGATATAAACCTTCAAAGTTAAACCAACAATCTAGGATGTGCATTGAGACATCAAGATTAAGCCTCATAAAATAGCCATTTAGAGTGAAATGTTCTAAGGTTTAATGTGAAGTTAAAAAGTGTCAATATAATGGGATCTTGACAAAATAAAAATACAAAAACATGCAATTATTGATGAAGATGGTGGGTCCTAAATATCTAATGGTATGTGATCCATCATACAAAGTAGATCAACAATAAGAATCAAGTCAACAAGTTAGTGGATCCCAAAAGCAAATGAGAAGATGAGAAATGTATAAATCATGAAAGCTCAAAGAGTATATAATAGTGAGCTTTGGGTCAAAAGGTTAGTGTATTCTAATATCAAATGCATGGGTGATAAGTGTCTCAACCATGTTAAACTGGTAGAAGATCTATGGATTGCATCGATTCATATAGAAGAGAATTGATGGTGTGAGTCAAGGTTAAAAGTTTAATAAACCTAAAAAGAGGTGTAAAGATACTAAGTGTCTTAAATTAATAGGATTGACTCAATAATTGATGGATAATGAATAAATTTGAGCCCAAGATATTTCTAATGGAGGTTAACAAAGAAGTTTTTGACCTAGACCTAGGTAGACATATGCATAGAGCCAAGTTTAAATATGGTCCTAGGATGAACTAGAATGGATTGTTCAAGATTTATCATCACCATTAGATCTCCATGAAGGTATAAAAAGTATTTCTAGACCTAATATAGATAAAAGGGTGGCAACTTATTTTCTAATTGAGGTCAAACACCTTATAAGCTTCATTTCATCGACATTAAGATTATAAGAAAACCAATAAATGGGATTGGTTTTTATCTATAATAGACACAAGTTTATATTCCAAAATATGGGTAAATATGTGATTATGGAGAAGTGTCTCATCCTTCTACATGGTCTTATCTTTGATAAGCAAGTACTTATATATACTTAAAATAGACGTAGTCATGGCTCTATTAGATCCATGAATATGAGGATTTTGTTCATATAATGATTGACATTAATGCAATCAAAAACTCAAATAAGATATGATATCAGTCATTATGAACCATTATCCACTCTCCCATGTATTCCCCCATCTCTCTCATCCCTTTCTACTATAAATAAAATATTTTGAGCCTTAGAAATGATCCCTCTCTTGGGCATGACTAGACTCTGCCAAGATTGATCTTTGTAACCTCTTTAGATAAATACATGACTATTTCAAACTTTATTATTTTGGTATAGTGTGTAAATGTTAGTGTGATTTACATGTATAAATTTCTCCCTTGTTAAATGTTGATCTCACCTATCTACTAGTTTACCTTGTTATGCAAGTCATGTTTAGTATTTAATGTTATTTGATTGAAGCTAACATATGGATACATTGACTAGTTAGTCACTTAAATCAAGCCTTTCAATCACTTCCCTCAGGTTTTGATCACTTGGAGTTGTAGATTTAGTCTTTTACTTATCTCATTAGTGTTTTTAGAAGTTAAAATAGAATGGATGAGTAGTAAATTTAGGTTCATCACCAACATTATCTTATATTTCCCTTTCAGTTATATTTATCTTCCTTTTCACCCTAATAACTATTAGGTTTTAGTGGAAATGAGATAAGTGATACATCAAAGGAGCTAACCTCATTAAAGATCTAAGAGGTCTAACCCAAGAGTAGGTAACCCACATCCTAAGGTCATTCTCATTTTGGACTAGATTTGAGTAGAGGACCTGAACAATCCTTTGCTCAGGCAGGGTACAGTATAGGTTTATAATAGTTTTATCATGTTCATTGGGACCAAGGCATAAAAGAGTGGAAAATTTATTTATTGTTCTTTCCTCTAATTAGCTTTTGGAAGCAAGTAAATTAGCACCAATGGTGACTCTAAATCAGCTCTTTTGGTTGTAATAATCCCAATTATGCCTTATTGAAGATTTTAATCAGGTTTTACATCTAAGTTTGATATGAAACACTACTATTAATACCCCTTATCATTAACCACCTAATCAATAGTTATAATATGATCCTCATGATCCATATGATCCTAATCAACCTTACCAAGAGTTTTATCAAAGCTATCGTGAGCATTATTAATTTTCTCACGATCCTTATTATCAAAGTCATGGCTCTTACCTTCCTCATGACCCATATCTTCCCTACCATGATCTTAACTAGCCTTATCATGAGTATCACCAATCATATACAAAGCCTTACCAATAGTACGATCACTCATACCAATCCTATGATAACCCTCATGAATCTTGTTGTCTTCCTGATCAAACCTATCAAGACCCAAATCAATCCATCTCAAGCTTTAAATAAACCTTGTTTGGCTATGAAAAATAGATGATAAGCATAGACACTCAAAATAAGTATAGATAGGATATTTCTAAGCATTAAATTTAAAACATGAGGGATAACTTACATTAGGATAAAGAGGTAGGCACATCCTTCATAAGGCAAGGCCACTAAAATTTCACTATTGATATTTTAGAAATAAGTGGTGTAATAGTAAACATTGAAGACATGTTAGTAGTTTATGAGGAACACTAGGGTCATCATAATCATCACCATGTTCCCATATGATCTACCATTTTACCTTCATTAATAACAAACTAATGTTTATTATAGCCCTCAAAAAAACATTCATACCTTTCCTAACTTTCATACCTAGAAGTCTATCCAAGAGAGGCCTCAAAAGGCTAAAAAAGCATGTTTTGAGGAAACTAATCTCCATGATTCTTAGCAGATCATATAGTAGACTTCAAATTTATTTTTTAAGGGAGACATATCTATTCATTTGGTCTATGATTTTGAGGATAACATAGCCTAGCAAATTAAGTTTTCAAATCAACATCTACAACATTCAATAGTAGTTACAAAGGCAACACAACAACAAATTTATTCTTTCCCACCCATAACAAGAACAAGTGTAGAAGCAGAGGTTTATAAACCTAATTTTATGAATTGGAATCATATTCAACAATCAATAAATAAGTAAAAACATTCAATCATAGGACAAGATGTTAAATTCAAGAGCAAGCTAGTTATCACTCAGTGTCCACTCCTTTTCCCTCAAAAGCATAGAGCCTTTCCTTCATGGAAAGTCATTCAAGAAATAATACAAGTGAGAGAGGAGGTGAAGGTGATCCTATAAGAGTAGATCCATGAGGAAAATTAGGTATCTATGGTAACTTTTTTAACCTTTCTCATCTTACCGAATATTTTTAAGGGTTTATTATGCCACTCTTTGAGAAAAAGCCTTTCATTTGTGAGGCAAATTAAGAAGATGTAGCTAAGTAAATAGAAAATAAAGGTGACTTGAGTGACCAAGAAGAAGAAATAATGATTGGGACACCTCTTGGTAAGGACAAACATGTTTTAGTCTTCCATAATGATGCAAATATGGAACAAGTGTAAGAGAAAGCTAAGGTAGAGGCTGAGATGCAAGTGAAAGAACAAGTACATGAAGAAGAGGTTGTTGATGTTCAAGAGTAAGACACTCCAATTGGACAAGTTGGTGAATAATAAGATGACTTTGAGAGTATGCTCAATCATCAGCTTGATTTTGAGGATTAAGTAATTTTGATTGACCAAACTAAGATATCAAAAGAAGACTTATAACTACATGATTATGGTCAAAGAATTTATATGTTTGCTTCTAACATTTAGCCTAAAGAAACTCCAATTAAACTATAACTTCATGAGAAAAAAACATTTATTATTATTTGATGTCTTTCATTCAGGTTATTATTTACTTGAATGTGGTCCATTGTAGGCTAAGGAAAGTTCTTTCATAAAGTAAGAGTAAATTATTCTCTCAAGAAATGACATGTTTGAACTTTTCAAACATGGTTCTTAGATTTTATCTTCAACTTCAGACATCTATCTACTTTTATAAGCTAAAAATCAGCTCAAATGGCCCTAAGAAGTCAAAAGATCATATCCATCTCCCTTAGAGGTTAGCCTTGCAAATATGTCAAAGGATACAGATCAAGTTGGTTTATATGTTCATGATCATTAGTTAATTAATGAAGAAGAATTGAATCTATTCTTGTAAAATACATGAATTTAATAGGAGTATGATTGGGTCTTGGACTCTTATTGATAATTCATACACCTAAAATTGGAAGTAGAGAAACTAGTTGCTTCCTTAAGAAGACATCAGCATCAAACCACTTTTAGCTACAAAAGAAAGCTATCAAGAAAAGGAAAGCATGATTCAAAGTTATAAGGTACACCAAAATAGATTTCCATTTGACCCTGGAGGAAATCTTATCACTTTAGGTTAGTTTCTCTAGGTCTGCTTTAATAAATGATTATCAAAAGTAGTAGTTTTCTTCCCTTTTGTCTTATTTTCCTTGTTTCCTTAGGTTAGTGGTTCTTTCTTTGTTTAGGTTAGTTTCCTTTATGTTCCATGTTTCCCTTCAATAAGTAACTTGGGTAATTTGTTTTTTTTTTGTTTTTTTTTGTCCTTTTTTGTTTCAAGAGGGCTTATCCAAGGGTTGGAAACTAGTCTAGGTTCTCAAGAATGGTAGGAATGCTTCCCTATGAGTCACTAGAGATGTTGGAAATTTTGGCCTACATAAAAATATTATACCTAAATAGATGAGATGAACATAGTTTTGGATGGAATGAGTGGTCCAAAGATCACATGTAACTCACCAAACTTTTGAAACACTTTAACTCAGAGTGTGGTTTGTCAAATTTTGAGAAATCAAGTTTCCAAGGTGATCATATAAGGTTCACACAATCTTTAAAGGTTCATATGAGCCTCGAAAATATGGACAATAGTTTAAAAATAAGTTTAAAAGAACTAAAATATCACATGTCATGTAAAAGCAAATAAATTAGTTTAATTTCAAGTTTAATAAATATACTTTGAAGGTCAACTAGAGTCAATGGATTACATGGAAATGATTTTTTTAATTCTTAGATCATCCTCTACAAATTTCATATCTTTATTTCTTTTATATCTCAAGATATAAATCTTTTAAGTTAAACCAACAGTCTAATATGTGCATAGAGACATCAAGATTAAGCCTCATAAGATAGATATTTGAATTCAAATGTTCCAAGGTTGAACACAAAGATAACAAGTGTCAAGATCATAAGATTTCAAATTGAAATATAATGGTGCATGATGATTGATGAATACAATCAGTCCTGAAGATCTAATGGTATGTGATCTATCATAAAAAGTAAACCAATAACAAGCATCAAGTCAATAGATCCCAAAAGTAAATGAGAAGATGAAAAGTGTCTAAATCATGAAATATTGAAGAATATATAATGATGAATGATAGGTTAATAGGTTATTAGATGCTAAGATAAAATGTGTGGGTGACAAGTGTCTCAGTCATGTCAAACTGGTAGAAGATCTATGGCTCACATCTATTTGTATAAAAGATAATCAATGGTGTGAGTTGAGGTAAAAAATTTAATAAATCTCAAAAGAGTCACAAGACTACCATGTTTAATAAATTTATAGGCTTAAATAAATAATTAATATCCAATGAACAAAGTCTATCCCAAGATATTTTTGATAGAGGTTGATGAAGTACTTTTCAACCTAGATCCAACCAAAGAAATGCATAGTCTAAGTTCAAATACAATCCTAAGATGAAATAGAATGGATAGTTCAAGATCAAGAATCGCCAGTAGATCTTTGTAGAGGTAAATTAGGTATTGTTTAGACCTATTATAGACAAAAGGGTGGCAATTTGCTATCAAATCAAGGTTAAACACCTAACAAGCTTCATTTTATTAACATTAAGACTATAAGAAAACTAATAAATGGGATTAGTTTTCATCTATAGTAAACCTAGGTTCAAATTCCAAAATAGGGGAAAATATATGATTATGGATAAGTATCTCCTCCACTAAATGGTCTTATATTTAACAAATAGGTACTTGTAATAGCTAAAAATAGATATAATCATGGCTTTATCAGTTTAATGAATATGATGGTTTTTTCCTTATACTAAGTGATATTAATGCAATCAAGAGCTCGAGGAAGATGTGATCTAATAATTATGATCCCTTCTCCAATATCTCATGTATCTCCCCTATCGTTATCATCCCTTTGTACTATAAATATAAGATTCTAATTCTTAGAAATAATCTCTATTGGGCATGACTAGACTCTACCAAGATTGATCGTTATAACCTCTTGAGATAAATAGATGACTATTTCACATTTCATTATTTTGGTATAGTATGTTAATGTTAGTTTGATTTGCATATGTGGTAGAAATATATCCCTTGTTGAGTCTTCATATCACATAAATACTAGTTTATCTTGTTATGCAGGTTACGTTTAGTGTTTAATGTTGTTTGATTAAAGATAACATGTGGATACATTGATTGATTAGTGCCTTGAATCAAACCTTTCCATCACTTCTGTTAGGTTTTGATCACTTTGTGAACCTTAGCATGAAATATTGATGCATAAAAAACATTTGGAGTTGTATATTCAATTTTTTTAGAAGTTAAAATAGAGTGGATGAGTAATCAATTTAGGTGAATCACCAACATTAGCTTAGATTTACCTTTTAGTTATCTTTCTCTCCCTTTTCACCCTAGAAATTAGTAGGTTCTAGTGGAAATGATCCAAGTGATACATCAAAGGAGATATCCTCATTAAAAATCCCAGAGGTCTGACTCAAGATTAGGTAACCCATAGCCTAGGGTCATTCCCATGTTAGACTATATTTAAGTAGAGGACCTGAATAATCATTTGCTTAATTAGGATGCAATATATGCCTATAATAGTTTTATCACACCTAGTGGGACCAAGGTCCAAAAGAGTGGAAATATTTTTAGCATGTCTTTTCACTAATCAATTTTTGGAAGCAAGCAAGTTAGCATCAATGGTGACTCTAAATCAAAGCTTTTGGTTGTAAATAGCCCAGGTATGCCTCATTGAATATTTTAATTAGTTTTTGCATCTAAAGTTGAAACTATGATGAATAACCTTATTATTTACCTCCTTATCAATAGTTCTAATATGATCCTCATGATCCATATCAGCCTAATCAAACTTAACAAGAGTTATATCAAAGCTATGATGAACCTTATCAATTTTTTCATGATCCTTATTATCAAGGGCATGGATCTTACCCTCCTCATGACCCATATCATCCTTACCATGATATTTACTAGCCTTAGGATGAACACTACCAACCATGTACAAAACCTTACTAATATTATGGTGACCCATACCAATCCTATGATAACCCTCATGAATATTGTTGTCTTCCTAATCAAACATATTAGGCCCCAAATAAATCCAACTCAAGCTTCAAAAAAACCCTTTTTGTATATGATAAATAAATGATAAGCATATACACTCGAAAGAGCTATGGACAAGATATTTTAAAGCTTGAAATTCAAAACATGAGAGCAAATTTTCAATAGGATAAAGAGCTAGGCACATCTTTCATAATGCAAGGCCACTCAAATTCTAGTGCTGATATTCTAGATATAAGTGGTCTAATAGTAAACATTAAAAAGAGTCTAGTAGTTTATGAGGAACCCTAGGGTCATCATAATCATCATCATACTACCATAGAGCTACCCTTTTCCATTCATGAATGACAAACCAATCTTTATCATAGCCCTAAAAAATCCATTCATAATTTTCCTAACTTTCCTACCTAAAATTCTATCCAAGAGAGGCCTCGAAAGGCTGAACAAGTATGTTATTAGGAAACTAATCTGCATGTTTCTCAATAGATCATAAAAGATACTTCATCTTTAGTTTTGTATGGAGACATATCTAGCTAATTGGTCTATGATTTTTAGGCTAACTTAGAAAAGCAAAATCAGTTTTTAAATCAACATCTCTAGAATTTAATAGAAGCTATAAAGGTAACACAAGATAAAATTTATTCTTTCCCACCCATAAAAAGAACAATTGTAGAAGTAGAGGTTTCTAAACCTATGTTTATGACTTGGAATTAGATTCAACAATCAATAAAGAAGGAAGAAAATCCAAGCATAGGCTAAGATGCTAAATTCAAGAGTAAGCCATTGATCACTCAGCATCCACTCCTTTACCCTAAAAATCCTAGAGTTTTTCCTTCATAGAAATCCATTCAAGAAACAATACAACCAAGAGATGAAATGAAGGTGATCCAAGAAGAGCATCTCCATGAGAAAAATTAGGTATATATTGTAACTTGTTTGGACCTTTCTCATCTTACTAAGCATGTTAAAGGGTCTACTATTCCACTCCTTTAGAAAGAGCCTCTCCTTTATGAGGCAAATATAAAAGATATAGATAAGGAAACATAAAGAAGGTGACTTGAGTAACTAGGAAGAAGAAATCATGATTGGGACACCTCTTGGAAAGGACAAACATGTTTAGATCTTCCATAATGACGAAAATATGGAATAATTACAAGAGAAAGTTGAAGTAGAGGCTAAAATTCAAGTGCAAGAACAAGTACTTGAAGAATTTTTTTTGATGTTTTTAGAGGAATACACTCTATATAGACAAGTTGGTTAAGAACAAACTAACTTTTAGATTAGGATCAATCATCATCTTGATGTTAAAGATGAAGTAATTTTGATTGACCAATTTGAGATATCAAAAGAAGACTTACAACCTCATGATTTTGGTCAAATAATTGATATGTTTTATTTTGACATTTAGCCTAAAGAAAACCCAATTGGACTACAACTTCATGAGAAAAAATCTTTAAATTTTTTAATGTCTTTCATTTAGTTTATTATTTACTTGAATGTGGTCCATTATAGGCTGAGGAAAGTGCTTTAATCAAGAAAGAGGCAATTACTCTCTTGATAAATGACATGTTTGAACTTTTCAAACATGGTTATCATCTTTTCTCCTCAACTTTAGACATATCTATACTTTTGGAAGCTAAGAATGAGATCAAATTGACCCAATAAGTCACAAGATCATATCCATCTCCTTTAGAGGTAAAGCTTGTTGATATGTCAAAGGAGATAGATTAAGCTGGTCTATATGTTCATGATCAGTAGTTAATGAATAAAGAAGAATTAAAGATGTTCCTACAAAATACATGAATTTGGGAGGAGTATGATTATGTCTTGGACTCTTGTCTATAATTCATGCACCTAAAATTAGTAGTAGAGGAACCATTTTCTTCCCAAAGAAGACATGAGAATAAAATTTCTCTTAGCTATAAAAGAAAGTTATCAAGAAAAGGCAAGCATGCTTCAAAGTTATAAGGTGCACCAAATATATTTCCATTTAACCCTAGATGGAAGCTTATCAATAGAGTTTAGTTGTTATATGTTTTCTTTGTTCCAATAAGTGATTAACAAAAGCATTAATCTACTTTAATTTTTTCTTATTTTCCCTATTTCTTTAGGTTAGTAGTCTTTTCTTTGTTTAGGTTAGTTTCCCTTCTATTCTATGTTTCCTTTCAATAAGTGCCTTACAAACTTTGTTTTATTTTATTCCTTTTTTACTTGTTTGTTTCAAGATGGGTTATCCAAGGGTTGGTATCCAATTTTAAATTTAGATCAATATGTTGAGCCAGAGGAAAGACTCCATGCCCAATGGACTAGACAAAGCAACTGGTCTGGGTTCTTAAAAATAACATGCATGTTTCCCTATGAGTCACTAGAGATGTTGGCAATTTGTGATGACATATAAACCTTTAACTAAATGGATGAGATGAATATATTTTTGGATGGAATGAGTGGTCCAAAGATCAAAAGTAGCTCATAAAGCTTTTGAAACAATTTAAATTAAAGTGTGGTTGGTCAAAGTTTGATAAAGTGGTTTCTAGGTTGATAATATTAGGTTTACACAAGCCTCAAAATTTCATCCAAGCCTTGTAAATCCAAACAATAGTTCAAGAACAAGCCTATAAGAATCAGACTATCACAACATGTCATGTAGAAGCAAAAAACTTAGTTTAATTGCACATTTCATAAATATGCTTAGAAGGTCAACTAGAGTTAAATGAATGAATGGAAATGATTTTTTCATGCATAGATCATCATCCAAAAATTTCATATCTTGATTTATTTTATATCTCAAGATATAAATCTTAAAGTTAAACCAACTATCTAGGACATGCATGGAGACGTCAATACTAAGCCTAGTATAATAGTCATTTGAATTCGAATATTCTAAGGTTGAACACAAAGATGACAAGTGTGAAGATCATGGGATATCAAATTGAAATCTAATAACACATGATGAATGATAAATATGGTGGGTCCTAAATATATAATGGTGTATGATCCATCATATAAAGCAGATCAATGGTGAGCATCAAGTCAATAGGTCATCAAATTCCAAAAGCAAATGATAAGCTAATAAATTTCTAAATCATGAATGCTCAAAGAATATCTAATAGTGAGTGATGGGTAAAAAGTTCATTAGATCCTAATATAAAATGTGTGGGTGACAAGTGTCTCAATCATGTTAAATTTAAAGAAGATATATGGCTCACATCCATTCATATAGAAGAGAATCGATGGTGCAGGTAAAGAGAAAAAGGTTAATAAATCTCAAAAGAGGTGTGAGGCTGACAAGTGTCTTAAATTGATAGGCTTGAATTAATAATTGATAGCCAATGAACAAAGTTAAGCCCATGATATTTTTGATGGAGTTTGATGAAGTAGTTTTTAACCCAGACCCTAGTAGATGGATACATAAATCCAAGTTTGAATAAGATCCTAAGATGAACCAAAATAGATAGTTTAAGATCCAACATCATAATTAAAGATCCATGGAGGTAAGATAGGTATTTTATAGAGCTAATATAGAAAAATAGGTGGTAACTCTCAAAGTGAGATCAAACACCTAGCAAGTTTCATTTCATCAACACTAAGACTATAGGAAAATTAGTAAATGGGATTGGTTTTCATCTATAGTAGACCTAGGTTTAGATTCAAAAATATGGGTATAAATTTGACTATGGAGAAGTGTTTCCTTCTTATACATGGTCTTATCTTTAACAAGTAGGTATTTATAGTTGCTCAAAGTAGACATGGCATGGCTCTATCTAGATTCAATGTATGAAGACTTTGTCCTTATACTAAAAGCAAGTGGAAGGCAACATAGAGGATCAAATCAAAGAGATATAGTGGTTAGAAAAGAAAATAGGGGCATTCAATGTTGTTTAGATCTCATTCCATGTTGTTCAAATCTTAATAATCTTTATTCCTTGAAAGGATCATGACTCATCATCCTCAATATATTCTTTTCTTCTAGTGCATTTCTTAGTCAATGAGAAGAGTTTGAAGACCATTGGATCAAGTCAAGGTTAACTTGTTGATGAAGGGATAGTATAAATTGGATTACGTATGGTGGAGCATTAATTTAAAGGTGGAAATTAATTGATTTTTCTTAGTTGACATGATCCCCCTTCTCTCTTCTCCCTCTCTCTATACCACCCATTATTTCCATTTTGAAACCTCTCTCTTACTTTTGATAAGAAATGCTCTCTCAATTATAGAAGAGTAGAGACTCTCATTTGATAAGGCTAGACCATATCAAAATTTATATGAAAGACCTATTTAAGTAATAAAGACTTTATTTACCTATCTCTCCCCTCTGAATTATGTGTAACAAAGCTTGTGCATGATGGAATTGTGAAGAAGAATCTTCCATGCCCATTGTCCTTATTTCTTGCTCATTTCTAGGTGTCTTCAAGTTAGTTACAAGTCTAATTTAGTGTTCTATCATTAATTCGAGCTCTTAGTGAGTCTTAGAACTTCTCTTTGCCTTCATTCATTGCTTCATGAACCTAGTTTATGAAACACTTATGCAACTAGCTAGTTTTGTGAGATTGTGTGAGATAAAATTATCTTATACTTCCTCAGTGCTTACTTCATGCTTATGTGAGTTCTCATTTAAATTTGGTGCATCACCTAGTTAAATTTATTGTGAACCATTTCCCCATTTCTATCCCTTTTATTATTTCAAAAATTAGTATAGGTTGATCCATCAAGAGGAAGCCAACTTTCTTTAGAGGTTCAACCCCACCCTAGGTGACCCACATCCTAGGGTTGTTCCCATAGTGTATCTCAATTAGAGAGAGATTAAATAACCCTGTCCAAGGGTGAAAATTAACACTATAACACTACCCAAAAAATATTTTATGTGTAAGGTTATTCTATGGGAATGGTTTCAAGAAGCCATCAAAGTAGTGTTATAATGATAATTTGACACTAAGATTCACACCAATCCTATAAAAGACATAAGTGGCCATTGGAGAAGAACTAAAAACATGGAAAATCATTGATATAAATACCCAATTCCATATACTAATCACAAACATCTACTATTCCAACAAGCAAACATCAATTTTAACAAGGAAGGTAAAATTCTTTTGTTTTTTTATCTCTATTTTGTGGTCTTATTCATTATGTTATTCTCCCCTAGTTCTTAGGAAAGAGTGTTTAGTTTCATTGTATTTTTAGGAATGAATTTTTTATTATCTTTACTAACAAGGAACTAATCAACATTTATGTGCTCTTCATACTCTTAATATACATAATGGCATGCTCGGTGGGACCAAGCACCTAATATGGATAAGGTGAAAGATGTGAATCCTTTAAAATTCATAAAAAGAGCATTTAAATATTCAAGTTTAAATTTTAGAGCTTAAAAATCCTATCATTTTACTTTGTTTATAATTGATGACTTTGACCTATGTATTTGTGACTTCATTGCTCATTTTTTATTTATTATCTTTTTATTGTGCAAAAATGGTGACTTCGCATCATTGACATTGACCTATGTAATGATGACATTAAACTATGTAAAAATGACATAACCAAACTAAAATGGTGACATCGACCCTTATAAACAATAAATTTGATAGTTTTCATCTATCTATGCAATAGGAAAATAATGACTTCACTAGAATTGGTGGATTTGCTTTATTGTAGAAACAATTACTTTGCTATGTGTTTTTCATAACCCAAGAGCTAAAAATGGAATGTTATTTATTAATTTTATTTCTATCCTAAATAAAAGAGAAACCCCTAAAATATTTATAGGAACCAAGGTAGATAAATAAGGCCCTAAACACTTTTAAATATAACATACACTTTAATTTTAATGCTTAAAATTAACATAACAAAACTTATCTTTTCACATGTCAATTTTACAAGAGAAAACAAGGACAAGGGGTGAAAATTTAATTCACATTTTATTTTATGCCTTAGAAAAACATCCACTTTAGTTTATATCTCTTAATAGATTTTATCTTTTTATTTGTTCTTTGTTTATGAGATAGTTTCAAATTTCCTAGATTAAATTATTTATTTGTGGTAAACCAAAAGAATTTCATGTATACTCTCCCCTGTCCCCTATAGGAAACTCGAGTGACCAAAAGTGATTAGTTTATTGATTTATTTGTTTAACCTAGAATGGAAATAATGTCATGTATTTTCTCCCCAATCTAAAGGTGACCTAGGTGACCTAGAAATGACCTTTAAAGTCATTCCAATTTTCATTTATTTATTTTCTTGCATTTGGCTTGTGGGAAATAGTTCATTGTCTCCTTACAAGTTATTTATGGGTGTGTTGACCTAGGGTTTTATATATTAACATAATACCAAGCCAAATCCATGGTGGGGTATATAAATTAGGTATGTGATATTGTGACTTCCTAGGGCTGAGCAATTAAGCTTACAATCCTAACAAAAACCTAGGTAATTCACTTTAAACATCAAACTTCACTAAGCAGTACATGGATGAGTTTACTATGTAGAATACTATACCTTTGCATAATAAGTTAGTTATTTTAAACCCAATTGATGTGATTCACCCTTATTTTATCCACACTTGGGACCATTTAGTGAATTTTAAAACTGATAGATTTTAGTCAATGTTATTTGTTGCAGAATATATTGCCAAATGTCAAGTTTTGCTCACTCTAAGTTCATGCCACATACCAATGATTTATAGACAAAGGGTAATTAAAAATTCTATATATATATTATTTAGTTTTTTTATTAATACTTAATTATTTTCAAACATTGGTACCTTGGTGGAAACTTTTGTAGAATCTATGTACAACTTGTCAGTTTTAGGGATAAGACCGACCATGATTACTATTTATATTTTATTTTATTTACATGTGTGTTTGGGTCTAAAATTGATTATTTTTTATTAAATTTGAAATAAGTCAAAAACCTTCACATGTTTTCAAACCACTTTGAGCTAAGAGGTATTACTCTACCCATTTTTTCACACATTTGCCTTAGATTTTTTTTCCAAAACTATTTGTGTGTCACTTATTTAAATGGGACATCATTATGATATTCATTTTATTTCAAAAATTTACCTTGGATTTTTAGTCCAAAACCATTGCCATACCATTTATTTAAAGGATCATTGTCACAATGACTAAATTGTTCAAAAACACTTTTCATATTTGAAACCAAGTTATAAAACCATTGTTATACCTTTTGTTTCAAATGTGTGATTACACTGCTCATTTTTGGTTTAGACTATTTGCCTTAAAAAATTTGAGTCTTTTACATTAACTTTTAAATTCAAAAATTTGAAGTAAAAATCCTAAACTAATCAGGTTAATGCCAAAGGCTCATCTAATTTGGGCTTAGGTAATCTACCTTTGGTGTTTGTATTATGATACTTGGATTGATTTCTTATTTGATCTAAAGACCCCTTACCTAGACTTAACAGTGTTTTATTATTATGTGCCTTATTTTTAATGTCCTTTATGCCAACTTTGTTACCATGTGCCTTGTTTAAAATTTGTTGTGCTAAGTTATAAAGTCTCATAGTTTCATTTGTCAAAAATTATTTTATGAGACAAATACCGAGTCTTTTTTAAACCAATTATCAAGTGTATTCCAAGACAATCACCTTAGCATTATATGTTTTTGGAGTTTTTTACCAATTTTATCCAAGTAAATTAACTTAGATTTATATTATTTTTTGAGTTCTTGTTTGAGACCATTTTTTCCAAATATAGCCTTGTTTTTCATGCTAACAATTATAATTGTCTTTGGGAAAATCATTATTATCCTTTAGACATATTTCAAGATTATTCTACCTTATCTAGATACCTTGGTCACTGATTATGACTAACTTTGGGCAAATTAGTACCTTGGCCATAGAGTGGTCTTGAGTTTTTGTGTTCCCTTTACCATTGATTATAACCACCTTTGGGAAAATAAGTACCTTTGTTAGACCAATTTCATGTATTGATTGTACCTTTTTCTAGTTTAGTGATTTTACCCTTTGGGCCTCTTTTATAGAGCCAAAGGTTATTTGTTTCAGACCTTGGTTGTTTTCCATTTTTATACCTTTTATTTATGAGAGACCTAGTCATAGATCTAAACATGCCTTGTTATACATGTACCAGGACTACATACAATCCAAACTATGAGAACTTTGTGATTAAAGACCCTTTTAATAAATAGATGTATGGTGATGATATAACATATGATATGGATCCATATACCTCATATAATATTCCGTATGAATAAAAAAATCTTGACCCATTAGTTCATTATTTGGTAAGTTCACCTTCTTATCCAAGGTAGGAACAAGAGAAAATGGCATAAAAACTTGCTCAAGTGGTGTCTATTGTAAAATAAAGCCAACATCAAGAGCCCTACTAAGTAATAACACCAAGTAAACATGTTATGATCCATACTTGTTTGATTATAATTTATTAGAGAACAAATAAAAAATTATGCTATGGTAGTAGAAGTAGGATCCAAATTCTCACTAGACATCCCACATGAAAGTATGACTAGTTTGATTAGAAACCCTAGTAATGTGTCTTGAAACTAATAGTTTGAATAGGAATCAACTGGTTACAATTAATCTTTAGTCAAACTACCCTAATAAATCCAAAGTGTGTTTGTGAAAGGGAAAGCTCCTATGGATGATTAATTGGAAAAACTACATCAATCATGCCAAATTACCTTAACTATCTCATAATGTCAATGCAATGGTTGTTTAAAACATGCCACTTATAGATATATCTCCTTAAACAAGGTAAAAAAATAGATTCCCTGGGATATGCCATTAAAAACATAAACCCTTTTAGCCAAATCATGTTGGTTGGAGACATGTATAATGCCCTAATTTTTTTAGAAGAAAATACTACTCAAATGGAAGACCTCACTAAAAATGTAGTGGAAATCATGCAAGTGCATTTTAGTGTAAAGCAATGTGGGTCTAACATATAACTAATAAACACACAACATATTACTCTAGCTCATGCCTCTAGTGTCCTGTAATAATTAGTGATCAGTATAAATATTTAAAAAATGTAATAAGAAACCTACACACCTTAACCAGTTTCTTCCTTAAGTGCACAAAATTGGGAAACAATCCAAAAATAATAGATCAACATACAACCTCAAAAAGTGTAGAATACTACACCACCTTAACAGGTGGAAATAAATATTTCATCAAAACAAGAACATACCAATACACCTCAATAATCATAAATGTTTCGTAATTCAAAATGTGTTTCTATTGGTCAAAAAGTATCATTTGGTCAACAATAACAAATGCCAAACCCTTAATAATTACCCAACCAATAAGAGTTTAATCAACAACAAAGTCTGAGTGTAAAAAAAATAATAGGTGTTAATCGATAATTTAATTTCACCCAATAGGTATTACACATACAAAATGATCTAACCTACAATAAATTCAACAATAGGTTTTTCATCAACAACATGTTCCCTTTTTATGATAGGGTTAAATGAGTAGACCCAAGTTGCCACCCAAACCTAGTAATACCAACATATTCTATGTAGCTAAATGTTGTTACTCTGGATATAATTTTACAACCAAGGTTATGTTTCCAATACTAGCCAAAACATTTTCAAATAAAAATGTATTATGTATCAACTAGACAATCCCAATGCATGGATGTGTATACCTAGTCATCTGGTTATTCAGACTAACATTCCACAATATACCATTCCTTTATATCTTGGTCAAGGCAATCCACCTTTGAACATGCAACCATAATATTAATAGGCCACACTCACCAACTTCCCTACCCAAGAGTTGTAGAAAATGAAGGATGCAATTCAATCCATTCAGACCAAAAAGTAAACAAAGAAGTTCAATCTAGGTGAAATATGCTAATATCTAGTCAACATGGATTATATTCAAATACAATTTCCTCTAGGTTATGAGCCACCCAAATTTTAAAATATAAGGGCAAACATGACCCCAAAAAACAAATTAAATAATTATTATTTACTTGCCATATAGTGACATATAATAACATATATTTTTTTCTTCTCTTTCCAAGAAGTCTATTTGGACAAGCCTTGGAATGGATTTTGAAATTATCAAAGAATTATGTAACTAAATCTGATAATATTTATAAATTTCCTATGAGATTTATCATATAATATTGAGCACAAGATTATATTTTTGGACTTGGTCCAATCAAAATAGAAGAATGGTGAAAGGTTCACTGCTTATGTACAATAATGGAGAGCACTTGTGAGTTGGTTCACCCATAATTTTCTAGACAAGCAATTTCCCATGATATGTACAAAGAGAATACACAATGATCTATCTTAATTTTTTGATCTATAATGTGAATATATATTTAATATAAGAGGTTATTGGGAAAATTATATAAATTGAGAAGGCCCTTGTCAACAAAGGGATCATCAATTTATATTCTTCTAGCTAGATCCAAAATCAACATCAAGGTGAAAAAAACCAACACCAAATCCATAACCAGAATCATATCCCTATCTAAATACTATATTTAATGCTAGTTCAAGCCAACAATAATGAGATACCAAAGGCCTAGAACTAAAAAATGTTATTGGTAATAAGGTCATTGAATCATGCCATATATAAATGGTGCAAACATTCACTGTCTATTTATGTCTACCCATTCAACAACCATAACATTAATACATTCATACAAGGCCTCCAAAAAAATAATAGCCCCATAATCAAGCCCAATTATAAGCCCCCCCTCCAAGGATAAGATTTATTATTACTAGATAATTTAATAATATTAGGTAACCTATTGAGTTTGTGTTCTAAAAATTGGTTCAAGAAAACAAGATTTGTTAGCTAGTACCAAAACCATTTCCTAAAGGTATTCCTTTTCTTAATTGGTATAAATAACATGAATTTTTTGAGTACCATCATGCCAAATGACATTATATATGTTGGTATATCCATTTAAGGCATATACTTTTGAATATGTTGGAAAATGGAGAGATACAAAGAGATATTCATGATCCTATGCCCAATCATAACTTGGGAATCTATAAAAATATACTTAATAAACATAGAAATAACCAAAAATAGTACCAACAAAAATAATAGTGGTAAAGAACACCATAAAATCAAAAACAACATTGTCAATAATAATAGCAATAAAATGGTCAGAACCAAGGGAAAATTGACCAAACCAACTAAGGAGGCTATCATGCCGTCACATATACCTAAAAAAATGTTTTGGGACACATATTTTGTGGTCATATTACCAACCTCCTTATGTTATTATTCTTTATTCAAACTATGTTATCAACTATGTTTAACACCACCCAAGAGTTACCATTCTAGGACCTATTACCTCCCTAATCAATTACCAAGGTGCTATATTAGATAAAGATTCTACAATCACAACTCAATGAGCCAAGATTAACATCAAAATACCATATATAAATACTATTAATGATCCCATTCATCCCTCCATGGCTATAAAAAATAATCCAACTACCAAAACTAAATGGAATAACTATGACATTATGGAACAGCTAAAGAAGACTCTTACACAAATATCCATCTTGGAATTATTGTGTACATATATCATATTTAAATATATATTTATAGAGTACCTAAGGAAATCCATCATACTTAATGACATTAAACTAGATAAAATTCAAGTTATAGTAGGACACTTGGCCCCTAGCCAAAGACTTACCTTTGACTAAAGTGACATGTCATCCTTAGGCCCATTACATAATAACCCGTTGCACATTGAGGTTAGTATAATAAATAATAAATTTAGACATGTCCTTGTAGATAATGGTTTAGGCCTCAAAATTGTGTCTCTAAAATTGATCAAGCATATTATATACATACCAACTAACCTATAGTCATATACCATTGTTATCAAGGCATATGATAAAAAGTAATCAGAATCACAAGCTACTATCATCATGCTAGTCGTTATTTGGACTTTAACCCATGATACTATATATAATGTTTTGGACCTAAAATTATCTTTAAATATTTTATTGGGACAACTTTGGATCCATCATATTAGGGCCATACATTCCACTTTGTATTAATGGATTAAATTTCCAAATTTAAGGATTAAAGTGACTATACTAGCTGATCTCTAGGATTATCAATATTGTAAATGTCTTGAGGACAACTACAAGAGATACACATATCATTTTGTCTTTAATCATATACCTAAATATGATGGAAAAATAGTTGACAAAGCCAAAGCCATTGAATCGTTACCAAAAGCTACTTACATTTACCCAAAAATCCTAGCTTTTCCCTCATTTTCACCTCCACTAGAAATTACCAGTCACTTTTATATAATTAAAAAAATTGTATTAGAATTAAATACCCATGATTCATTCCAAATTTCCAATTTTACACAAAATCCAAAATCCTATGGGATATCCAAGGCCAAGACTATTCACATAGAGTGGTAAACTAAAGGAAAATCTTAGCTCAACAAACTCAATTTTTTCAAATCGGCCTCTGGCCTAGAACATGACCCTTTAGCCTAAGAAAATTCATGAATATATATTAATGAGATATATACTTATTACCAAAGTGAAAATTATCTTATTCCTAATTGAATTATGGATTACATAGCTTATGAATGTAGAGGCATGGGGATACATCAACAAGGAATGCTAGAGCTAGTTTTATTGACCAATTACAAAGGAATCCATGATATGGGGTTTAAAACACCTAGGGGTGACCTCACATACCTTACTCAAGTTCCAACACCATAGAATAGTGAAGATGATGCCAAAATCAATGCAAGGTATAATTATAGCATCTATGATGAGCTTTCCAATATAATTTTTTTAACCCCTATGTCATTTGTACAATTAACCCTATTTATCACCCTTCACCTCTTACCATTTATCACCCATAGTTGATATACTATGAACAACAAGAGTTGGTAATGCAATTAGGTTTGTTTTAAACTGAAGAAACTATATGAAACTTTTTAGGTTTGAGGAATCACATTCCTCTAGGAGATCACAAGTAAGGATTATTTATAGCATTAGATCTTGATACTTATTCTAGAGAGGGAGTGAAATTACTTGGCTAAAAAAAATAAAAATCAAACATTAATGTCTAAAATTGAAAACCTCTTTGAGGCACTTTTTAGCAAGGGTAAAAGCAAATAAAAATTCAAGTCTCTTGGTGAAAACCTATTTCAGGTGCCATTAGATGGGGCTATTCACCCCTCTTCATATGAAGCATAAGAGACCAATTGTCAAAAGCTTATATATGTATATGAAATAATAATTTAAGAGTGTCAATATTTTATACATATTTTTCAATAGTTCCTTAAGGTATTTGTTACATTGCCTTTACCAACATTAGGATATTTTTTATTCATCTTGATTAGGAGAATTAAACAAGCTAGTATGACCAAAGGACTTTACCATTACCAACCAGTTTATACTAGAGAGTTTTCATGATTATGTCATGGTGGTGTCATGGATGTGTCATTTTGAGTGGATAAAGATCCTTGATAGTCTATGTGATAATGATAAAGTATGATATATGTTTGTCCTAGTATGCTTAATGTTAACCTATTTGATCTTCAGAGTTTGACTGATCAGAGGCATTTAGGGATGAGTATGGTGGTTGGAGTATGTACAATATGTCCCTAATATGTTATCTATGATTTGATAGCTTATGTGTGTAAGTGGTATTCATCTGGATATCCATAGTTTTCATTTAGACACTTTGGGTCTAGTGTAGAAAATTTGAGTAGGTAATTTGATGGCATCACCATTGCCACATGTGAATGAGTCAAGGGGAGATGGCCATATGGTTGTGATCATAGTAGTCCCTAGTTATTATGTAATATATATAAATTCATTCATTAAAGTGTGGTCAAAGATATAAGGGTGTAAATTTGTCTTCTAAGATAGATTTCACTATCTTCCCATACTTAGGCAAATTTGCAATATGGCTAGAAAGAGTCTAGTAAGTAGTTTGATGAGGAAAGATCCTGCACATTTGGAAATTTAAGAAGGTGATCATATGGGATTATTCAATTTTTGACCTAGTTTATTTTCACTAATTTTTTGATCATGCTATGTATCACATCAAGAGATATGCATGTGCAAAGTTGGGCTTCTAGGTACTTTGATTGTGTTTTCCCATACTTAGCCAATTTTGCAATATGATAAAAAGACCCAAGTGATAATTTTGATGGTGTTATATCATCAACATGTGAAAGTGTCATGATAAACTATTCATATGGGTTTATTCAGTTTTGAAGAAAGATGATTTGCATTAAATTTGAGATCATGTACTGAAGCATGAAAAAAGTTATGCTTGTTCAAATTTGGCCTCTCAGATAGGTTTTGACATAGTTGGCTCTATGACAAAAGATTTTGAGAAAGAATTTTAATGGTAATATATCTCACATGTGTAAGGGTTCTAGGATTAGCGTGTCATATGATTCAATTATCCTTTATGAGGAGACCAATTAGTCTAAATTTGAGATCATACATTGAAGCAAAAAAGAATTTATTAAGGATTAAAAATGGCTACTCAAGCATATTGAAAGGGTCCCCATAGTAACTTTTGAAAGTGTTAAAGCTCAAGCAAGATCAATAGTGTGCATTTCTCTAAGAAATCAGGAAGTAGTGAGATGAGGATAGGTACATAATGTTTAATGGATGAGAAAAGGTATTTGATACGGATCCAATGATGAGTGAGCATTCATATTATTTCATTAAACTATGATCATTGATGATTAAAGATTGGGTTGATCCATAGAGATTGATAGAGCATGTGGAGTCAACATTATGAGTTTGCATGAGATGAGGTCAAAGTGATTATTGTTTAATATTTGGCTTTGGTGGACTATGCATTAATGTTTAGACAAGATCAATGGTATGAGATTGATCTAAAGCTGAGATGACATGATATGTGAGAAAATTTTCAAAGGTTTAACTCTGATCATTTGCATTTGAATATTTGAATTTGAGAAGGAAATACCAGTGTTTGGTTTTTAGACCATAGATTTTGATAGAAGTTTAATTTTATATTATAGTAAAAATCAAAGTGGTAGAGAAATACAAGTCACATCTATCTATATGTATTTGAAGATATATAAGTGTGCATAGACAAATATATTGAGCTCCAAAGTGGATGGTGTTTTCATATATGTTCTACAAGTGACCCAAGAAGGATATTTGAGCTTATGTAGATGTTGTTCTGATGTTTCATGGTTAATTTGATATTGAGGAGTGTTGTAGACTCCATGAAGATGTTATATGTGGTTTTTGGAGGTGTGATTAATCTATCTTAAGTATGAAAAATGATTAATAAGTTGACTATATGTTCATTAATGGTGTTCTTATGTATAAGGTCTTTATTTGAGTTATTTGAGCATATGCAAAGGTGAGTTGAGGAGATTATGTTATTTTAAGGATGTCCTATGGGACATAAGGATTAGACATATGTAATTTTCATAGGTCATGCATTATTATTATTATTCTAGGACAAGTGTCAAAGAGCTAAATGGGTCTCTATAGGCCCTAAAACTGAATTAGTCTTATTTGAAATAGGATTATGCTTAAGTGTGATCCATGTGAGATGCCTTAAGGGTGAAGCCATGGTTTTTGGCTAATAATAAAATATTTTTATCTTGTTAACTCATGATTTCTCTATATATAATGAAATAAAATGTGTTGGTTTCTATATTTTTAAGAATTTAATAAGGGAGTGCAAGTGTGGAGCCAAGCAAAAGAGATAACCTTTGAAATAGAAGATACAAGTTAGTGCAGACCAAAAGAGAGATAAGAAGGTTAAACATGATAGTCTGAGCAAGGTGATAAAGGTGATCACATAGGTTATTAGACCTAATAATCCTAGAAGAGGTAAAATGGGTAAGTATGCTCAAGAGGTTGTTTGAGAGAGACTTAGGAGAGAGTTGAGATAGGCTTGTGTGTAATGTTTGGGAAGTGAAGTAGATGTACAATTATCTATGGATAATTTTATGAGTAGATCAATTTGAGGACTATTTGTATGATCTATTGGTCATAAGTATGTTCTGATAATAGTTCTCATGTTGTTTGGGTGTGAGCGAAGGCAAGGTGAAGACTATGTGAGCTTGGTGGTTAATCTGAGAGGTAGATCAATGTGTGGATTATGTGTATGACCATATGGTCATATTATTGAAGCTATGACAAATTTATTATTACAAGGTAAGAAGAGTGATATCCAAAGATCCATCATCAAGTGTTGAAGACATTAGTCCTAAGGTGGAAGTGTACTTGTAAAAGGGGAGTGTAAAGGATTTGGTATTCCTTAGGTGTAGTTGCTCCTTTTAAAATAGGTGTTTTAATAAAGGTAAGTGGTCTGAAGGAGTTGATCATCTTAGGGGTACATGATGTTTGTGGAATAGGTGTTTCATTAAATACCTTTGGTCAGGAGGACATGATCAAGGGTTCTTGATTAGTCTCTTGTTTATAATTTCTTATAGGATATTAGTCCATTTATTTTGCAAGCTTGAGAGTGGGTTTTATTCCCTAAGAGGGTTTCCAATAGAAACTATGTGTTATGTGTTTGATATTGGGTATATATTAAATTAATGAGCTCTCTTTTTAGTTTTGTTTAATCAAGTTGATAAATATTGATTATTTAATAGTTTAAAAGGGACTGTAATTGAAATCAAAATATCTAGGCTCACTGATTCACCCCCCCTCTTAGTGATTGTACCTTTAACAATTTCTATCAAACCCAGTCCTTTGGAGAAAGCCTAACAACTTGAAGATGATCCTAAGTAGGTAAAAAGATGGATAAGTAGTTGAAGAAATAAACTCAATAGTGGAAGGCTTTGATAAAGGAACTTGAAGAACATATATATACTTTGAAGAAAGACTCCAAAGAGGATGATAATGTTATCAATGATCTCAAGGTTTATCTAGTAGACTCCAAGATAAGTTTATGTTCAAAAGAAAAGGACATCATGTTTGATAAAGAAGCTTGTCATAATAGTAGAGAAGATGACAACAAAGAAGAAAATAAGGAACAAGATCAGATCAAGTATGTTGAAGTACATGCATATATATTGAAATACATGACCAAAAAAGTCAAAAAGGATGAAGAGAAGATCAATATTCTTAAAGATCAGTTAAGGAATATAAATGCAAATCCAAAAGCAAAGAATATGAGTGCAATCATCTAAAGGTTGAAATGAATTCATTTAAAATTGTGCATGAGCTTGTTATAGTCAAGTTAGACAAGATGAAAAGGATACATGATAAGCTTAAGCAAGTGAAGAAGAATGAAAACTTGAGAAATGTCAAAAGGTCAATTAGACCACCTAATGTTGCATGGTATGATATTTTATTTGATAGTCATTTTTATACATGTAATAAGTATGGTCATAGAGCTAAGGAATTTAAAGGGAAGTCAGTCAAGAATGTATCCTCATGGAGCCTTAGAAGAAGAATCAATTGTTCTTGGAGAAATAATAACTTAGATGAATCAAGAGGTACGTTGAATGATATTATTTGTTTTAGTTGTCATAAGAGTAGACATATTTCTAGATTATATCTAAATGGTGTTAAAATGTCTTCAAAGTATGTCAAAGGATATAGATCTCCTAGAAGGTCGAAGAAAGGATAAACTCAAGTATGCAAACCAAAGGTAATCATTGTCAATTATTCTAGTCATAAGGTTGATAAGAAATTTGATCTATAAGGCTATGTTGTAAATTAGGATAAGTTCAAGTATCAAGTAGGTAAAATGGCTATAGAAGATAAGAAGAGTCAAACTTTGGTATGGAGACTTGAGGTATTAAAGAGTAAGGAGACTAACTCTACTGAGTCCAAGAGTCTGGATGGATTGCTTTCTAATGTAGAAAAAGAATAAAAAATAAAGGAAAGTCAAGAGTTTTTTTTGATAACTTTTATTGACAACTCTAAAGCAGAGAATGTGTCAAGTTTCTAGTTAGAAAAGGAAAATCAAAAGCTTGCTCATGTTGAAAATAAAGTGACCAAGTTGAAGGAGAACACCAAGGTATTGGTTGTGGATAGTTATGAAATGTGTATAGATCCAAGTGAACATAAATTATAAGTATCTAGTAATGATATTCCAAATTGTAACGTGGATTCTTCAGATGAAAAGGTATGACATGAATATATGTTATCTCTATGTGTTATCAATTATATCTTAGAAGAGAAGGAGAGTGATATAGAAAATAAAATAGTTTTCATAATTAATCCACATAATAAGAACTATAAGTATCAGATGACCAAGGAGGTGGAGTATGAGGAGTTATGGGAAACTCTTGGTTTCACACCATGGTAGAGATTTGTGGTGTAGAGGAGGTCTTTGTCTATGCTTCTTAAGGGAATATTTTTAGTGGAAAAGTAAGGTTTTGGGCTCAAAATCATAATAAAAATCTTTATAGAGACTTGTGTTGATCTTATAAGGTCATTGGTTAAGGGGGAACAATAATTTCATGATTTTGCTCCATAGGTTTGTGAAGGATCTATAGTATAGAGTTAGGATGGTTGGTTCTAGGTAGATTAATGAAGTTGATACAAATGTCAAGAAGATTTCTATGCTTATAAAGTTTTATAATCTTCTTTGTGATGTGAAATAGGTTCCTTTTTGGTTTGAATATGTGCAATAATTTTCAAAGGTGTGTGTTTCCCAAAAAGAGGTTTGTTGAGTTTATTTTTGAGATTCTAGGGTTTTGGGTTATGTTAGAAAAGTGGTGTAACTTGTGAATTGAGTTATATGGCTTATTAATATGTTTAATGGGATAAATGAGTGGTCAAATTTAGCTTAATGGAGATTTAAAGGTTTGTAGCTCTCACGTTATTCAATATTTTGTCAAGTTAGAGGCCTAATTAGATAGTTTGTGAAGGAAGTATGTTTCATAGGATGATATTGTTTAAGAAAATTGGTGTGATCAAGGAAGAATATGGGATTTATCTATATATGAATTTTTTATGTCTTGAAGATGTGTCTACTAAAAATTGTGGACTTTAAAGCTTCAGGTAGGGCTACAAGGAGGCTAGATAGGCCTAATTTAAAGAAGAGTTTTTTTTAATCTATTTATTCAAAAGAGAAAGGTATGGGTATCTAAATTTATGTTATTAAGTTGTCTCAGAGCATGTTTCCTATTTTTCATAGTGTAGATTTAGAGTTCGTGGTCATGGAAGTGTCTTGAGAAGGAAGGCTAGTAAGCTTGCATGGTGGTTCTTCATGGTGTGTGGAGATATGAAGATGCTCAAAAGGTGAAATTTCTAAAATATATTAGGGGGAGTCCCTATTATATGTTTATTTGTGATTTTAATCAAATTACTATGGTTCTATGTGTTCTTTCTTTATTAGTTGTAGTGTTTGATTGAAGAGAGTGTTGGCATGGAAAAACATGAGGTTGTTAAGACAAGTAAAAGTAGGCTCAAAATAAGGGGGTGTTCTTATCATATTTATAATATGGTAATTTCCTATTTGATAGTATTTTCAGGTCATCAATATTAGATTTTTCCCACTTTTTCATCATGTCAAAGGGTTAGAAAGTTTCTATTGGGGATAAAGTTCTTGTTATAAGAGTGCTTTGAAGAGAGAGAAGGTGAGATATATATTTATATATTGATAGGTTTTGACATCAATGAAAAAGGGGAAGATTGTTGTATATTTATCATGATGATTTCATGGTGGTGTCATGGATGTGTCCTTTTGAGTGGATGAATAAACTTGATAGTCTATGTGATAATGACAAAGTGTGTAATATGATTGATGTTGGCTTAGTTGATATTCAGAGTTTGAATGATAATAGGCATTCAAGGATGAGTATGGTGGTTATATAATGTTTAATAAGTATTGAAGATGTTATATATGCTTTAAGAACTTGTGTACATAAGTCGTATTCATCTTGTTGTCCATAGTTATCATCTAGACACTTTAGGTCCACAGGGAAAAAATTTGAGTAAGTAATTTGATGGCATGACCATTCCCATGTGTGAAAGAGTCAAGGGGAGATGGTCATATGGTTTTGATCACAATAGTCCGTATTTGTTATGCACCAAATCTCATTTCATACATCTAAGTGAAATTAAAGATATGAGGGTACAAAGTTAGACTCTAAGATAGATTTCACTATTTTCCCATACTTTGCCAAATTTGCAATATGGCTAGGAAGAGTTGAGTAATAAATTTGATGATGGAATATATTACATGTGTGTACATTTCATAATAAGGTAATCATATGTTTATATTTAGTTTTGGACCTATTTTATTTTTCTAATTTTTAGATCATGTGATGTAGTGCGTCAAGAGATATGCATGTGCAAAGTAGGCATTTTGACTATGTTTTCCCATACCTAGTCAATTTTTCAATATGGAAGAAAGAGTTGAGTGAGAATTTTGATGGTGTTGTATCTTTCACATGTAAAGGTGTCAAGAGAAACTGATCATCTAGGTTTGTTACATTTTGAGCATAGATGATTTGAACTAAATTTGAGATCATGTAATGAAGTGCAATAAAAATTATGCTTGCTCAAAGTTGGCCTTTCAAGTAGGTTTTGACATAGTTGGCTCTATGATAGAATATTTTGAGAAATAATTTTAATGGAGACATATCTCACACATATAAGGGTTCTAGAGGCAATGTGTCACATGGTTGGATTCTCCTTTATGAGGAGATCATTTGGTCTAAATTTGAGATCTTGTGCTAAAGCACAAAATAAGTTATTAAGGATAAAAAATGACTACTCATGAATTTTTAAAGGGTACTCATACTTAGTGATTTTTGAAAGTGTTAAATATTGAGTAAGATTAATAGTGCACATTGCTCTAAGAAGTCAAGAAGTAGTGAAATGAGGATAGGTGCATGATGTTAAATAAATGAGGAAATGTACAAGATATATATCCAATGACAAGTAGGCATTCATATCATTTGATCAAATGATGAGTGTTGATCACTAAAGACTAGGTTGATCCATAAAGATTGATGAAGCATGTGGAGTCAACATTATGATATTACATGAGATGAGGTCAAAGTGACTGTTGTTTAACATTTGGCTTTGGTAGACTATATGTTAATGTTTGGAAAAGATCAATGGTGTGATATTGATTCAAAGCTAAGATGATATGAGATGTGAGAAAAGTTTTTTTGGTTTAACAGTGACTGTTTGCATTTGAATATTTGAATTTATGAAGGAAAGATTAGTGTCTAGTTTTTGGACCATAACTTTCAATAGAAGTGAAATTAGCTATTGTATTAAAAAGTAAAGTTTTAGATAAATCCAAGGCACATCTAGATATATGGATTTGAATATTTGAAACTATATACAGATAATTATATTGATGTCCAAAGTAGATTGTGTTTCCATATATGCTCTACAAGTGACCCAAGAAGGATATTCAAGCTTATGTGGATGTTGTTTTGATGTTTCATGGTTAATTGGATATTAGGGAGTGTTATATACTCCATGAGGATGCTCTATGTAGTTTTTAGAGGTGTGATCAATCTATATTAAGTATGAACAATGCTTAAAAAGTCAACTATATGCTCAATAATGGGGTTCTTATGTATACGGTCTTTATTTGAGTTATTTGAACATACATAGATTTGAGCTAAGGTGATTTTGATCTTTTGAGGAAATATTAAGTGACATAAGGAGTGGACCTATGTAATTTAAAGAGGTCTTATGTTCCTATTATGCTCAAAGAAGTGTCAAATAATTGAATGGGTCTCTATAAGACCTAAAAGTGACTTAGGCCTATTTGAAAGAGGATTGTGCCTAACTGTGACCCATGTGAGATGACTTAAGGGTGAAGTCATGTTTTATGGATGAAAAGGAAAAATTCTAATCTTGTTAATTCATGATTGATCTATATATATTGAAACCAAAAGTATTGGTTTCCAGACTTGTAAGACTTGAATTAGAGAGTCTAAGTGTGGATCCAAGTGAAGGAGATAACCTTTGAAAGAGAAAGTACAAGTTAGTGAGGACCATTAGAGAGATAAGAGGATTAGACATGTTACTCTGAGTAAGGTGTTAAAGGTGATCACATAGGTCACTAGACCTAATAATCATAGAAGAGGTAGAATGGGTGAGTATGGTCAAGAGGTTATTTGAGACAAACTTGGGAGAGAGTTGAGAGAGGCTTGTGTGTATTATTTGGGAACCAAAGGATGGATAGAGTGACCTATAGATAAGTTGATGAGCATATTAGTTTAAGGACTATTTATATGACCTATTGGTCATAATTCTTTTGGCAAAATAGTGCTCTTATTATTTGAGTGTGAGTGAAGGCAAGATGAAGACCATGTGAGCTTGGTGGTTGATTTGAGAGGTAGATCAGTGTGTATACTATATTTATGACCATCTGGTCATATTGTTGAAGCTGTGATAGAGTTGTTATTGAAAGGTGAGAAGAGTGATATCTAGATATCCATCATCAGATGTTGAAGACATTAGTCTTAAGGTGGAAGTGTTCTTATTAAAGGAGGGTCTAAAGGAGTTGGTCTTCCATAGGGGTAGTTTCTCCTTGTAAAATAGGCATTTTACTAAAGGTAGGTGTTCCAAAGGAGTTAATAATCTTAGGGGTAGGTGTTCCTTGTGAAATAGCTATTTCACTAAATGCCTTTGGTTAGGAAGACATGATCAAGGGTTCCTAATCAGAAGGCCTTAATCAATATCTTTTTTGTAATTTATTATAGGATAGTAGTCAATTTATGTTATAGACTTGAGAGTGGGTTTTATTCCCCAAGAGGGTTTCCCATAAGAACTATGTGTTTGTTCTTGTGTATACATTAAATTAATGAGTTCTCTTGGTGATGTTTCTTAATCAAGTTGATATATGTTGATTGTTTAATAGTTTGAAATGGATTGTAATTGAAATTGAAATATCTAGGCTCATTGATTCATCCCCCCTTATTGATTGCACCTCTAAAATTTTACCTCCTTGCTAAGCATTTTAGAATATGGTTCTACACTTATTATAAATGACACTTTTGAGGTTAACATTGGGATTCCAAAGGACATAAAATGGATAAAATTAGGTACATCCCTCATCAAGGAGGAAGAAGAAGTCTTTACAACCCTTCTAAAAATGTATTTTGACATATTTACATGGGCCTATTTAGAAATGATAGATTTGGAACCTAATTTGGTTTTACAACATCTTGTTTTACATATTGATTCCAAACTAGTTAAGCAAAAGATACAAAAAATGTATCCTTGTATTATTGTGTTGGTCAATAAAGAGTTGGAGAAACTCTTAGACATGAGATGTATTTAGTTGAGATTATTCAAAATAGATTTCTAACATTATACCATTAAGAAATAAATTATAAGGTATCCAAATATGCACTATTTTGAGGGATATTAACAAATCATACCCAAAATATGTCTTTCCTCTACCCAACATTCAAATTATTATTGAATCAATGGATGGATATGAATAGCTTTCTCTTATAGATGGATTTTAAGGATATAACAAAATTAAAATTGCATTAGAAAACAAACACAAAATAAATTTCACCATTCTGTTGGTAATCTTTTGTTATCATGTGATGTTATTTGGTCTTAAGAATGTAAGAGCCATATACCAATGAGCCATGATAGTGATTTTATATGATATGTTGGATGGCATCATCGAGGACTATGTCAATGACATCTTGGGTAAATCAAAGACCCATACTAACCATCCAATTTTACTTTGAATAATCTTTGAGAGGATTTGAAAGTAAAAGGTTAGGTTCAATCCTAACAAGTGTGTACTTGTAATAACTTATGGAAAATTATTATGCTTCATTATCTGTCATAGGGATATTGAAGCTGATCCAGCCAAAATTCAAGCTATTATAGAAATGTTATCTCCGTCTAGATTAAATTAGCTCCATAGTTTATAGGAAAAAATATAATCAATCCAACACTTCATATCATAGTTAGATGACAAATGCCATCCATTTGTACACTTACTAAAAAATGGAATTAGTTTATCATGAAATGAGGACTGTTAGAAATAATTTTAACATCTCAAGGAATATCTCAACAATCCACCTATTTTATTTCCACCTATGCTAAACAAGCCATTATTACTTTACCTATCAGTGACTAAATTCCCTTGGGGTAGTTTTAGCATAAAATGATGAATAGGGTAAAGAGCATGTCATGTATTACCTAAGCCAAACATTGGTTACATATGAGAAAAATTATACATTGATTGAAAAATCATATTTAGTAGTGGTTTTCATATCCCAAAAGTTGTCATTAAATGATAAACAACAAGACCATTATTGCTACCAAAGTATATCTACTCAAGTGCCTACTTTATAAAAAAACTCTATATGGCCACATGGCAACATGGATCATGCTTATGAGTGAGTTTGAGATATAATATGACAATCAAAAGGTCATTAAGGGACATGTACTCATATATCAGCTAGTAAAATCTCCTCTTTAATTTATATAACCCCTTACATTTGGATTTTTATATGAAGCCATTATGACTACATACATATAAGCAAAAATACCTCCTGAGGTAGAATATTGGAAAATGTAATTTGATGATTCATTCACCACATGTGGTTTAGGTTTTATAATATTGTTTATGGTGTCACAAGGGGATCTTATTATTAAGTCATTTCATAGTTTTTCCCTATACCAATAACATGGTTGAGTGTAAATCAATCATTGCAAGGCTTTGTCAAGCAATACATTAGAACATCCAACATTCATTAGTTCAAGGTGATTCATATATAATCATCAATAAAGTTATATGAATGATGAGAAGGATGATAAGTTGGTACTATTGGCCATTTTTAGCCCACATATGAATCTCTTGCATGGTTTGACGAAGTGGTAGATCAAAGGCTTATAAAGGGGTCAAGGATTTCAAATTTGAAGAGACCACATAGGTTCTCATGTGTTTTAAACTTATAGAGAATGGACCATATTTTAGAGACACCATGGGATGTCAAAATTTCTTTGAACAAGTGTGGAAATGCCTAGTTCTTCATTGTGTTCATCTAAGCATCTTAGGTCTAGTGGTAGAGTTTATGATTAGGGAGTTTGTTGACATAACCATTACCACATGTGGATGAGATAGGGAAAATTGGTCATATGGGTTTGTTCACATTTGTAAAAATTTTAAATGTTCCAAGTAATAGGTCCTCTACCAAAGTGGATCAAAAGTTGTGGAGATTCAAAGTTAGCCTCTCAGCCAAATTATGTTGTTTTTCCATACTTAGCCATTTTTAAAGAATTTTAAATAGAGCAAATTGAGCATATTTACAAGGCCATATCTCACATATGTGGTATTTTAAATGGAAATTAGTCACATGGGTTTGTTTATCTTGGTTCCTAGTTGTTATGCACCAAGTTCTAGGTCCTCAATTGAAGTGCCAATGGAGTTATGCATGTGAAAAGTTGGCTCCTCAATTATATTTTTATAAGTTTTCCATACTTAGCCAAATGAGCTCAACCATCACCAGGATGTCATGTAGGATCATATATGGACTATAAAAATTAAACATTTAATATATTCACTTGGGAATCCACCAGGACCAACAAATCAAATGGGTTTGTTCCTTTTGACATTAAGAACATCTCTTAAAAGTTTTGTCACTCCATGAATTTTTATCTTCAAGTTATAATATTTAAAAAATGGAACTAAAACATAAGACATTCATGTTAACATCAAAATAAAACTAAGGTAAAAATATCTTTGTGCTTAAATTTGATGATCTATGAGACATCATTTACATTCTATGGGATGAAAAATTGATGGTCAGTGGGACATCAAATTTATAGATAGAGCAAAACAAATTATATTAAGATTAATTTTTATGGTCGCATGATCCTCAATGATGATAATGTGAAAATCATTTTATAGGAGTGAGGATTTCAATTTTAAGGTCATGAAATATTCATTCACTTTCAAATAGTGAGTCCCAATTTATCTAATGGTCTAGGTTTGATCATACTTTCAAATGTCACAATGAGTGGAGGTCAAAGGTTAGTGAGTCAAAAGGGTGAATGTGTGTGTGAAAAGTGTCAAGGATGTGTTCAATTGGTAGAGGATAGATGGTTCTCAGGCATTCATATTATTTGAAATTGAGGAAGTGAGATGGTCAATGTGTCAATGAGTTGAGTCACATTTCAAAAAAACCAATTAGATTAAAGGCAAGCCTAGTGTTTTTGATGGAGGTTGAGAATCCATTTTCAACCATGGATAACAAAGTTCCAAAGGGTCTTCTCAATGCCTTTGAGACTCATTTAAGTTCCATCGATCAATCATTGATATAGTCAATTATGAAGAACATAAGGATCCACCATTGGAGCTAAATATTGATCTCTAGGTTGATAAGTTGTAGCATGCAGGGTTCTTTCTCATGACTAGTTTGCCATTTCTAAAGAAGGATCCATGTACAATGAACTCTTGGTTCCTATAGAGATAAATTGGGTATTTTTGGACCAAATTAAGTCAAAAATAAGCTTTAATCTATGGGTTTATTTTAATATAAGGACTATGAGAAAACCAATGACCTTAGATTGGTTTCCCATCTATAGGTGGGACCTATGATCCAAATATGTAAATGGAACTTATATGTGATAAATGCAAGGGTTCCCATCATCAAAAAAGTAGGTACTCAACCAATCAAGGCATGACATGATTTTCAGTATCAAGACTAGAGGATTTGATCCTCATGAGCACATCAAGTGGACTTTGGGTCCTAAGGTGGTGAACTAGTATTAAGAGAAGCGGTTAAGGGGCATTGATTATACTCAAATAGACTTAGTCATCATGAAAAAAACCCTCATCTCTAGTAAGACACTCTTAGCCAATTAAAGGAGCTCAAAGACTAGTGTGGTAGTAAGAGATCCATTTATTGATCAAGGCATGTAAATAGAAATCAATCAAGTGCTACCACATCACTTCTTAATCTTGAGGACCTTTATCCATTCTCTAAGGCATTATTCCATATCTCTTTCTCCCTTATTCTATATATAGAGGATTTTGAGCAAAAAAATGGATCCTCTCTATATTTTCTTTACTCCCTCTCTTGGGCATGACCAAACTCTACCAAGATGGAGCTTGTAACCTCTTGATATGAATACCATACTATTTTAGATTTTATTGTTATAGTATAGTGTGTATATGTAAAATTTGATTATGTGGTAGAATTTTTTCCCTTGTCAAATTATGGTCTCACATAGTTACTAGTTCATCTAGTTATGTAGGTCATGTTTAGTGTTCTACATCTCTTGATTGAAGCCTATATGTGGATATTGTGACTGGTTAGTGTCTTAATTTAGACCTCTGCTTCATTTCCCTCAGCTTAAATCATTTGGTGAACCTCTTATTGAAACACTGATGTATGAAAGATATTGGGATCCTAGATTTGGTCTTTTACTTATTTAATTAGTTTTCTAAGAGTCATGTAGGGTGGATCATACCATAAATTAGGTGTATCACCAATGTTAGATTAGGTTTCATTTTCATGTTTTTTTCTCTCTCTCTCCATTTTCCTTGCTCATTAATAGGTTGTAGTATTATGGAAATGAGATAAATGATGCATCAAAAGAGATATCCTTGTTAAAAATCTGAGATGTCTAACCCCTTTATAGGATACCCATAACTTAGGTTCATTATAATATTAGACTAGAGTTTAAGGAGGCCTGAACAATTTCCTTACTAAGCTAAGGTGTAATTTTAGATCTTTAATAATTGTGGCATGCCTAGTGGCAAAAGGTCTAAAAGAGTGGAAAGATCTTGGTGTGTTTTTCCTCTAATCAACTTTTGGAAGTGAACACATTAACAATAATGGTGCTTCCAAATCAAGCTGCTAGTTATGAGTAGACCAGGTATGTTTCAATGAAGTTTCTAATAAGTTTTTGCATCTCATTCGATATATGAGGTCAATATGAATGGGTATGATCAATATCCCTATTATCCACCTTATCAACATCCCCAATAGTATCCTCATGATCCATATGAGTCTAATCAGCCCTACCAAGGTTTCTATCAAAGTTATGAGTCGATTTGGCAAGTTATTCATGATCCTTATTATCAAGTCCATAGTTTTTACCCTCTTCATGATCCTCACAAGAAATATAAGGACTTATTTCAATGATATATGAAATAATATTTCCCTAATCCTCCAGATGAACATCAAGGCCATTATGATATTTCTCCTCAACAACCCTATCATGGGCCATCCATACCCACACTTAAGTAGACTTTAATAAACCTTAAAAAACATGCACTATAATTATTCTCATAGAGATGTTATGGCTAAGATGTCCCTACTCACCTGATCCATAATGTGAGAGAGTCATTGTAGCAAATAAAATAAGAATGGATATGTATTGAAAGAGAAAATTGGAATAATCTCACATGTGAAATGATGAATGTAGGTGGTTACATTTAGATCATTGAGGACAAGCTAAAATCCCTTGAGGAATAAAAGGTCTAACCTCACCAACCTTTTGTTCCTAAATATACACCATCTCAACCTTCTTATGTACCATCCATTCCTCCTCAAGAGACCATTCCAAGTGCCCTTTTGAGTATGCCAACTTCGTCATGTGTTCCTTAGACCAATCCTTCTTAGAGATATATCCAAGAGAGATAAAAAACAAAGAAGAAGATTATTTTGGAATAGCTTTTTGTTAGGTTCCAAGACTCCATCCTTCCTCAAGAACCCTAGTATCCCCAAAATTTGAAGCTAGTCTCCTAAATAAAGATCTTAGGTTCTACTAATGTTGTTTTTCATTTTGTTGTTTTTCTTTCCTTAGTTGCTCCTAATTACTCCATAGGACTAAAGGCATCTATTTAAAAACACCACTCAAATCCTTTTACTTATCCATTTCAGTAGTTAAAATAAGTTAAAGGTAACTTAGCTCATTTTTATTGTGAATCAGGTTCTCTAAGTTACTTCACTTCCTTCAAAATAAGTTAAGTTGTCCCAAAAACCTAACCAACACTTCCTAGTTCTAATCAAGTTTCTCAAGGTACTTTACTTAAGAAAATAAAATAAGCTAAGTAGTCTCAAAAAATTGACTAACACTCTATAGAACTCATTGGTTTTTTGGTGTTATTCAACTCAAAAAATTTATAAGTAAAAGCACCTCGAGTTTATGAACCCAACTTACTCATAGACCTAGACCTAATCAGGATTACAAGAGTACTTTACTTAAAAATATAGTGTAAGCAAAGTGGTTCAAAAAAAATCTATTTATAAAGAAGGCTGATGTGGCTTTACCATGCTTGAAATAAATGCATTGGTATATATATAAATTTGAGAAATTCCACCTCATTTCCACTTCATTGCCAAGTCATGCAATCAAGTAGTTACCCCTGTAAATCTTGAGCCATGTATTTTCATTTTTTGGAGTGATTTTGAGAAACTTTTTTCTTGAGGCATTTGCAGTTTAGGATAGTATATTTTTTTAGACCATTTTTATTTTCTTGTTTGCTTCTTTTATGGTGTTTTATTACCTAAACTTTATTTCCAATGCTGCCATGGTTTTTCTATTGCCAAAAGTTGTTTTGTTCTATTTCTCTTCCAATTTCTTGGTAAAATTATTGTTTTTAATTTTAAAATTGAAATTTCAAATGCTATTCATGTTCTATTCATGTTGAAACCCAAAAAATAAAAAAAATCTCCAAAAATTCCCTAGTTTCCAAAACTTTCCCTACCTAATTGGGTTTACCAGTCTCCCTTACTTTAGGTTTTTGATACCTAGTAACTTGCCCTAAAAAACCTAATTCACAAAGTCCCTACCCAATCAAGTTCTTCATTACTCTTGATTTGGATTTCTTATCCTAAATAATTGATGTAGGAAACCTTGAACCACATTAAAAGCTTACCTAATCAAATTTTTCTTCCCCTTTTGCTTACATTGGGTTTCTTAAGTAAAGTTGCTTATCCATGAGAACCAGAAGTCTTAGAGCTTAGATAACCCAAAGTTATTCACTATGAGAATTCCAAAGACCCAAACATTCTTATTTCTTCCAACTTACTTAACCAGGTTTTTAAATACTCAAGACTTCTCCATTTTTTAAAGACCAACCCAGAGTTGTTAGACCTTACTACTTAAAAAAAAGTTACCTAAGTTTTCAAAGATGTCAATTCCTTCAAACTTAGAGCTTGTTTGGAGATACTTAGAGGCTTATAAGTTAACACTTTTTCTCAAATTTATAAATTATTTAGAGAAGTCAATAAGTGTTTTTAGTACTTATCAAGGTATGTTAGAGTTTAAAAGAGTAAATGTATAGATTAAAGGGATCAAGAAGGTCAGAGGAAGAGATAAAATAAATAGGAATACAAGGCAAGATCATTGAGGAGGCCCCAGAGTCATCACTTGAAGAGATTATAGAACCCAATAAGAAGGGAAAATCAAAGACAAAGAGAGTCAAATTCTAAGAACCAAAAATGAATTATGAATATAAAGGTTACCCTATTGAGTCATGCATATCATACAAGCTGACATAAGCAAGTGACACAGATATGGGGTACATATCTATGATTAAATTTTTTTAAAGATCAAGGGCCATTGCAAAGACTCCATTTTTACACTCCATGACTAATAGTGGTATTTTTTAGGCTAAAAAATTCTCAAGTTTAGCCCAAATTCTTGAGTTTGTGCTAGCATGTGCTAAGTACTATGACTCCCTAGTTAGGGTAGTAAGAGATACTATTGGGAATATGATTGTGAGGCTAGACATTCAATATCTTAACTATTATTTTAAGATTCAAACCTCACCAAAAGTGATTTATATTTCAATAGAGATAGCTAAGAAAAAATGGGAAACCAAAACATCAGAGTACATCAAAATTATGAACACATACTACCCGAAGAAGGTAAAGTAACCTTCAAGATTTCCTAAAAATGTAGAGAGATCTCGCTTTGTCTAAGAGGTAGATGATATAATTTAGTTATTATGCAAGATCAATGGATGAAAGAACACCACATGGTTTTCACCCTTGATGTATTCCTATATTAGGACCATTTATGTATCTCAAATTTCTTCTAAGACTGACTGGGCAAGAATAATTAGTGATAACATGGATTAATAATTGAATAATGTAGTACAAACTTTAAATTTTAAGATGACTTTGTATCTTGTATATATATTAGCCTCTAGTTGAGCTTTCTCAAGGTTAAGGACCAATGGTACATTGTCAATGGTACTAATATATGAATTTTATCCTCAACCATTCCTTAAAGAATAATACAAGAATTACATTGTATTGAATGATGGTTTCTTCTATGAGCTTAGTTGTAAGTTGGATAAATATTTAAAACTTAGAAGAGTATTAGATGATGCATGGGATATAGTCTCACTACATGGCTACATTTTCATTCAATTTATTTATTTCACGTATCTCAAAGTAGGGGTTTATCAAGAGAACCTATCAAGCTACTAAGATATCTAAATGATAAGTGGATCCTAATGGAGCCGAGAAGATAATTAGTTGAGTTGCATTATTTGTAATATAAGGCTCACAAGGTAGTCATTAATTTTCCTATTGTAATTGGTCACGATCATTGTCCTATAATTTATAAATCTAGGAATGTATAGAAATAAATGTACCATCATTACACTTAAACAAATTTTGATGCTAGGGAAAATTTTCATTATAGAGGAGTATCACAAAATATAGTTTCCCTTGAGTATATGCATATTCATACACTTGAGGACTATTGGATGGATTTTAGGGATGAATTTGAAATAAAAAGAAGGAATAATAATATATTAACTATGGATCAGATTTGAGCATTTTATTTATCCTCCATCCCTAAAGACATGGAAGATAATGGTATTGTCACTAGTGATTTA
Source organism: Torreya grandis (assembly GCA_037957365.1). NCBI lineage: Eukaryota > Viridiplantae > Streptophyta > Pinopsida > Cupressales > Taxaceae > Torreya > Torreya grandis. Next base: position 938,279 of record JARHVA010000908.1, on the reverse strand, counting down.
TTTCATGCAGTAGGAGGAGATAGTGATCCAATTACAGAAATCTTTTTTGGAGATGATCAATATAAAACAATTTCAAAAAGGACTTCAAATGTTTTGACAATGAATTTAAATTAGTTACTTGATAAGGGTTATTATATGAAGGATTTTATAAATGAGATTGATAAAGTGGGAGAGAAGAGGAAAGACATAATATGAGGGGATATAAGTCAAGATCATATTAAAAAACTAAAATTTAAGAAGAATTTTGATGATACTTTCTCAATAATAAAAGATAAAGAGCTAGTAAAATCAACTATTTATGCTCCACCATTGGTTTCTACTACTCATATTTTTATTTCCACTCCTCCTTTTCATACCTCCAATCATTCTACTTCCACTCTACCCCTTATAGATCATTCCATACTAATACCACCCACAAATTTATGTCACTAAGACTCCTAAGAAGCCTCCTAAGAAAGAGGCATCACTTCTTCCTCCTTTATCTCCTCCATCTACTTCACCACCACCTTCTCCAAAAGAGTTACCTGTAGTTGAAAAATAACCTTAAAAGGTGACTTCACAAGAATCAATTTATTAGGAGGTTTCTAAAAAAAATTTGTTGATTAAAACTGAGAAAGAAGTTGTGAATGAATGGGAAAAAGATAAAGAAAAAGAAATAGAGGCTAAGAAGGAAGTAGAGATAGAAAAATAAGTTGTTGAATCCACAAAAAAGGCTCAAAGAGATAATGTAGCTCAAGAGGTTCCTTCTAAGGAATTAAAAGTTCAAGATAGCCAAAAATAAATAAGCATTCATTCAAGTCCCTCCATGAAAACTGATTTCTCATCTTGGCTAGCTATGTAAACTACTCCTAAATCAAAATAAGTGATAAATCTAGAGGAGATAGTTTTGCAATTGCTTAAAAGTCTTGATAAGAGGGGAAAGAATCTAAAAGTAGAAAAAGTAACTTCAAAATTAATAATTTAATATTCAAGACAAAAATTTGTTGAGTTAGTAGTTCCTCCCCAATGGATGAGCAAACAAGAAGATAGAAGGGGTGATTTAACCTTCACAAGACTACCTCTTGGGGAGGTAATAGCTAAAAATTTGAAGAAATATACACAAAATTTGATCAATTCTCTTTTTAATAATTTGGATGAGGAAAAGACTACTAAAGCATAGTTGAAAGAGGAAAATGACCAATTATGTGAAATAATTGCTAAAGTGGAAAGATTGACTCTTATGCAGGCATCAACTTTAGAAGTTATAATTCATCAACAAGTGATTATTAAAGTTGAAGAGACTATGGATAAAGCTAAATATATTGATAAATAGGTTGTAAAAATGAAGAAAAAGGCTCAAAAATTCTTCCCACTCATTAAGGATGTTCAAACTAATATTTTAAATAAAATAGTAGAATTTAGAGCAATGAGAGCTAAATTGGAAAGTGAAAATGGCATTTCTAAACCCCAACAATAAATTCTTCAAGGAATAATGAATTTAGATGATAAAATTTTAATTGAAGAATAGACTACCTCTTTTAAAAATAATATAAATAAAGAATAATATCTTATAGCCTTTCATTTAAGCATTCTGCCAGACATAGGAGAAGAAATGAACAAGTTAGAAGAATATGCACATGGTGAAAATACTAATCTAGAAAACTCTCTCTTTGAGCTCATAGGTATCTAGTAAATTAATGTCCCAAGAATAGTTGAAGAATTAGATGAATAATTCAATTAGAGTACAAAAAAATCCATGACTCCTTTAACAACCAAATATATCAAAGTGTTGATCAAGTGTCAGGAAGAATTAAAGAGACTTGGACCAAGGATTGAGAAAACTAAATCTCATTACAGAAGGATTGAAAGAGAGATGATGATATTGGAAATAAAAATATATTCAATTACTAAATAAGATGATGTATCAATCCAATCAATGATATCTCAGCACATCAAATATAGAGAGAAATGCAGAAGCCAAGTTCATCAAGTAGACTCATGAGAGCCTAGTTATTGAACAAATTCTTCTTCTTATTATTCTATTTTCTCTTCTTTTTTCATAATCACTCTACAAATAATCCTATATAAATGTAATATAATTTTAGGATTTACTTGTAAAAGTGAAATTACTTTGTAAATTTCAATATCTTAAGTCACTCAGCTAAAATGCTATTACTCAGAGTCATTTTGTAAAAGTGGATTACTATATCTCACTTTATGCTACATGCAAAGTGTTTTTGATCAATCCAAATAAGGAGTGAAAAAATTGATACATTTCATTGATCATTTCATGCCATGAAGGAGATATTTGAGGAAGGTATTATTTAATGGTTTCCATTTTTAACATAACACATGTGAATTGAGGAAGTTATTTGTTATTAGAATTTTGTGTCTTCAAATTGTAAAAATAGATGAGAAAGCCTATGTGTCATTGGGGATGATTTTTTTAATATAATTTTACAAGTGGTATAATAAATCCAAAACTTTGAGTCTAAGATAATCAGATTATTTTATACAAATTTTGTCAAGAAAGAAGGAGAATTGTTTTTTGGAGAACTTTTCATCTGTGGAAATCTTTATGTGAGTTCGATGAAGATAAATTGGTAATATTTTAATTATATTTAAATATAAATTGAATTAATAGTATTATTGAGTATTTATTGGAAAAATAATCATGTACTATACGTTTATTTTCTTGTATATACACAATAAACTATGCAAGTATATTTATTGTGATATGCACTTCAATTATTCTTTCTCATTATAAAATGTAACATGTTGATTCTTACTTTTCTACATATCCTAGATTCAAAATAATTTTCTAAAATAAAACAACTAATAACTTTCTTCAAAGTCTCTTTGTTATGGTTAATAAATAAAGTGATTAAAGTAATACAAATATTAAATCAACCTGCACCTAATTTACATAGTCCTGAATACATATAAACATAGAGTAACTATAAGTAGATAAACATAAACTTAAAAGAGATTAAATATTAAATGAAGGTGATTTAGTCCCATGACTACCTAGGTAGTTTTAAATCCATGAAAAATATCTAGCTAATAAACCCTATATAAAATCCTTGAAGGTTATAAGCTGGAACCACAAGGTGAAGTCATGGGTAGGCAAAATGAGGTAAGTCTATATTTGACAACCCAAGATAAAGGAGGATATAAGCTTATGAAAACCTCTCTCATCCCTCCTCAGGAGTCTTCTTATTTCACCTATCTTTATGAATCCCATAATCACCTTAAAGAGAAGATATTTCAAGAGAAAATATCAAAACATTTCAAAGAGTTGGAACTAAAGACAAGGAAAGAGGAGGGGAACCAAGATTCAAAATCCAAAGGGGGACCTTTATATTTTCCATATTGGAAAAAGATCATGCAATAAATCACATATAAGGTCACTAAATCCCCTCCCTTCCCTTTTTAATAACCTAGGTCATTTCCATCCTAGAAATCCATTCAAAGTAGTAGGAATAAGGAGGAAGTGGTGATTATAGAAGTCAAACAAGAAACTATACAACCTCCACCCATTTCCCCTCAAAAGCCTATGGATTTTACATCATGAAGAGCCATTCAAGAGGAAAATAATTGGGAAGAGGAGGTGAAGGTGATCCAAGAAGAGCATCTTCAAGAGAAAAATCAAGTACCTATGGTAACTTCTTTGGACCTCTCTCACCTTGTTAAATATTTTCAAGGATCTACTATACCACTCTTTGAGAAAGAGCCTCTCCTTTATGAGGAACAACAAGAATATGTAATTAAGGAGATAGAAAATTAAGGTGAATTGAGTGACCATGAAGAATAAATCATGATTAGGACACCTCTTGGTAAGGATAAACATGCTTTATTTTTTTATGATGATGGATAGATGGAACAAGTATAGGAGAAAGCTAAGGTAGAGGTTGAGATATAAGTACAAAGAAAATTACATGAGGAAGAATTTGATAATGTATAAGATAAATATGTCATATTTAGATAAGTTGATAATGTTTTCCATGAATTATCTGATAACACAAAAGCTACAATTTATCATGATGGATAAGATCTTGCAGGTGATTAACAAACTAAAATTGAGATCATGCTCAGTCATCAACTTGATATTAAAAATGAATAAGTGTTGATTGAATAATCTAAGATGCCAAAATAAGGATCACAACCTTATGTTTTTGGTTAAGAAATTTATATGCTTGATTTTGACTTTCAATTTGAAAATTCCCCAATTAAACTGCAAATTCATAAGAACAAATATTTTGATTTATTTGATATCTTCCATTAAAGTTTTTATTTACTTGAATGGGATAAATTTTATGATAATAATATTAATATCATCAATCAAGAGGTAGTTTTTCTCTCAGTAGATGACACGTTTGAAATTTTCAAACATGGTTATCAACTTTTATCTCCAAGTTTAGACATCTCTCTACTATTGGAAGCTAAGAAGGAGCTCAAATGGCCTCAAGAAGTCACAAGATCAAGTCTATCTCCATTAGAGTTCAACCTCATAGATATGTCAAAGGAGACACATCAAGCTGGTCTATATGTTAATGATCATCAATTTAGGAAAGAGGAAACAATCACAAATTTGGAATGAGTATGATTGGGTCTTAGACTCATGTCTACAATTCATGCACCTAAAATTGGTAGTAAAGGAATCAATTGCTTCCCCAAGAATTCATGATTATATAATTTATCATAGATACAAAATACAACTATCCAAAGAAGGCAAATATTTTTCAAAGTTTCAAGGTGCACAAAAAAATTTCCCATTTGACCTAGGTGGAAGATACTTGTAAATTACATACATGTACACATTAGACTAATTTTCATGCATTCCTCTAAGTGTTGTTTCTAGAAATAAAAAATTGTTGTCCATGTTTTAGGTTAGTTTCCTTTTCAATAAGTGCCTTGGGAACTCTATTCTATTTTGTTTTTTTTAGGTCCTTATATTTGTTTTAAGAGAGGTTAGAGCAGGATTGGTAGCCAGTTCTAAATCTAAGTCAATATGTTAGATCCAAGGAAAGACTCCATACTAAGTGGAATAGACTAGTAAAATGTTATGGGTTATCTTACATATAAATGTATGCAACCCCTATGAGTTACCAAATATTTTGGCCATTTTTTGCCCACATATGAAGCTCTTGCATAGTTTGATGAAGTGGTAGATCAAAGGCTTAGAAAGGGGTATAAGATTACAAATTGGAAGAGACCATATAGGTTCTTATGTGTTTCAAAATTTTGGAGCATAGACCATATTATATAAACCTTATGGGATGTTAAGAGTTCTTGGAACAAGTGTGTAAATCTAAGGGATCTATTTAGCTCTTCATTATTTTCATCTAGACATCTTGGGTCTAGTGGAAGAATTTCTAAGTAGGAACTTTGTTTACATCACCATTTCTACATGTGGATGATTTATGGAAAGTTGGTCATATGGTTCTTTTCACATTTGTGCCAAGTTTTTGGTCCTTTGCTAAACTACATCAAAAGTTATGGAGATCCAGAGTTGGCCTCTTAGCCAGATTCTATTGTTTTTCCACACTTAGCCATTTTCAAAGTAGTTCAAACAAAGATAAGTGAGTATCTTGAAAAGGATATATCTTACATGTGTGGTATTTTCAAGGTAAATTGGTCATATGGGTTTGTTTATCTTGGTTCCTAGTTATTATGCACTAAGTTTTCGGTCCTCCACCAAATTACAAATGGAATTATGCATGTTCAAAGTTGGCTCCTTAGTTATATTTTGATAAGTTTTCCATACCTAGCCAAATGAGCTTGACTATCACCAGGATATCACATAAGAGTAGATATGGACTAGACAACTTGAACATTTAATATATTCACTTGGGAAGCTCTTGGGACCAATAGATAAAATGGGTTTGTTTCTTTTAAACTCAAGAGCATCTCTTAAAAGTTTTGTCACTTGATGATTTTTTTTCTTCAAGTTATATTTTATCTACTCCCTCTCTTGGGCATGACCAAAATCTACCAAGATGGAGCTTAAAACCTCTTTATATGAACACAAGAATGTTGTAGATTTCATTATTTTGGTATAGTGTGTACATATCAAACTTTCATATGTGGTATAGGTTTCTCCCTTATCAAATTATGATCTCACTTAGTTACTAGTTCATTTGGTTATGAAGGTCGTGTTTAGTGTTCTACATTTATTTATTGAAGCCTTCTTGTGGATATTATGACTAGTTAGTGTCTTACTTTAGACCTCTCCTTCATTTCCCTTAGCTCAGATCATATGGTGAACCTCTTCATGAAACATTGATCTATGATAGATATTACGATCCTAGATATAGTATTTTATGTATTTCATTAGTATTATAAGAGTCAAGTACGGTGGATCAAACCATAAGTTAGGCTCATCATCATTGTTATCTTATGTTTCACTTTCATGTTTTCTCTCTTTTTCTCTCCCTCTCTCCCATTTCCTTATTCATTAGTAGTTTTTAGTATTGTGGAAATGAGATAAATGATGCATTATAAGATATATCCTCATTAAAATTCTTAGAGGTCTAACCCCATTATAGAATACCCATATCCTAAGGTCATTCCAATATTTGACTAGAGTTTGAGTAATTAGGTCTACATAATTTCCTTGCTCAAATAGGGCAAAATTTTAGTCTATAATAGGTATGATATAAAGATATAGTCAATAATATCAAATAAAAAATTACCAAAATTCATCTTGAATGAATACCTTGAGCCAATAAAATAACAACTGATGTCATGACCATAATTAAATCCATGATTTAGATTATAAATAAAGCTAGTGATTATCAATTTCTTGTTGAAGATCTCTTAGTGCTAACACATGAACAATAAACCATCAATATGGTTTGTGACATTATTGGTCCCATGTCTCCCTATTACTATAAAATATATGCATATCTATGAGACTAATTTATTCCACTTGAAATTTCACATAATAAACAAAAAGCCTTCATCCATAAAGCCTCCCATTATACTTTGATTAGACCTACCATGTATTATAAAAGCTATAATGGAACTCTAATTCATTGTTTACCTTCAAAAAAAATTTATTAACATTGAGGGAAGTTCATGAACGAGTGTGTGGATCCCACACTAGTGAGGAAATCATAACCAAAAAATTATTGTGTATTATTTATTACTAACTAACTATGGAAATAGATGTATTTTCTTATGTGAAAAGGTGTGTAAAGTGTCACAAGAATTATATTATGATTCATTATCCAACTAAAAATCTCAATCCATTGAAAAAAACAATGGCCATTCTCAGCATGTGGACTCAACCTCATTGGTGAAATCAGTACTACATCTTCATATGGCCATAAACATGTCCTTACTACTACCAAATACTTCACTGAGTGGAATCCATTATTCTCACATACATAAATGATAAAAAAAATATCCAAATTCATATTTAACCATCTCATTTACTAATATGGTATACCCTCCAACATTATATACGATAATGGTAGATCATTTAAAAATAAATTTGTGAAATCACTTTGTACCCAATACCATATAAAATAACATTTCTTTACTGCATACTACCCACAAGGAAACAACCAAGCTAAGGCTTCTAAAAAAACTATTTTCAATATTGTGAAGAAGATTATCAATGACGGTGATTGTAATTGGAAATTTTATCTATTTAACATGATTTGAGAATACTTTACCACATTCCATACTCCATTAGGATATACCCCTATTTCCTTGTTTATGACATTGAGGGCATTGTTCATATCAAGGTCGAGTTGCCTTCTCCCTAAATTTCAATGCAACACATCATTGATGATGAGGACTACATATTATCTCACTTGTAATATCAATAAATTATATATGGAAAACACATTTATTCCTTTAATAACCTTCAAGCATATCAAAAAATATTACATGGCCAAGGTAATCAACACATTAAGTAATGAGAATTTGAGCTTGTTGACCTTATTTTAAAAAAAAATCATAAGAATGTCAATTTTGAGACAAAGAAGAAAGGGAAATTATAACCTAACAAGTTAAGGCCTTATGTAGCTATTTATAACTATGGTTCTAGATCATACAATCTTGCCGCATTAGAAGGAGATGAACTTGATGAACTAATGAACATAATATACCTCAAAAGTTTCTATGCTTGATGGAATAAAATTAATGTCTATAAGGATTATTTATGTGTTACCATACCTATTATTTGTACCATTACTCTATACCATTTCCACCATGCCTTAGCCTTTTGATAGCTCTTTTTACCTAACCCCTACCCATCATATTTGGCATTGGTTATAATTCATTTGTACTTTAGGAACATTTAGTAGTTGATGATATATTTAATTATAGTATTTGTTTTAGAATCAAACTTTTAAATGGTAGTATATGAAAGTAGTATGAAAATGATCTTGACAATTGCATCCTTCATTTACCGTTATGTTCTTTTCTCATGCTACTAATTATAATCACCTTTGGTAAAATTAGTATCATTGACTTTTTCCATTATTTCATAATTATAACCACCTATGGGAAAATTAGGAACAACCACTTTACCTTGTATTTCACATCACCTTGCCATTACTATTTACATACCTTTCCATTTGCCTATACGTAAACTTGTTGGTTTTTAGTCAGATGCCTTTGTGTAGGTAAAACAAAAGTGACTTGAGGTCCATTTGTGACTATGCAAGTAGTTCTTAATTTATATTGAGGTTGGCTCAATCACCCCTTTTTCATGCTATCTCCATTTTGTGATCATTTTTTAAGCTATATTCTCTCACCATTTTTTAAGTTATGCCATGTTGTATCTCATAATCCTCCATCAGGTTGAGATACCAAAAACACCAAAACATTAGAAACTTTTTCCATAGATTTCTCCACTATAAGGAAGAGCTACTATGACTTGAGGTCCTATGGGATTATATAGGTAGCACTCAAATTACGTTTAGGTCACCTTAGTCACTAGCTTAACACACTCTTACCATTTTATGATCATTTCTAAGCCACACTCTCATCATTTTGTAAGAATTTATAATCCATGCTCTTGTCACTTTGTGAGTTCAGATTGTGTTATATCTCATAATTCTCTATTGATCTGAGATACCAAAAACACCAAAAAAACATAAGCATTTCCCATCTTTCACTGCTATAGATGGAACTATAGTGACTTAAGGTCCATTCAAGACTATGTAGTTTATTTATGTTGAGGTTAACTCAATCACCTATTCACCATGCTCTCACCATTTTTAGAGTATTACCAAGTAACTCTCTCACCATTTTATGAGTTAGACCATTTTGTATCTCATAATTCTATATTGATTTGATATTCTTTGAAAATTCTAAAAACATTTGAATCTTTTTAAAACCTCTAAACATTTGTAAAAGACCTTGGAAAATCCTACAATTCATAAAATCATGAAAATTAGCTTAGAATTTCCATGAGAGATATAAAATCATCCAAATTTTCTAGGATGGACTCTCTTATCTAGACAACTTCATTTATAAACCACCTTAGTCCTTTTACTACCATTTTTTGGAGAAATACAATGGCTTGAGGTCTGCACAGACTATGTATGCAACACTTAAATACACGAGGTATATAGTATTATTTTAGCCACTACCACCATCATTTCTTCACAACCATTTATTTGAATTAAGGATATTAGGTATTATATCTATTTCACAAGTTATCACTTATCCTTTATTTTCTTCTCCTTATTGGTCTTAACCAATACTCTCACCATTTTGTGATTAGTTTCTCTTTGAACAGTCTCACCATTTTGAGAATAACATTGGATAATGTTCTCACTATTTTATGAGCAACCTTAGACAACACTCTCACCATTTTATGAGCAACCTCATCCAATACTCTCACCATTTTTTGAATTAGTTCTCCTTAGAATCCTATGGTCCCCAAAATCAGCTATGCTTATTTTGGTGGACAACCCCTACAAAACTTGTCTGTTTCGTGAACATACTCTAAGTTCATCATTTGAAACAAGTTTATCTTGATCTCAAGCATAGTTGAATAACATCCTTGAAAATTTCACAACATTCCCTCATCATGATTTCTCAAAAAATGTGAAAATTCTTGCAGTCTTTATGTGATCAGAATGTCAGACTTCAATAAATTACTAGGAGTTAATTTTGTTTCTTACATGCAAGGTTGGCAAAAATTGCCACTATTACATGTTGATTTTTTTTGTTTTATGTAAAGGTAGTGATTTTTGCTGCCCTTACACCCTTTGTGTTTTTCTTCTCCATGCAAGAGCGGTAAAAATTGTTGCCCTTGCATTTCTTGGCCCTTTTATGCAGGAGCGATGATTTTCACTGCCCTTTCATATTTTCCACCTCCACATTCATGGGCAAAAAAATTTCCACCCTTGCATGACCTCAGTTTTCATGCATGGAATTTATGACCATGCATGCTGAGTGGTTGGCTTTGGTTTTGAGGCATTTAAATGCTGATTTGTGTCTCATTTTGATTATTTTGAGTTGTCTGCTCCCCCTCCCTACAACCATTCAATTGCACAAACAATTGAGATTGAAATTTTGCTAACTCCAAGCATAGGATTTCAAATTAATAGGTAGGTTTTGCTTTCTTCTCTCTTTGTTTATAGGTTTTCATTGTTTGTTCTCTTTTCCTTAAAAGTTTGGTTTTCCCTTTTTCCTTCTTTTAATGTTTTATTTTTCCCTTCTCCACCTCCCTCTCTTCACTAGAAATATGTACTAGGTGTAAAACTTAAAAATCCAAAACTATTAGTTGAGTTTCTCCATGTAAAAGTGGAAAAAATTTCCACCCTTACACCATACCTTGGCATCCATGCAAAGGCAACAATTTTTGCCACCCTTACCTAAGCTTTTGACCCTATATGCAAGGGAAGAAAAAAATGTCACTCCTACATAATCCCCACCTACAAAGGTGGTGAAATTTTACACCCCTACATAAGGGTTGAGTTTCCATAAAAACATGCAAAGGTGGTGATTTTTACCATTGGTACCACCCTCCCCAATGCAAGGGCAAAATTTTTTACTGCCACTACATAATTTTTCTTAGATTTCCCAACTCTAAGAAATTTTAAATTTTCACTTTTTTGAGCTAGATTTTCTTTGGCTTTTTAGTCTACTCACACTTTATCCCTTTCAAGTGCATTCCCATGGTCATGATCATTATCATGCAATTTTCCTAGATTACTAATATTTCCCCTGATTGCATGATCATGAATTTTTTTGTAATCTCTTATGGGTCCTTCTTCATCAACATCCTTTCAAAAAAAGCTCTTCTAGATGACTGAGGTTTCTCCAAAGAAGTTCAAGACAATGAAGTACAAGTATCAAGGTGTTTTTCCAATCACCTTGATTACTTATAATGTCGATGACATTAGAGATATAGAGATCGGTCATGTGGATATGGTTGAGTTCTTGAAAATAACTAAATCAAGCAATTCTAGCCATGAAATGAAGAAGATAATCAAAAGTAATATTCATCTAGTATCTTCTTTCCCTATAGTGGCTCACAACATAGAGTAAATTCTCCAATGTGCTTAGTTCTATATTGAAACCAAGGCTGTGTCAGACTCTAGTGGTAATGTGGTGATTAGACTGGACCCTGAGCTCATCGATAAAGTGTTCACATCTCCTCCTACTACCAAAGTATTAAAGCTTGATTTCATTGAAGTGCAAATAGAATATGACAAAGATCCTCAAAGAAAAAAGAAAGCAATCAATAATAAATGGCTCAAGACTCCAAGGGCATATTTGTCAAGATGGTGATGGTGCTTTCTAAGAAGTGACTTTATACAAGAAGTCGGTGACCTGATCACTCTTCTCAGTAGGGTAAGAGGCTTGCCTACTTCCTCACAATTTCATGAATGGATGTACCCCTTCATTAAGATAATCCTCTAAGGCAAAAAAGTCATTTTATGGGGAGAAAAAATTATCAATGCTCTACATGAGTAATTGACAAAGGTATCCACTACCTCAAAATTCTACATGACTTCATACCTAGTGTATATTACAGCTTCAATGAGAACCTTTCTAGGTTTGACATCAGAAGGAGATAGGAGAGTAACCCTAGTGTATCACTATTACTCTTAGTTGACATTAAAGGGCTCTATTCATTATTTTAGGAGAGTGAATGATGATTTATTCACAATATTTTTGTGTCTCTTTGATCCTTAATTAGAATGAAAAAGAGTGTCAGACGAAGCATGGACCATTGTGATTGACTTTGGATGTATGTTCTTATAATTTCCTTCTTTTTCTTACCTATGGGTTGGCTTTTTCCAAGGTCATCCTTATATGCTTCAAAGATTCCCTTCAGATAAATTAGTCTTGATGGAGCTATGTAGGCAAATAATTTTCATACATAATAAATAGATGGAACTCAAGAAACCCAGTTTCAGGTTTCCAATTGAAATTGGTAAGTTTTTAGTGTTAATCGTTGGAAATGCTAGAGTTATGCAAACTAAAATGCATCTCGTAACCATAAATAATTTCAAAAGGAGACCACTTTTTGATTATAGGGGTGTAAAATATATGATCAGGATGAAAACCCAATTTTATGAGCCTATGATTGAAGATGTTTGGGTAGATCTGAGGATTGTAGAAGACATTAAGAAAATGGACTACAGTAGATTATCTCTTAAGTAGATATAATATTTGGGACTTGCTAATAGCCCTGAGAATCTAGTGGATGATGAAGATTTGATCAATAATAAATACCATGCTGAACATATTTCTAATACCCCTCTTCCCTTAATCCAATGGTCGCAAAAAGAGTTGACTTCCTTAAGGAAAAGATTTGAACCAATATTGGAAAACTCCAATGATTGGTTAGCAAATAAGGCAATCACTTTGAAAGAGTTCATCACAGGATCAAAAGATAAATTTCAAGAGGAAACAAGAAGAAGAGTAGAAAATAGGATGAATAATAAAGGTGATGTTCCTTCTTCTTCAAAGCCACATAAGCCTAAAATCATATTTGTGATGAAGAAGTCAAAAATTATGAAAAAAAGAGCCAAAAACAATAGATATAGAAGTTGAGAAGCAAAGAACCAAAGAGATAGTAAGAGAACAAATGGAGACTAATTTTAGGCCCATTGATCAATGTGAGAAGGAAACTTTGCCTCCTTAAGGGAATGTGCAGCAAAAAATAGGAATTTTTACTTCCCTGTTGGGCATGCCTATGCAACTCCACCTATTTCTCCAATTAGTGTTCCCTCTTCTAGATCACCCTTTCCTTCCAAATTAATTTTTGACAACCCTCAAGGCTTTTTTGGAGATATTCTATGTTCCTCATGATCAATTCCCAATTTCTCATCCCCTTCTTTTGATATCCAAGATAGTTCTACTCTTGATCACTTAGTAAAAGGTGCAATTTTTACTGATACTTCACCTATTATTTCCACTACCAATGTGAGTGTAACTCTAGTAATGCCAGCAATGGAGATTAATACTAATGTAAGTACTTATACGATCCCACCTTGGTTGTCAGCATATATGTCTAAAAGGAAAAAACAAGCCATCTCTTTAGATGACTTTGATTTCAATAAAATGGTGTCAGTAAAATTCAAGGCTCCCAAGAAGCCAAAAAATCTTTCAAATATGATTGGGGATAAGGGACACAAATTTTTAGAAGTTGTAAGACCTCCATATGATGCAACTATTGAAAATTTTGATGTGAGTGACTACTTTATCTCTAGAGTTGAGTTAGGTAAGATAACTCATGAAAGTGCTAAAAGTGATATGCAGTCAGTTATGGACATCTTGGTTTAGAAGTTTGATAGAGAGAAAGAGATGAAGGATCATTATAAAGCAATGGTGGAATAGTTGATAGCAGTGGTAAGAAGGATAACTTTCACTCCAAAAATAGTAACTCTAGAAGTTATTTCCATAGAAGATCCCATGATTCAAAAACTGGAAAAGACTTATCTCAAGGTAAAAGTACTTGAAGAGTACTTGGAAAAGATTCATACACTAGGAATTTCCTTGTTCACAGAGTTATTCGAGAAAATGGATAAAATGAAAAAAATAAGAGAAGATTTGGAAGATCTTATTAATATTATTTCTCAAGATATTTAAAGCATAAGAAAATATCTTGATAAATGGATGGATATGAAGAAGTTAAAAATGATCACTCTAGTATCAATTGGCATCATTGTTGATATAGACTCTTACTCTAAAACTAAAGAAGCATTGATATATAGGAGTCAAGTGCTTAAAGAATTGATCAGTGACCTTGAATCATCAAAGGACCTTAGTGAAAAAAGTGACATCAATATTTTACATAAATTAGAGGAGCTACATTTCAAGCTTACATCATAAGACAACCAATTCTTTTTAGCAAAAAAAATGATTCAAGAATTTGAAGGTATGTTCTAGAAGGAATTTGAAGATATGGTATTCTTAGTAGCCTCCATGGACAATATTCTGGATAATCATTTAACTCTGGATAATATAAAAACTAGGTTAAATAGTCATGAGAAATTAATCACAATAGTGAGAGATGCCATAGTTAGGGTGAAGGTGATTTTTAAGAATATTGATACTCCAGACAGTATCGAGATACAAGCAACTATCACCATGTATGATGCTCACATGAAGAAAGATGGGGCTACAAATTAAATCAATTTTCCTTTGATTTAATTTCCATTTTTTCAAATTCACTTTTGAAACTGCTTTGGACATCTTCACATGTACTTTTATCATGTGTAATTGCATGTAAAAATATGGAATGTCCAAACTCAACAAGGACTCCTATCTTTGACTAGGTCAAAGTAATTAATTCTTTTTCTAAATCCCCAAGGCCCCTCCCTATAAATAAGGAGAGAATTTTTTGTAATGAGGAGAGACATATAGATATCTTTTAGTAATTAGAAGGAAAACTCTACCTAATTGAGATGCCTTTTGAAACTTTGAGCTCAGATTCTAAATCATATTTTCTTAAATGAATGAGAAAGAAAATGAATTTTCAAACTTTGTATTGGAATAACTTGTGTTGTTTAGGAAATAGTTCTTATGTCCTTTTCTTAATACAATATTATCTATTTGATTAAATAAGTAGAGCGAGTGAAGATAATTTGGAAGATGTTTTAAAGTTAATTATGGAGATTTTTTGCTACTATAATTGTCTTTAGTTTGTGTTTTTTGTGTTTTAGTACAAAGGATATTAGAAAGGCTTTGAACTACTTTTATCCTTTATGATCATATACTCTTGCAATTTTTAGTGGAAACTTTGGGCTGCACTTCATTCTGCTATTACATAAATTATAATCAATAAGAAAAGAAATGATAGGCTTTGTACTCTCATGGGTTTCTAGTGGTTTCAGTTAAATATGAAGGAAGTTTTATTTCACTTTGTAAACATCATTTATAAAAAAAGAGAAATGGATGATATGATCTCACCCCTGAGTTAATTTTTAGTTTATATTAGTTTGAAATAGTTTATAGGGAACCTCCCCTTGTTGAGAGGAGAGATTTATCTTATTACGTTATGGCTGATATACCCATTTTGCCTTTAGTTAGTTGATGATAAAATACTCACCCAATAGCTTTTTGGTGACTCTACTAGGGAAATGAATGCACACTTTGAAGCCTCAAGCTTCAAATTAAAGCATTTCTAGTTCTTTCTCATTTTACACTTTGGCAGATCCATGGTACACATGAATCTAGAGAGCTCAAGGTATTGTTGATCCTATATTTGACTTGGTGCAACAAAATAATTTTGATCTTTTTTCTCCACAATCTCACCTTCAATGAACTAGGAGTTTTCCTCCTACCAATGTCAGATCTCTTATACTAGGTGAAGCTTCTAGTTTTAATGCTAGTAGAGTTTTGGCCACACGTACCCCAAAAGGTTTGTTATCCCTCCTTTTAATCATCACATCATGCTAGTCTATGGTCCTTGGGTTAACACTTTTGGCTCTCTCAATCTAACCCCACCTTTACATGAACTACCTTGTAGTTCTAGAAAGAATTTTCCCAAGTTCTATGGCGATGGGAAGGTTCATCATGATGATCATATTGCATCTTTTTGCATAGCTTGTGGTGTGATAGGTGTTGAATATGAGGATATAGTGGTAAGGCTATTTGTAGAAAAATTGCAAGATACTGCCATAGATTTGTTTTACCATCTTCAAGCTCAAACTATAACTGATTGGAACACCCTCAAGGCTAATTTTGAGGATAGGTTCAAACCCATAGAGGATGCTCATGCCTTTTTGGCTTAGCTTATGCAAATAAAGAAGGAGCCTCATGAGCCTATGTGAGACTTCATTGCTAAATTTAATAAGCTGAGGAATAGGATCCTTGCAATTGCTCAACCAACACTAGAAAATCTTAAGTGCTTCTTCATCAATTCTTATCTTCCTAAAGTGAGTTTTTTGTTGAGGTGGGCTGGTCCTATAAATCTTTCTATAGCTCATATTTTGGATATTGAGGTTGAAGATGATCTTATATTGGTAGGTAAGATAAGAACAGATTCTAATAAAAATAATTTTTTCTCATTTGCTGAAAGTTCTTTTACAAGCACTATTGTCTTATGATGTAAAATTTAGCAAATGAATTGCTAGCTCTGAAAAGGTAAATGGTCCAATGTATGTCTGCTCTTTATTATTGAGATATACCAAGGAAGACATTTATTAGCTATTCATATCAAGGAAATGCTACCAAAAATCAAGGGTAGTCCAATTATCTTCCTCCCACATAGGGGAAGCTTGCCATTGAAGCAGCACCGGCCAACTCAGTAGTTGGTTATCATGAAGCTGAACATGATCTCTCTTTCCAACATGAGTTAGACCAAGAATATGATGCTAATATATTTGCAAAAGGAGAAGAAGAATTAGCTAACAACTCCAACATTGGTTTTTTGAATTACCAAGATCAACCTACAAAAAAGAGAGAAGTATTTGATGGATCATATGATGTTTTTACTAGGTCTTAAAACTAGTTGACTCAACAAGATAATAAAGGAAATATAGGAGAAAAACCTCAACCAATAATCTCAATTTCTAAGCAGGGGACTTCAATGCCTTTCCAATCAAAGGACCTGGTGACTAATAAGAAAGTAAGTACCTCAAACCATCCTATACCTTCTGCTTCAATTTTGCAAACTAGTACCACATCAAATAAAAATCAAAATGATGGACTTCCTTCCTCTATTTCTAGTTTATTTCAGTTATTTGATATAATTGATCATGCTAAGAAGACCAAGATCCAAATGTCTAAGATTGAGTATTTACAAGCTAATCCTGAATAGTTTCATAGGTTGGCTAAATACATCAAAAACAAAATTATCCCTATATGATAATATTTTTCAAAAGTGACTCATGATCCCCCAAATAAAAAATCCATCCAAAATAATCTTGTCACTACTCCTCTTGTTGCCCCCAAAAAAATAGAACCTTTCTATGTTTCTCTATTGATCAATGGTCATAAATTGAACAATTGTATAATAGATGTTGGAGCTTCTGATAATGTTATGCCCACCAAGGTAGCATTTTTTCGTAGCCTTACCTTAAATAAGACTTTTGAGAGATGTTTCTCCATAGAAAACAAGCAAGAGCCACTTTTAGGTCAAATCAAAGATGCTCAATTTACATTTGTGATGTTTTCGGATAAGAGGATTAAAATGACAGTCTTAGTGGCCGATGTTCCATCCTCTTATGGCATTCTACTCAGACGTAATTTTTGTAAAGACGTAGGTGGAGAATTGAATATGGATCTATCTAAATAAGGATACCTGTTAAAGGCATCATGAAAAAGTTGCTTCTTGAAAAAAAATCAAAATATATTGTCACCGAGACATCATACCCTGAAGCTCAAATTTTGTTTGAATCATCAAGAATGGGTAGTTACTTTTTGACCACTGAAGATGTTTTTAGCTCATTAGATGAAAGTTCATTAGGTGAAAATTCATAAAATTTATATAGAAAATCAAAAGAATTGTCAGAGCAAAGTTTAAAATCTTCCCCCACCAATGATTAAAAATCTTTAAGGAGGCCAAATTCTATTGATGTTTGGATCCTATAATTTAATGGCAGCTACTCTTCTACTAGTTCTGGAGCTAGAATTGTTTTGATATCCACTCAAGAAGAAATTTTCCCTTATTCATATAAGTTTCAGTTCAATAATACCAACAACACCATTGAGTATGAATCTTTGTTGCTTGGATTGAAAGCTGCTCATGCTAAAGGTGTCAAGATTCTTCATGCCTGAGGAGATGCTAAATTAGTGGTTTGTTAGATAAGGAATTTATACCAAACCAAAAAGGAAAGGTTGTAACATTATCACAATCTTGTATGGGATTACATTGAAATTTTTGATGCTTTCAATATTTATGTGATTCCAAGGGAGTTTAATGATCATGTAGATTCATTGGCTGTCTTCACAACCCTCATGGTTCCTCATAAAGATTTCAAAGGGAATAAGTACATTATTAGGCTGGTATTTTGACCAAGTGTACCTAATAATGCTAACCATTGGCAGATGTTTAATGGTGATAATCAAATCATCACTTTTTTTGAAAATATGGATGGCTTTGAGGAACTTTATTTTGAAGGTAGTGAATCTCCACCATGGGAATCAGTTTAAAATAGATTCAAAAACTGGTGAAGAGTTTCTTCAACTCAAAGGGAATAAAATTCTAAAAGGTTTGGTTTCTCTTGAGAAGTTATTTGATAATCATGATAGGTATATCAAGTAGTGACAAATGGATTCAAGTTCCTCCAAGGAATTTAATCAAATAAATTTGAGTACAAAAGAAAATCTCAAAATGGTCAACATTGGGAATTATTGCACTTCTGATGAAAAGTTTAGATTCAATACTCTTCTTCATCATTATAATGATGTTTTGGTAAATTGTTATGACGATTTGAGATCTCTCAGCCCTAAAGAAATTTGGCATAAAATTCCTCTTAAGGTTGGGTCATTACCTTACAAGTAGAAATAAAGGCAATACAACCCCAAAATATCAGGTATTATCCTTTTTGAGATCCAAAAGATGTTAAATGTTAGAATAATTTTTCCAATCCATCATTCCACTTGGATCACTAACATAGTTCTTGTAAGGAAAAAGAATGGATAAATTCATATTTGTGTTGATTTTAGAAACCTAAATCAATATTCTCTAAAAGATAACTACCACCTACCCATCATGGATCAAGTATTGCAAACAATGACTAGCTCATAAATGTTATCAATAATAGATGGTTTTTTTGGGTATAATCAAGTGGAAGTCAATGAAGTAGATCAATATAAAACCACTTTCACTACACCTTGGGGTGCATTTGCATATCATAGAATGCCTTTTGATCTGATCAATGATGGCACCACCTTCTAGAGAGTAATGGATCTTGCCTTTAGAGATGAAATGAGGAAGTTTATTGTGGTATATCTTGATGACTTGACCATTTTTTCCAAACATCATCTTGATCATGTGTTTCATTTACAACAAGTGCTAGAATGTTCTTGTAAAAATGGTATTTCTCTCAATCTCAAGAAGTCAATTTTTGGGGTTATAGAAGGTAAAATTATTGGTCACACTGTATCCTGAGAAGGCATAAAAATCAACTTAGAAAGATTCAAATCTATCCAAAATCTTACTCTTCCTGCTAGTAAGACTGTAATTCATTCTTTCTTTAGAAAGGTGAATTTTCTACAAAGTTTCATTCCTAAATTCACAGAGAATAATCATCACATTGTTGACATGATGAAGGGTAAGGCAAATTTTTATTGGATTACAAAAGGCAAAGTAGCATTTGAAGATATCAAGAAAGCTATCACCCATGCCCTAATCTTAGTTTGTCCTGATTATACCAAAGACTTCATAGTATATAGCTATGTTTTTAAACATACACTTTCAACCATTTTGATTCAATAAAACAAAAAATGTGTGGAATCTCCCATATAATTTATGATTTGTCCTCTCAAATCTCAGTAATTTAAATATTCAAACATGGAGAAGCATGCTTATGCTATGGTTAAGGTGGTAAAACATTTCTGTTTCTATATCCTAAATTCACATAATATTATTCTAGTGCCTGATACAACAGTAAAGTCCATTTTAACTCAATGGGAGTTTGGTACTAAAAGGGTTAATTGGATTGATAAAATTCAAGAGTTCGATCTTTATATCAAACCTACTAAGCTTGTGTAGGGAAGAGGTCTCTACTAATTAATTGCTAATAACATACCAAAAGAAATAGGACATGAAGAACAAAGGTTGAAGACATGCCTACAGTTCTCTTTGTCACTACTACTTATGAGTGATATTCTAATATCACTCATTTTCTTACCTATGGTGAGTTTCCTAGCCATCTATCTTATAAAGAAAAAAGAAATGTTAAGTTGAAAGCTGCTAACTATGTCTTATGGTACAATGGTTTATACAAAAGAAGCTTTGATGGGGTATTTCTTCATTGCATGGATAAGGTGCAAAAAATAAACTTTTAGATTCATTCCATAATTTGGCTTGTGGAGGACATTTTTATACACCTATGATGGCTCATAATATTCTACGAGCTAGATACTATTAGCCTACACTATTTCAAGATGTGTACACTTAGGTACATAGGTGTGAGTTGTGTCAATAGTTTATTAGGAAATCTAAGTTGGCTGCATTATCTCTCAAGTTGGTGGTGATTGAATAACCTTTTTAGTAACGAGGTTTTTAATTTTATTGGCATCTTGAACCCATCCTCAAGTTCCAAACACAAATATGTTCTCATCGCAACAGACTATTTCACCAAGTGGGTGGAAGCTATTCTAGTTAACCATGCTACTTTGGAAGTAATATGTAATTTCCTTAAGGAAAATGTTGTTTCCATATTTGGAGTTCCAAATAAGATTATAGTGGATAATACCACTTTTTTATCTTCTTATGAGACCACTAAATTTTTCTAAAATCATGGGATTATTCTTTTCCACTCCTTGGATTACTATCTGCAAAGAAATGGTCAGGCAAAATCAAGTAACAAGAATCTGGTTACTATTATCAAGAAATTGGTAGATGAAAATTAGAGAACTTGGAATAAAGTATTGTTAAATGCTTTATGGGTAGATAATATTACACCTAAAAGGGTAATAGGTATGTCACCATTTAAACTTTTATATGGTTTGAATGTAGAGATACCAATCACCCTGGAACTACTAGCATTGAAGTTGGCATAGGCAGTCGAAGATCAAACTTTCAAAAATTCCATTGATAAGAGGATCATGTACTTAACTAAACTAGAAGATCAATAAACTATGGTAGTGGACCATATTACTTCACACAAAAATCAAGTAAAGAAAATCTTTGACAAGAGAGTAAGGATTTGTGATTTTCATATTGGAGATCAAGTCTTGTTGTGGGACAAGAGGAGAGAACCAAAAGGAATGCATGGAAATTTTGATTCCTTGTGGAGAGGTCCATTCACCATTCATCAATCTATGGTGAAAATAGTTTCTTTCTAGAATATCAAGATCAAACACCATTCTCACTACCTCACAATGGGAAACATCTAAAACACTTTAATCCTTGAAGTATTAGATGAGTTCATTTGTACATTTGTATAATCTTATGTTTATTTATTTTTATTTGGTTTTGCATATCTTTTTATTTTTGATAGTTTGACTTCATGGGCCAATGGCATGGAGAAAGTCACTTAGATACTAGTTTATACTCCCTTTGATCCTTTCAAAGTTCAATCGATGGAAGTTCACTAGTTGGATCTAGCTATTGTCCCCAAAATCAGCTAAGTTTATTTTGGTGGACAACCCATATGAAACTTGTCTATTTCATGAACATACTCTAAGTTCATCATTAAAAACAAGTTTCTCTTGATCTCGAGTGTATTTGACTAGCATCCTTGAAAAGTTCACAACATTTCCTCATCACAATTTCTTGAAAAACATGAAACTCATTACAGTCTTGATGTGATCAGAATGTCAGACTTTGATAAATTTCAAGGAGTTAATTTTGTTTCTTACATGTAAGGTTGGAAAAAATAAACACTATTGCATGTTTATTTTTTTGTCTTATGTAAAGGCTGCAATTTGTTTTGCCCTTACATCCTTTGTCTTTTTCTTCTCCATGCAAGAGTGACAAAAATCACCACCCTTACATTTCTTGGCCCTTTTATGTAGGAGCAGCAATTTTTACCACCCTTGCATATTTTCCACCTCCACATGCATGGGCAGCAAAAATCACCACCCTTGCATGACATCAGTTTTCACATGTGGCATTTATTACCATGCACACTAAGTGGTTGGATTTGGTTTTAAGGCATTTAAATGCTGATTTGTGTCTCATTTTGATTATTTTGAGTTGTTTGCTCCCCCTCCCTACAACCATTCGACCACATGAATAACTGGGATTGTGATTTCACCGACTCTAAGCGTAGGATTTTGAATTACAAGATAGGTTTTGATTTCTTCTCTCTTTATTTCTAGGTTTTCATTATTTTTTCTCTTTTCCTTAAAAATTTATTTTTACCTTTTTCTTTCTTTTTATGTTTTATTTTTCCCTTCTCCACCTCCCTCTCTTCCATAAAGGGACGTACTAGGCGTAAAACCTAAAAATCAAAAACCGTCGATCAAGTTTCTTTGTGTAAAGGTGGTAAAATTTTTTGCCCTTACACCATACCTTGGCATCCATGCAAAGGCAGCAATTTTTGCTTCCCTTACCTAAGTTTTTGATCCCATATGCAAGGGTAGCAAAATTGTTGCCACTACATAATCCCCATCTACAAAGGTGACAAAATTTGTCACCCTTACATAAGGGTTGAGTTTCCATAAAAACATGAAAAGGTGGAAATTTCTTCCACCTATGCATGCTAACACCTCAACATGATACATCAATGATTTTTACCACTGGTACCCCCCATATACAAGGGTGGCAATTTTTGCCACCCCTGTATACATTTTCTCAAATTTCCCAACTCTAGGAAATTTTGAATTTTCACTTTTTTGAGCCTGCTTTCCTTTGGTTTTTTGGCCTACTCACATTTTAGCCCTTTTAAGCACATTTCCATGGTTGTGATCATCAACATGCACTTTTCCTAGATTGTTAGTATTTCCCCTGATCGCATGATCATGAATTTTGTTGTAGTTTCTCTTTTGGGTCCTTCATCAACATCCTTTTGATAAAATCTCTTCCAGATGACTAAGGTTTCTCCAAAGAAGTTGAAGTCAATGAAGTATAAGTATCAAGGTGTTTTTTCAATCACCTCAATTACTTCTAATGTTGATGACATTAGAGATACAGAGATTAGTCACATGGGTATGGCTAAGTTCATGAAAAGGACTAAATCAAACAATCCCAACCATGAGATGAAGAAGATAATTGAAAGTAATATTCATCTAGTATCTTCTTTCCCTATAGTGGCTCACAACATAGAGTTTATTCTCCAGTGTACTTAGTTATACAATAAGGATACCAAGGTTATGTCGGATGCTAGTAGTAATGTGGTAATTAGACTAGACCTTGAGTTCATAGATAAAGTGTTCATATGACATCTTGCTATTGAAGTATTAAAGCTTGATTTCATCAAAGCACAAAGAGAATATGACAAAGATCCTGAAAGATCAAAGAAAGTAATCAATAATAAATGGCTCGAAACTCAAAGGAAATTCTTTTCAAGATGGCCATGGAGATTTCTAAGAAGTGACTTTATAGAATAAATTGGTGACTTGATCACTATTCTCAGTAGGGTAAGAGGCTTACCTACTTCCTCACAGTTTTATGAATGGATGTGCCCCTTCATTAAGATAATCCTTTAAGGCAAACAAGTCATTTTCTGGGGAGAACAAATCAATAATGCTCTACATAAGCAATTGATAAAGGTATCCACTACATCCAAATTCTGCATGAATCCATACCTAGTGTATATTACAACGTCGATGAGAACCTTTCTAGGTTTGACATCAGAAGGAGATAGGAGAGTAACCCAGTGTATCAATATTAATCTTAGTTGACATTAAAGGGCTCTATTCATTATTTTAAGAGAGTGAATTATGCTTTATTTATGTTAATTTTGTGTCTCTTTGATCCTCAATTAGAACAAAAAAAGAGTTCAGATGAAGCCTGGACCATTGTGAATGACTTTGGATGTATGTTCTTGTAATTTCCTTCTTTTTGTTACTTATGGGTTGGCTTTTTCCAAGTTCATCCTTATATGCTTTCAAGATTCCCTTCATAAAAATTATTCTTGATGGAGCTATGTAGGTAAATAATTTTCATACATAATAAATAGATGGAACTCAAAAAACCTAGTTTCAGGTTCCCAATTGAAATTGGCAAGTTTTTAGTGTTAACTACTAGAAAAGCTAGAGTTATGCAAACTAAAATGCAGCTCGTAACCATAAAGCATTTCAAAATGAGATAAAATTATGATCATAGGGGCATAAAGGATATGATCAAGAGGAAAACCTAGTTTCACGAGCCTATGATTGAAGACGTTTGAGTAGATCTGAGGACTGTAGAAGACGTCAGGAAAATGTACTACAGTAGATTATCTCTTAAGCAGATAGAATATCTGAGACTTGCTAATATCCATGAGAATTTAGTGGATGATAGAGATTTGATAAATAATAGATACCATGTTGAATAGGTCACTAATGTCCCTCTTCCCCCAATCTAATGGTCATAAAAAGAGTTGACTTCCTTAAGGAAAAGATTTGAACCAATATTGGTAAACACTAATGATTGGTTAGCAAATAAGGGAATCACTTTGAAAGAGTTAATCACAGGATCAGAAGCTACATTTCAAGAGAAAATAAGAAGAAGAATAGAAAATAGGATGAATAATAAAGGTGATGTTCCTTCGTCTAGGCCACATAAGCCTAAAATCATATTTGTGATGAAGAAGTTAAAAATTATGGAAAAAGATCTAGAAATAGCAGATATGGAAATTGAGAAGCAAAGTGCTAAAGAGCCAATAAGAGAATAGATAGAGACTGATGATAGGCCCATATATCAAGGAGAGAAGGAAACTTTGCCTCTTGAAGAGAATGTGCAGTAAGAAATAAGAATTTCTTCTTCCCTGTCGAGCACGCTTGTTGTAACTCCTTCACCTATTTCTCTAATTAGTGTTCCCTATTCTGGATCGCCCTCTCCTTCCAAAGTAATTTTTGAAAACCCTCAAGGGTCCTTTGGAGATATTCTTTGTTCCTCAAGATAAATTCCTAGTTTATCATCACCATCTTTTGATATCTAAGATAGTTCTACTCTTGATCACTTAGCAAAAGGTGCAATTTTTACTGATACTCCACTTATTATTTCCACTACTGATGCAATACAACTCTAGTAATGCCATTAATGGAGAATGATACTAATGTAGGCACTTCTATGATCCCACCTTGGTTATCAGCGTATATGCCCAAAATGAAAAAATAAACCATCTCTCTAGATGACTTTGATTTCAATAAAATGGTGTCATTAAAATTCAAGGCTCCCAAGAAGCCAAAAATTATTTCAAAGATGATTGGGGATAAGGGACACAAATTTTTAGAAGTTGCAAGATCTCCACAGGATGCAACTATTAAAATTTTTGTTATAAGTGACTACTCTATCTCTAGAGTTGAGTTAGGTAAGATAACTTATGAAAGTGTTAAAAGTGATATGCAGTCAGTTATGGACATCTTGGTTTAGAAGTTTGATAGAGAGAAATAGATGAAGGATCATTATAAAGAAATGGTGGAATAGTTGACTACAGTGGTAAGAAGGATCACTTTCACTCCAGAAATAGTAACTCTAAAAGCCATTTCCAGATAATATCTCATGATTTAGAAAGTGGAAAAGACCTATCTCAAGGGAAAAGTACTTGAAGAGTACTTGGACAACATGCATACACAAGGAATTTCCTTGTTCCTAGAGTTATCTAAGAAATGGATAAAATGAGAAAAATAAGAGTAGAACTAGATGATCTTATTAATATTACTTCTCAAGATATTGAAAGCATATGAAAGTATCTTGATAAATGGATGGATATGAAGAAGTTGAAAATGAGCACTCTAATATCAATTGGTGTCATTATTGAAAGAGACTCTTACACTGAAACTAAAGAAGCATTTATATATAGAATTCAAGTGCTTAAAGAATTGATCAATGACCTCAAATCATCAAAGGACCTCAATGAACAAAGTGACATCAAACTTTTGCATAAATTGGAGGAGCTACTTTGCAAGCTTACATCACAAGACAACCAATTCCTTTCAGTAGAAGAAATGATTTAGGAATTTGGAGGTATGTTCCAGAAGGAATGTTAAGATAAGGCATTCTCATTAGCCTCTGTGGACAATATTCTAGATAATCAATTAACTCTAGATAATCTAAAAACTAGGTTAACTAGTCATGTAAAATCAGTCACAATAGTGAGAGATGTCATAGTCAGGGTGAAGGTGATTTTCTAGAATATTGTTACTCTAGATAGTATCAGGATACAAGCAACTATCACCATGTATGATGTTCACATGAAGAAAGATAAGGATACAAATTGAATCAATTTTCCTTTAATTTAATTTCCATTTTTTGAAATTCACTTTTCAAACCACTTTGGACATCTTCATATGTACTTTTATTATGTGTAATCACATGTAAAAATATGGAAAGTCCAAAGTCAACAAGGACTCCTATCTTTGACTAGGTAAAAGTAATTAAGTCTTTTTCTAAATCCTCAAGGCCCCTCCCTACAAATAAGGAGAGCCTTTTTTGTAATGAGGAGAGACATATAGATATCTCTTAGTAATTAGAAGCAAAACTCTACCCAATTGAGATGCCATTTGAGACTTTGAGTTTAGATTGTAAATCATATTTTCTTAAATGAATGAGAAAGCAAGTGACTTTTCAAACTTTGTATTGGAATAACATGTGTTGTTTAGGAAATAGTTCTTATGTCCTTTTCCTAATACAATCTTATCTATTTGATTAAATAATCAGAGTGAGTGAAGATAATCTGGAAGATGTTTTGAAGATAATTATGGAGACTTTGTGCTACTATAATTGTCTTTAGTGTTATAGTACAAAGGATATTAGAAAGGCTTTGAACTACTTTTATCCTTTATGATCATATACTCTATTGTAGTTTTTAGTGGAGACTTTGGGCTTCACTTCATTCTACTATTACATAAATTAGTAAGAGAAGAAATGATAGGCTTTGTACTCTCGTGGGTTTCTAGTTATTTCAGTTAAATATCAAGGAATTTTTCCTTCATTTTGTAAACATCATTTCTGAAAAAAGAGAAATGGATGATATGATCTCATCCCTAAGTTAATTTTTAGTTTATATTAGTTTTTAATAGTTTATAGGGAACCTCCCCTTGCTGAGAGGAGAGATTTATCTCATTACACTATGGCTGATATACCCATTTTGCCTTCAATTAGTTGACGACAAAATATTCACCCAACAAAGCCATAGATGTAGTAGACATTATGAATTTCCATTTTAACTCATTCATGGATACATGTCTCTTATATTTTATTATGGTTTTAAGCTAAATCATGCTCTCATGCTTGTGTGATTTTTTTGTGTTAACACTTTCATGACTATGAATGTCATCCCCCTCATTTACCATGCATTCATTATTTTGTGAGACCATTCCTATTTTTTCTCTAAAATTCAACCATGTTTTTTATCATCATGTTTATTCTATCACTTATATTGGAAGAACTACATTTGGCCTAAAGTTTACATTAGAATTTATGTCCATGGAACTTTGTAGGTAGTGTCTACTTTCCTAGTGTATCTGGAGTCAACTCACCTACCCCTTAATATTATTATATTCCCCCCATTTTTTTATTTGTGTCATTAATCCTTATATCCTAAGGGTAATGATTGCCATCTTATTTGTGTTTTTATTCCTTATAGCCTAAGGGAAACCATTTTCCATCATCACCTTTGTCATTATTTTCCTATATCCTAAGGGAAATATCTTTCCATTTTTTCTTGTTTTGTTTTACTTGTGTCATTCCTACCTAGCTTAGAGGTTACCCTATCGCCAAGAGTAACATCTTCATTACACATGCACAAATAATTTGTATTTATTTTACTAACATTATTTGTATATTGCTATTTATTTAGTTTAGTTTGTCATGTTTGTATACTTTGTTTTTTTAGTTGTTTTGTTTATTTTTTTGTTTGCTTTGTTTGTTTTGTTAATTTTTTTTGGATATTTATTTGTATATCCTTGTTTATTTTTTGTTTGTTTTATTTTGTCTTGTTTGTTTGTTTGTTTATTTTATTTGATTATTTATTCATCTTGTCTTATTTGTTTGTGTTTTTTATTTTATTTATTTATGTTTTTTTAATTTATTAATTTTATTATGTTTGTTTATTTCCTTCATTTATTTAGTTAGTATTTGTTTATTTATTTTTATTTTCCCTTTTACCTTTTTGAGCATTTCCTGGTTATCAGAGGGTTATTACATTTTTCTTACCCTGAAGTCTCAATTATGCATATCTTGTAATTAGGTTTTGAATTTTTATATTTGGTCATATACTTAGTATATTTATTATATTTACACTTGGGATTTGATTATTCATATATTATTACTATGTTGTTTATATTTACATTTAAACTAAGTCTTCCTTGTTTATGGTATATATCACCATTATGGTTGATCATAAGTACGATATGTAATACCATATGTTATAACAAACATCAGGCACATAGAGAATATCATATGAATGCAATGGAAATCATTATCTAAGATAAAAACTATCCAAATACGCAAACACATACCTAAATCATTGAGTAATAACCAAAATACAAATGGTTTATTTTATGTTTATATAGACATGCATCTCTGAATAATCATACATATAAGTCATATGACATAATTAGATGAAAAAAATAGAGCAACATCTCATATACACAACCAAGCATTAAATGAAAGAGCATACATGAGCATAAACATCAATAATTATAAACATCCATAATTCTAAAAAATTCTAAAAATGAGATAAACATGATAATAAACATGGCATTATATATATATATATATATATATATATATAATGAATATTCATACATGTGCATCATCCTTGAAGGACAAAAATTGAATTTCAATGTATCTCAAATGTCATACACATCAAGGATATATAATTATCACAATGGTATCTCAAAATAAATTAATATGTCAATATAACAAGTAAAATACCAATATACCAATCATCAACTCCAGCTTTGCATGTCCATAGGACCCATCATTAGAGTTGTCCCTATTGGCCCTAATGGTTTTAGTGGTGGTGGTCATGGATGATTAACTAACTTATATAAGTACCTTATCATATGGTTCCTATTCTAAGATCAACCTGATCTACTACCTACTCTTTAAACATTCTAAACCTCAAAATTAATAACTTGTTGGTCCATGGGAATAGTAGTCTCATAATCCCTAAGATAGTATGAGGCGACATGATTATCTTTAATGTTCTCATGAATCATATGGGAGAAAATTTCTTGCATACTGAATCTCATAGCCTCATCCTTCTCTCACCTGAGTCTCTAAACATTTTCAAGTGCTTTTTCCTTATCTGAGATGGCTTAATCCCTCTTCATAGTAATTTGATCATATACCTTTGCCATCCTAGACACATCCACCTTAAGATGGGTAATATCTAATTAAAGGTGAGTTATATCATTGTTTCACATGTTCATATTAATATATAATTCATCGACCCATTGATCTAATAATTTATCTCCCCCACTCTAGTGGTGATCTCCTCTTTGAGTATGCCTACATCCTGACCTACCTTAGATGTAATACAAGGCCCTACCTTGTCTGGATCAATGTATGTGCATGTAATACCTAATGTGATACAATCCAACAACATCATGAATAGGCCATAATTTACACCATCATCCCCATCATCATCTCCTCCATCATCTCCTTCACCATCACCTCCATCATATCTATCATCATCATCGTTACCCTCATTTCCCCTACTACTGTTCCATGTACTCCTAATACTATTATATGTATCAGTATCCATGTCATTAATATACATAGGCATCTACCCCCTACCTAACCTAGAAGTTTAAGCCTCAAATCAAACACTTGTACCCACTAATGAATGTATGTTAGAGTAACCCTTACATATATCTCACCCCTTGGATAGACCAAGCTACCTATGACATGTTCAAATATCTAACAGTGGTTAAACTCTTTTTAATGATATGTCTTATTTTATATCTCATGTGAAATTCATGAACCACATGGGCCACTTTGGCACATCCTATGTAAATCTAAACTATTAGATTACTTGATCAAGGTGGTACTCCTCAATAATGTGAGATTGTCTACCTATTATAAAACACCTAGTAGTCATATATGTTGTATACTAGCCATATATAAACCATTATAACTAATACACAAGGTAAGGCCTCAAATGAAAAATTATGGGGTGAGCTCATCAAACATCTGGTGGTAGAAGTAAAATTTCCCCTATGTTTATTCCTACTTACCCTAGTATATGCCTAGCCATATACTAATGGATCCTCTAGGTCTCATACCCATCACTAAACCAATGGTCAAATTATAATGTCCTCTTAACTCAAATCCATAAGAAGTGTTTGTGCTCTAATGTTATGTCCTCTATGATAAGACACCATGTGGATATCTCTATATAGTTATGCCATGAAAATTGCCTACCATGTAAATCATGTCACCTGATCTAGCATGATAGAAACCTTTCCTATGAGGCCCATGTGGAAATATCTTTCACTATTTTTAGGAAATAAGATGACATTGACAATAGCCATAAAAACTATAACCTTCTTGTTGATAAGTGTTGGTTGTGAAGGACCATTAGGATCTAGGTCATCAAGATGAATATCATTGTATGTCTCGATCAAATCTATATCTACATACCCATGATCCATATGAATGCATTGATAACTAACTAAATTATTTAGTATGGCCTAAAACTATGTTGTATGTATCTATAAGATCCTCCATCATCATATTAGTAACTTAAGGATACTCTAGGTATCCTCAAGTATTATTGTTTCCTTTATAGTAGGTAGATAAAAATTTGAAGACTCACTATATAATTTCTCTACGAACACACTCTAATAAGATCAATCTATTCAAATTAATAGAGTATACACCACATAAAAAATATAGGTCCTATAAAAACCCAATCATGCTAACTGTCTATATTTGTAGGGTGAAGTAGTGGGAACATCCCTCTTGACAAGTCAAAATAACTAGTCACTCTAATAATCATAAATAGATAAGCATCAACCTAACTTTATGATGTTTCTTGAGGTTGTGCCTAGACTAATAAGCCTATTTATCCCATCTACTATAGGTTATACCCATTTCATGTCCCTAATCTATATTTTTTTGGCTTCCAAGGTAAAGTCACTATTTTCTCCAATGATGAAGTCACCATTTTGGTGATTTTGCACCTTTAAGGTAAAATTATCATTTTTATTTTCATGAAAATGGTTAATATTGAATAATTTAACCCATAGGTAAAATTATTCATCCCTTATATAAGTTTAAAATACATAGGGTTTCCTATGTCATAAATTGTCCACCATGGTCATAAATGAGGTCGCAAACTATGCTTCATCTTGGTCACATTTATTTATTTGTCCTTAGTGTCATTTTATGTCAAATTTTGGTCATCAAGATGAATTATATGGTTCTATCCAAATTAAAAGTGTGTCAAAGTATAATCTAATGTCAAATGTTTTATGTGGGTGTCAATTTTTAGTTTTTTAATTGAAAACTTACATGTTCAACGTTAAATCAAGGAGATCACCTAAAAAAAGGATAGGTTTAATTATTATATGGACTATAAGATAGTTATAGCACATGTGATAAATTAAAGAGTGTCCCTTCAGATCCCCACATCTCATCTCAAGCTTAGGTAGCTTTGATAGTTCCAAAAATGGTGAAAACTGATCCCCCTCTCTCTCTCTCTCTCTCTCTCTCTCTCTCTCTCTCTCTCTCTCTCTCTCTCTCTCTCTCTCTCTCTCTCTCTCTCCGCTCTCTTTGGTAGGTCAATAAGATCAACTAGTTTATAAATGGTATGGACAGGATAAGTAGAGTTAAGGTAAATGCATTTAGTGGATGTTGTTACTTCTAATTAAATATAATTACATGTTCATGTATTTTATATTTGTGTACTACTACTCATGAACAAACACTAATTTTTCTAGTGCCTCCTAGTTGCATGCACATTCCCAAAACCTTTAGTTTTCCTATCTAATTATAGTAGTTTGTGTGAACCAAGGAGTGGATGCAATATTTAAAATCATTTTAATTATAATTATGTTTATTTTATTTAATTTTTCACATGGTAACATGGTAATATAATAAATATCATCTTTTTATGATAAATGTGAATACATTATGGTCTACATATCATGTTTTCATAGTTATAGAGTTCTATTCTTTTTTAGTGGCTTCATATCAAGGGTAATGCACCTATGTCTCTCCTATAAAATAATGAAATATAGTTTATCCATGGAATATTTTCACTTAAGGACTTGCATGTTCATTGAGATAGGATTCTAATATAGTAGGTAAGGACAAATCAGAGTCTCAATGTACATAGTCACCCATAGTTACTTGTAGGAATGCATAGAGGATTGTAGGGCTATCTAAAACCAAAGATATAGGTTATGAATATTCTAAATAATTTAATGAGATTATCAAGTCACTTATGGTTCATAAAATATAGATAATATTCCCTCAAGCAATGTCTATAGGTGCAAGAGTGAGAAAGATGCAATATGGGAACATTTACCTTATTTTTTCCAAATAAGTTTTCTACTTGATATAATGTCCTCTGTTGGTAAAAGCTAATAAGGTTTGTGTGAGCCTTGATTCTCTATTATTATAGACTAGACCGATATTTCATGATTTAACATGAGAGTAAGTGGTTAAGACAATAAGGAGAGATGGTAAGTGAACTTCCATTACAATCAATTTTCCACTCAAGACATTTAGTGAAATATAGTTCTTTAAATCCAAATGAACCTAAAACTTGCATTGTAATAATGACCTATAGTTAGAGATGAGAACATAATTTTTAGGAATAATAAAAGATCATATTTATGAGATATTATATTTATGACCTTATAAGAAGTCAAAAGAGATAGAAAAAGTGCTCAATAAATGTATAATCACCTATAGGAGCCCATTGACCTCCCTAATTTCCACCTACAAGTGACACAACCAAAATAGTCTGCAGACTAGTTCTAGTTCATGTAAGAAGAAAATTGGTTGGAAAAGGTATATATTGAAGATTATAAATTATATATTAATCTCATAGTGACATAATTACCATATGACTCATATGGAATTTTTATATAGTCAAGTGATGCATGAAATACCATCTATTGAGTTGATCACTACAAGCAGTTTTGGACAGACAGGGAGAAGGACAAGTGATTATCTAGTGTGAATATGATAAGAGTGATGTTGAATATTATGTAAGTATGTGATATAAAAAAGGATAAATAAGGTCTAACTAATTTTTCTAATACCTCTAAAATGAGTCTAATTGATCAAGTATAGGTTACCTAAGTGACAAGTGTAGGCTTTGAGGCCTAGAAGGCTAATGAATGGTTGTTAGACAATGAATGACAAGTGGTATAGGGGAGGATATCAATTTAGGAGTGAATGAGGGATGTTAAAATATTTTTTACACATTCCCAAGATATTTAAAATGTTTCAAATACCCTTATGGAATTTTTATATAGTCAAGTGGACCCATCATCAAACAAGGTAGTTTTAAAAAGGATAGTGAAGAATTTCTACACCAACTTGAGGGAGAATGATGAATTTTTTATGGACACTTTTCCATGAAATATTGTTGACATATTTTATAGTTAATCATATTAAATTTTAAATATATTTCATGCCTTTACACTTGGCATTATGACCCTTAAAATTCACTTATTCTCTCTCCTCTCATATGCTCTATATATGTAGGCCATTTTGGCATTTGTATCTAGTACACACCTAGTATGGTGAAGCCCTACTAGTTTGACACCTTTATTTTATTTTCAATAAATATTTTTAAGTTGATTTAATATCTAAAATTCTTGCCTAAGTGTTTCATGTTTTTTCTTGGATGATAAGTGATGAAGAATGTTTCTCCTTACTACCATTCTGCCCTTATATGCATTATGTGAGTAACATCTCTTCTAGAAGGTCACATAAAGTGTATTATTTTTAATGTCTACTTTCATTTTGAGATAGACTAGTAGTGTCTAGTATCAAACCTTATTTTCATCCACCTCTTAATATGCATAACAATCTGTGTATATGAGAAACACTTATCCTAGAAGGTCATAGAATACACATTAGTTTTAGTAGCCTTCTTTCTCAGTGCATATGCAAGTGTGTTTTTGGACTTAAATTTTTTGCATCACCTCATTATTTTATGTTTATTTATGTTTCCTTCTTCCTAATTCACCCCTAATAATGATTAGTCTAGTGTAGTGTGAGCCTAAAATATAAATCAAGGGAGTTAGCCGTTTAACCTAGAGGTTTACCTCTACTATAAGCAACCCATAGGACTTGAGGTAATCCCATGTTATAAAAATTTGGAGAGGCATGAAAAACATCTCCTAGGGTGAAAATTTGGTCATAATAGTTCTATCATACCTGGTGGGATTAAAGTCCAAAATAGTGGAAGGATTATTGGTGTGATATTCCTACTATCAACTTTTGGAAGCATTCAAGCAAACACCTATGGTGAATTCAAATGTAATCATCTGGTTGTAAGTAACCTAAGTACTTGTTGTAAAATATTTTTATTATATTTTTTACTTCATTTAACTATTGGTGTGAATATGGTTGGATATGTTTAGAGTTATTACTACATGATTCCCTATCAAAGTTATTATCAACTCATTCATTCTCTATATGGTCATGAAGTTTTTAAAAAATCTTATGAAGAAGCTTAAGAAGAATTATATCAATAATATATGTTTAAGTATCCTTAATAATATATCCAAGATCTTAAGATACAGGTTCTTTAAGGATAAATCCAAGATTTTAATAGGCATATTCTTGGAGACAGTCTTCCCCAACAGCCTTATCCATCCTATTAAGCTCCTATACCACCTTATCAAGGTCAATACCATAACCCTTACTCGTCTACTCCTAATTAACTTCTAAATCAATACAAATACTTATTAGAACTCATTATTGATATGCCAAAGTCAAAATGGTTGATGAAGAAATGGGATAAAGAGCTTGATGTAAAACTTATTCATTTCATAGAGAAGATGAGAAAGGTAGTTCAATTCCTTATGAACAAGTGGAGATTGGTTTATGATGAAGCTAATTATATCATCAATGAATATTTTCATGAAATAAAATGTTATATCCAATGGTAGTTTTATAGGATTATAAGGTGGGAAATCTAAGAATTTAGGAAAAAACTTGTAGATGTTGAAGGACCTCAAGAAGATAATAAATAAGTTGAAAATTTATTTGAAGAATAAGTCTCTCTTCCCCATCTTCAAGAGTCTTCTTATGTTTCATATATGTCCTCTCATACACTTCATACTCATGAGGATCCAACTTAATGTCTAAAATAAATATCCTCAAAGTTATAGCTTGGAACCAAGTAGTGGAGTCTTGGGAAAATAAGGATGAATAGAGTGAAGATCAAGAAGTTGATGTCAAGGGGTAAACATTTGGTATTGTTCAATCCCCATTGCCTTTTCTTCAAAAACATATAGCTTGTCCATCTTGTAAGTCTATCCAATAATATTTTCAACATGAAAAATAATCCTTAGTTCAGAATGTGGAAGATAAAGTTGCAGCTATGGAAGAGACTCAATAAGACAATGAAAAATATGAGCTAGTTGATGAAGAAAATAAAGTGCTTATGGATCATCACAACATTATTTCTCTCCAATATTTATTTAAAGTGTCTCCTTCCATCTCCATATCCATTCATGATCCTTCCATCACACCTCTTACTCTCTCTCCAAACCATGAACCAATTCACCACCCTCCCACCTCATCCCTTATTAAAGGAGGACACATCTTATGAGAGGAAAATAAAGGAAAAAAAGCTTAGTTTGTAGCTAATCAAGAATATGACACAATTTTTTTATGAATAATACTTCATCATATGGACTCACCCTTGTGAATACAAGCACAATTCTACCTTCTTAAGTGAAGATATAGAAATTTATATCATGTTGCAATTATTTATAAGGAACTTGATCAAGGTATGTGGTAGACCTATTTGAACATGTTCAATGAGTATGAAGGTATTTATAATTAAATTATTGAAGGATAATAAAATGATACTATTGAAGATGAATGTAATTTTATTATTGAATAAACATTTCTTAAGGAAAATGATGGAGAATTTTATGATGACTATGACATGATCAATAGGATGAGTTTGAAGAGGTTGTGTTTCTTAAGGAGAAAGAGAGAAAATATGATTGGATATAGAAGTTTGATATTCTCAAATAATTTGAAGATATTTGAAAAATTAAAGGTAAAGTGAACAAGAAGATAGAATGAGATTTCCTCATGGAAGACAATGACCAAGATTGGATTGACTATGCAAAACTCCTTGAAGAGATTAAGGATCTTACAACTAGTAATAAATCTAGTCTCATTCAAAGTACCATGGAGGTCAAGGAATCATGATTGAATGAAGAGTAATAAATGTTATAGTTGAAGAGTCTCATAAGAATATTTAGGTTTTTTAAATTCAATAATAAATCACCTTTAAAATTGTTATGTTTTTAGCTATCATGGTTGCATTGAAAAGCATTCCAAAGAGGTTGGAAAACATGAAGAAATTAGAGACATAATGGCCAATTCTCAAATGGAAACTTTATTCATGAATTCCTTAATTTTATGGAGAAATATATGGTAAAAACTTTCCCTTTTATCAAGGAGGAGAAAGTTCCTTCAAGTTAGTCTGTACATAGCCTAATTTGCTTAAGTTGTTTTTGTTTTTTCCCTAAGTGTTCATGATAACACATGTGTGTTTCTTTTTTCCTTGCTTTGCTTTTTATTTATTATTTTATGTTTGCTCTTTTAAAGTCTATTTCATTAACTAATTTTACCCCTAGGTCAAATTAGTAACCCCTATACAAGTTTAGACTTTCATAGGGTTTATTATGTCATAAAATGTCCACAATTTTCATAAATGAGGTCACAAACTATGTTTCATCTTAGTCACACTTGTTTATCTGTCTTTAGTGTCATTTTATGTCACCTTTTAGTCATCAAGATGAATTGTAAGGTTTCCTTAGTTGGTAGAGGTATATATTGAAAATGATAAATTATATATTACACTCACAGTGACACCATTCCTATATTAATCTTATAGATAAGGAAATAGGGTAAAATTTAAATCAAATAGGGTTTTTAACCCTAACCTTCAATCAACTAAAACTCTACCTAAAATCAAAATCCAAGAAGCCAATCTTGAGGGATTTGAGGTGTTGAGACTTATAGAAATATATTAAATATTTTAAAATTATTTTAGAATGTCCTCATGAGTCACTATATCCCTACATGGTATTACTTTGGTTATAAAAGTAGGGGAGATGCTCTTTATTCTGTTATAGACATGAGGCACTCCAGCACTAACACAATCTATAGACTTAGATATGATTGTTGAAAGATGAATGAGAAGTCTTGGAATTATCATGGGATGATATATATAATTGGAATGAAGGTTAATAAGCATGGATAACTACCTAAAATCATTATAAACCTATGGGTGGTCAAATACTTAGTAAAACATAGTTGGGCCTATTAGGCCTAGAACTAGGCCTAAACCCTCATGGCCTCTAATATCATCCATAAGGCCATATGATCTTTTCAAAACATGTGATAAAAATCATGTGAAATTATAATGATAGAATAAACCATTGGTTTGTAGAGAGAATATCAATATTGACCATTTTGGCCTAATTTCCTCTTAGGCCTATTCAGCATTAATAGAAGAATCTTGAAGGCCACTTTCTTTTGCTCACATATGTATGGAAATTATGCATGGTTCCTCAAAGAGTTTGGGATAGTTTAATGGGGTCCATAAATTATTCTCAATGGTTTTTTTTTAATAATTAGATGTCTAGATTTTATGAATCATCACTAAGAGTTAGAATGACCAAAAACCGTCATAAACCCTTGCTTGAACCTAATAGAGAAGATATAGAGAATTATGCATTTAGGAGTCAAATAGCCTTGGAAGTGTCTTAGACCTCTATTTCACTCCCCCAATATCCTTGAAATATATATTTTCCATACTATAAATTTTATGGATAGACCAAAATTTGGGGTTTTTATATGTTTTGAGGTAAATTGTAGGTATCAAGGGGAATAGGTGAATGATAAATATTATAGCAATCTTAGACAAATAGTGAGAAGGAGAAGTGGTTATCTAGTGTGAAGATGAGAAGAGTGATGTTTAATATTATTGATGTATATGATAGAATAGAATAAAACAGGGTATAATTGAGTTGTCTAATACATATTAAATGAGTCTCCTTGATCAAGTATAGGCTACCTAAGTGACAAGTGTAGGCTTTGAGGCATCGAAGGCACATGAGTGGTTACTAGTTAGTGAATGACAAGTGGTGTAGGAAAGGCTATAAATTGAGGGTATATGAGGGTTATTACTATATTTTTACCACATTATTGAGATAGTGAAAATGTGTTAAATAACCTTATGGTAGTTTTAGATAGTTAATTTGACTCATCATCAAACAAGGTAGTTTAAAGAAAGATAGTGAAGAATTTATATGCCAAATTGAAGGAGAATGATGCATTTATGATGGACACTTGTCCATGACATATTTTTGAAAAATTTTCCACTTTATTCTCTTTTATTTTAACTAGAGTTCATGCCTTAACACTTAGAATTGTGATTCTTTAACTTCAATTCTTATCTCTCCTCTCTGATGCTCTATATATGTACGCCATTTTGGCATTTGTATCTAGTACACACCTAGTATGGTGAAGACGTACTAGTTTGAATTCCTAATTTTACTTTCAATAAATACTTTAAAGTTTATTTAATCTATGTAATTATTTCCTAATTATTCTAGGTTGTTTACTTGTATGAGAAGTGATGAATATTGTTTCTCATTGCTTCCATTCTACCCTTGTATGCATTTTGTGTGTAGAATTTCTTCTAACAGTTCTTATAAAGTGTATTATTTGTTAATGTTTACTTGGAGTGTGAGAGAGAATATTAGTGTCTAATATCAAAAACTATTTTTACCCACCTCTAAATATGCATAGCAATCTACCTCTATGAGAAACACTTGTGCTAGAATGTCATAGAGTTGAGGTTAGCTTTAATAACATTATCTCATAGTATAGATGTAAGTGTTATTACGGACTTATATTTGGTGTATCACATCATTAGTTTAGGTTTATTTATGTTTAATTCTTCCATTTTCACCCCCAATAATGATTAATATAGTGTATTAAGATCCCATAATATATAAATCAAATAATCTATCCATTTAACATATAGGTTTAGCTCTACTATAAGTAACCCATGGGCCTAGAGGTAATCCCATGTTAGCCAAATTTGGAGATGCATGAATAACCTCTCCTATTGATGCAAGGGAATCCTATAAGGACACAAAAATTTATTTAACTTTTTCTTATATTGGTCTAATAGGTTTTTTATAGGTTAAATAGGTCTTATGAAATCCATTTTTGGAGTCTTGGTAGTTCTTGGGTTCATTGATTTTGAATTGTGCTTTTCTTGCCAAAAGTTCTATTTGAAATTTTGAATATTTGGAAGCCTTTATAAGAAATTTTTTGAAATGTGTGAAGGTGGAAAAATATTTAACAAACATGTATAGGGGTTTATACCATAGATAAGTCTCAAGACATGATGTTATGTCATAGTCTTGAAAATGTCGTATTATGAAAATCAAGA
Source organism: Torreya grandis (assembly GCA_037957365.1). Classification (NCBI taxonomy): domain Eukaryota; kingdom Viridiplantae; phylum Streptophyta; class Pinopsida; order Cupressales; family Taxaceae; genus Torreya; species Torreya grandis. The sequence continues at coordinate 898,419 of JARHVA010000908.1, read as the reverse complement.
CATAATGTTATGTATCAAGTAACCTCCATATAGGAAAAGGAAAATATTAAGTTATGTTAATATTTATAGGTGTCTCAATGTTATTTTTGTGATTTATATATGGTAGAGGAAGAACAAGTTTGTATGCAGTGAAATGTTGGTAACCCCTGGTTTGAAATGATTATGTGAAGACCCTTTGGAGGTCAATCTTGTTGTTATACCACTACATGTGACTTCTTTATGAAAGAATGATAATTGAGTATGATAATTGATTTTAAGTATGACTTATTACTAATATATAATTTTTTTTTATTATAAATTTCTAAGAGACGGGTATAAGAAAGAACCTTGCCAAGGTAAAAGAGCACAAAACCTATACTTGTGAATTTTATTTGTATATAGATTGATACATACAAAAGGAAGGACAAAATGGTATTTGATATAGTTAAATTTTTTTATTTAAGGGTATTTTATATGGTTAAAATGGTATTTCTATAAATTTTTTGAGGTTATAGTTTTAATAAATGATAATAGATGCATTTGGTGTTCACACATAAGCTGACATAGAACCCTATTGATTATTCAATAATGTAGACATGTATCTTCAAGTTTGGTGATTGAATAAATTATAGTAATTGATCATGATTATTATAAAGTTTTTTTTTAAAAATTATTGTGTAATAGTTTATTTTTATTTAAGTAAGGAATATGAAAGAACAAAAGAGAAAGATAGAACTATGTTTTCCTGTAGTTACACAAAAGCCCAGTAGACTGTGTGTTCAACTTTTAAAAAGAAAATATCCAAGATTTGAGTTGGAAAGTTTATATAAGGATTTTTGGAATGTGTGAGGATAAATTATATGTATTCTAAACCTTTTATTTTTATCAATAATTTTTTTTGAGTTACCAAGCTTAGATACGGACTTTTGACCAGTCATTTCTATGCATAGTCAAATATGTTTTGGTGTAAAAATGTCAAATAGTGGATTGTTTTGAGATATAAAAGGATTTTATAACATGTTTAATGGTAAAATATACCTATAAAAAATATTTTTAAACCTTTAAACCCATTATAATGTTCACAGTATAAGTATTTGTCTTCTTAGATGAGACTGTGTTCTTGAAAATGCTAAACTAGGGTTTGGTTGATTTAAATAGTTTAAACCATCAAAAGTGGTTGAAACATGGTGGGTAGCTAGGTTTATAAATTTATAAATATATTTTGGATTTTTTTGATCCATTATATATGAGATACTATGTATATAGTTTACTTTAAGTGTAACAATGTCTTAGAGACCTAATTAGGCCTTATCAATTAACAAAATGCTTAGGAAAGTGGGGTTAAGAGTAGAGTTAGGACACAAAATATTGTGTAATGATATTTATAATTATATGGTATTGGAATAAATTGTTATTTATCAATTTTTATTAGGTAAAATGCTGTATAGAATGGAAATTACTCAAAACAGGGCTAGTAAGAGTGTGACAATTGTATGCAAAGTGGTGTAAAGGAATAAGTTAAGAGTTGTATAGTGTTGGAGAGTTTATGAAATGGTAGAGAGGGTTATTAAACCCATAATAAACAAGTTAAAATAATTTTTAAGTACAAAAACCAAGGTGAATTAGCAAACCATTGTATGAAGAGTTAGTCTAAGACTCTAATGCAATGGAAGTGGAGTTAGAAACAAGGATAAGTGTGATTTATTGGTATATAATATACATAATTTTGGTATTATATTAAGGCGAAGATTTTTATTAATATTTAAAATATTTTAAAATATTTGTTTTGAAGTGAAATGTAGGACAAGTGATCAAGGGTAGTGCTCCATGGAAAGAGCTAGTAGGGATGATGATGATTTGGTCAAGCAAATGGTAGACCAAATAACTCAATTGATTGATACATTAGTTGTGAGGATGGAGGAAATTGAATATTTTATTAAGAAAAGAGAAAAAATATTTAAGAGAGAAATATATGATGGGTAGCAAGGTTAGTACATTTACAGGCAAGGATGAAAGAGAGAGAGAGAATAGAGAAGTGGTTCAAGGGAGACCACAAGTACATGTAATATTAGTTCAAAATGGCATATGGTATCACCATGGAAGGAAAGTTAGACTATTTTAATATGGAATATTTAGTATATATGAAGGTATAATGAGTCAAAGACCAAGACAAATATTTTATGTGCAATGTTGGAATTTCCAAAAATAAGGACATAGGGTAGCAAAGTGTCCAAGAAATGTGAACAAAAATATGTAACAATAGAGAAAAGAGAATGAGAGTATAAAGCATAATAGTAATGAGTAATTTATCATGAGGAGAGTCTTATTATATAACAAACAATGCAAAGAACTAGCCAAAAGGAGAAGCTTGTTCAAAATCAAAAGTAAAGACAATGGTAAGGTATGCAATTTGGTAATTGATTGGGGTAGTACTAACAACAATGTTTCTTTGGAGATGGTTCAGATGTTGGGATTGAAGAGAATGCCACATCCATAACCATATAAGGTTGCATAGTTGTAGAAGGGTCATTAAATATTATTAAGTGATCAAATTTGGGTTGAGTTTTAGATAGGAAGGTATAAAGATCAAGTGTTATGTGACATTTTGCCTATATATGTGTGTCATTTATTACTTGGGAGACCATGTAAATTTGATAAGAATGTCATACATGATGGTAAAGATAACACATAAATTATTAAGCATAATGTACAAACATATATACTTTTTCCATTAAAATGTGAAGAAGATAAAAGAGATGACAGGATCATGATGATGATGCTGATGATGATGATGACAAGGTAATATTGGAGTCAAGCAATGGAGAGTTTGGGTTTGATCAAAACACCTCAAAAAAAAGAAGAGGTAAGTTGTGTTGAGTTGGTTGATATGAGAGCATGTGAGTCCACAAAGATGGATATGAAGAATATAAAATAAGATTGCAAGGTGGTAGCAAGAAGTTGTCAAATGAAGGAAGGAATAACACCTAAGAAAGTGATAAAATAAGAAGGTAGTCAAGGCAAGTATGGAAGCCAATTCCATGAAAGAGGAGACAACATTATAGAGTTTGATATTGTATTTGAGTTGGAAAGGAAGTGGATTATTATTGACACCAAGAAAGTGAAGAGGAAGCTAGAGATTGAGATGTAAAAGGATGTAGCTCAAGAAAGAGCCATGCAGGATCCAAGTTTTGTGTCTAATGAATTGTTTTGTGCATTAAGTATAAGTAGAGATTAAGTAGTTATAAAAAGAAGATTAGTCAATGGTTAAAAATAATGTTGAAAAAGATAAAGATGTCTAATATTGGATAATATGCATCAATCCCATGAAGGCAATAAAGGATATGGGATAGTGAAGATGAGTGTGAAACCCATGGATATGAAAGATAGTGAAGGAATTCAAGATGATGTTGATGAATAATAGAAAATCCAAAGTGTACATACATATGAGGTATGTAAAGAATGAGAAGTGATGCATGAAGTGGAATGGGAGCCACAAGGAGAATTGGTGAAGAAAGAAGATTACATACTTTAATTAGTGTGTGATAATGGATAGAAGGAGAAGGTAGATCAGATTGGAGAAGAGGAAGATTGTTATACACCATTAAGGCAGGCTGGAGATGGTAGCAACTATGTTTTTCTTGATAAGTTAGTTTCATATGCAAGTATGATATTTAAGGAGATGAATCAAAGGAGGCCTAAATGTGGATACCAGGAGCATGTAAACCTCTATCAAATTCAAGTGGAGGAAAATAAATTCCATGAAGAGGTTCAATGTATTCAGGCAACAACATATGCCAAGTGGATCACTCAAAATACCTATGGTAAAATTTTCTCAGATTGGTAGTATGATGTAGGGGCATATATAAGGACCTTAAAAGTTTTTAAATTTTTTATTATATTGGTATAATAGGCTATATAGGTCTTATGAAGTCCATTTTTGGAGTCTTAGTAGCCGTTGGGTTCATAGATTTTAAATTGTGCTTTTCCCATCAAAAGTTTTATTTGAAAATTTGAATATTGGGAAGCCTTTATAAGAACTTTTTTACAATGTGTGAAGGTTTATAAAGATGTAATAAAAATTTATATGGGTTTTTACCCTATATAAGTCTCATATATGTCATAATTCTAATGTCATATTGTGAAAATCAAGACATAATGTTATGCATCAAGTAACCCCAACGTAGGAAAAGGGTAAGATTCAGTTATGTGCCACTTTTTAGGAGTATTAGACTTAGGTTTGTGAGATATATAATGATTCCATTTTAATTTGTAATTATGGTATAGGAAGAACAAGTTTGTATGAAGTGGAATGCTGGTAACCCCTAATTTGAAATGATTATGTATAGACCCTTTTGAGGTTAATATTGTTGTTACTGCCATTACATGTGACTTGTTTATGAAAGAATGAGAAAGGAATGTTATAATTGATTTTAAGTATGATTTATGACTAATATATAATTTTTTTGATGATATATTTATAAAAGATAGGTATAAGAAAGAACCCTACCAAGGTAAAATAACACAAATACTATACTTGTGAATTCTATTTGTATATAGATTGATACATGAAAAAGGAAGGATAAAATGGTATTTGATATGGTTAAAAATGTTCTTGAAGGAAACTGGAAAGTTTTTAAGGTTATATTTTCAATAAATGATAATAGATGCATTTGGTGTTCACATATAAGTTGACATAGAACCCTATTCATTATTTAATAATGCAGACTATGTATTTTCAAGTTTGGTGATTGAATAAAGTCTAGTAATTGATCAATATGATTATAAAGTTTTTTTGATATTTCTTGTGGAATAATGTATATTTATTTAAGGAAGGAAGTTGAAATAACAAAAGAGAAAGATAGAACTATGTTTTCTTGTAGTTTCAAAAAAGCCTAGTAGACTATGTGTTGAAATTTTGAAAAGAAAAGATCAAAGATTCAATTTGTATGAGTTATATAATGTGTGAGGGTAAATTTGAATTAGTATTAACCTTTGAGTTTGATCAGTAACCAATTTTGAGTTACCAAGATTATATTCAAACCTGTAACCAGTCATTGTTATGCATAGTCAAATATGTTTTGGTGTAGAAATGTTAGACAATGAATTATTGTGAGCTATCCAGGGATTTTATGACATTTTAAATGGTAAAATAGACATATAAAACTTATTTTTAAACCTTTAAACCCTTTGTAATTTTCATAATAGAATTATTTGTCTTCTCAGCTGAGACTATGTTCTTTAGAACCTAAACTAGGGTTTGGCAAATTTAAATAGTTTAAATGATAAAAAGTTCTTAAAATTTGGTGGGTAGCTAAGGTTATACATGAATAAATATATTTTGGATGTTTTGGATCCATTCCATATGATACAATATGTATATTGTCTATTGTAAGTGTAACAGTGTCTCAGAGACCTTATTAAGCCTTATCAATTAACAAAAGGCTTAGGAAAGTGGGGTTAAGAGTGGATTTAGGCAAAAAAACTTTTGGAATGATATTTATCATTAGAATGTATTTTATTCAAGTTTAAATTCTCAATTTTGAGAAGGTACAATTCTATATGAAAGGAAAATTGTTCAAAATAGGGCTAGTAGGAGTGTGACAATTGTATGTAGAGTGGAGTAGAGGAATAAGTTGATAGTTTTATAGTGTTGGAGAGTTGATTAAATGGAAGAGAGGGTAATTAAACCCATAAAAATAAATTTCAAATAATTTGGAAGTACAAAAACCAAGGTGAATTAACAAACCATTGTTTGATGAGTCATTCTAAGAGTCCAATGCAATGGAAGTGGAGTTAGAAACAAGGATAAGTGTGATTTCTTGGTATATTATATAGATCACCTCAGGTGAAAAATCTGGTCATAATAATGGACTCACTTAAAAATAGGTGAAATCACTATTTTGGTGATTTTTAAATATTTTAGGTGATTCCTCTATTTTTAGTAATGATGACTTCTTATGAAGTCACCAATTTCCTAGGTGAAGACATTATTTTGCTTGAAATACAAATGGTTACTTCACCATTTTTTTACCTAATCCTAGAATTAAAACCATAAAAAAACATTAATGAATAAATTGGAAGTAATTATCAATTTCCCATTATGTGGTGATTTCATGTGCTCCCTCACTCAGTCCAATATGTGATGTCAAGCTCCTCCATGTGAAATTTATCTGAACTATATCGCATAGAAAACTAGAGCTCATAAATTCAAAATAGAGGTTAAAAATTAATTATTTTTAACCCTAAGGGTGAATATATATCCTAAAAATTTAATTTTTACGCCTTCAAATCCTAAGGTTCATTATTCACACTCTTTGAAGTGTATTTTTCACGTTTGCATTCTACTTTGTGTGTTATTTGATCCTGCATGCCTTATTTTTTGGTCATGTTGTAAAAAAATCATTTTTTGGGTCTTTTAAATGACCAATTCATCATAAATCCATTTTATGGGTTTTTTGCATTAGCTTCCCTTGCCAATTTGTTTGGGTGCAAAAATTTATTTTTCCATTGATAAATGATATATTTTACATTTTTGGGGAAAACTCATTTTAAATCATGTGATTCAATGTTTGAATTAATATAATTTCCTTTAGGCAAATAATTCTTTGTTCATCTTGTGCTAATGATTATAACCACCTTTCAAAAAATCATTATTTTTGCATCCTATCCTAATTATTATAACTACCTTTGGTAAAATCAATATTTTACCACTCCACCTATCCTACCAAGGTAAATTCTTGTGCCACTGATTATATCCACTTTTAGGAAAATTAATGTCTTCATCTTTCATTATTGATTATAACTACCTTTGGGAAAATTAGTGTCAATTTCACCACCTTATAAGGGCAAATGTCTATGCCAATGATTATAACAACCTTTTGATAAATTAGTGTCAATTCCACCACCTTATAGGGGAAAATAGTAGTGCCACTAATTATAGATAACTTCGGACAAATTAGTGTCCCACCCTTTGTTCTTGATTATAACTACCTTTGAGCAAACCAGTGACTCAGCTATCATTACTATTTATAACTGCCTTTAGGAAAATCAATATTTCAACCCCCATTTCACCTATATTATGTCATTTAATTCATTTTTAGGGAACATTTGATGACTCTATTTTTCCACTGGTGCATTATTATTAAAATAAACAACTTATTTAGTACAACTATTTATTCAGATCAAACTTTGCATTCCATTTTCCAGACAAAAGGTGAAAATTTGTGAAGAAACTTTAGAGAAAAATTAAAACCCTCTTAGTTAATATATAAAATTCAAAGCAAATATTCAAATCATCTTTGATCATAAATTTTAAATATGAATTTATTTTTAATAGGAACAACTATTCTCATTCATGGGAATTTCACAAAAACTTTCTAATAATAATTTCTTAAAATTTATCTCAATTTGTAATCTGAACCACAACACCATTCCTCTATTAACACACATTATAGTCTTCTTACAAGACTACACTCCATGCTTCGTTGTTTTTGTTACTTCTGTGCTTTGAAACCACAATCTTTCCTTTTGTAATTTCTAAATAAAAATATTTCAATTAATTTACAGTTGTATTTAATCCATTCTCCTATCAAAATATTAATTTAAAGCTTAAATATTAAACAACTATAATTTTATGACTATATTATCCTCAATTTTCATTTAAAATATATTGTAATTTCCTTCCTGGAAGCTTTCTACACCCTTTTGGCTTTCCACCTATTTCAATCATTTCTTACAATTTATAATAAGAATAATCCCCTTTAGGCATTGGAATAGAGTAAATAAATTATTCAACAAGATATCTTGTCTTAACTAGAGTTTACCACTTCAAATTCCTTGCATGCATTCAATGTTTTATGGAATTATTCTAACCATGAAAATTCACAGACCATATTTCAAGAGGGAGAGTGTATTTTATTAAATAAATGCAATTCCCTTTCACTTAAATAAATAAAATTGCATGCAAACACTAGTAATTAATTCCTCAATCACAAATTTGTGAAAAAGGTACTTTTAGAAGAATATGGAGATAAATAAATTAATATTTGAATTTAATTCACTACCAAATGAACTTACAACTTCTTGTTCACTGGTTGCACCTCTTATTTGGAAAACTTTCACTTGCGTCAACTGTATCTCCTAAAATTTAAATATTTATTTATTATTCATAAAATAACATTGACAACATCCTACAAAAGCTCCAAATCTTGTCTTTTTAAACTCTCTTCATGTCTAGTGAATTTCTAAAAAATATCTAATTGAAGCATATATGTTCTCCCTACTATTCTCTTAACCTATCTAAACAAAGGAGATAAAAGAATAAATAATCTTCGTCTATAATTTTATTTTTAATGACTTAATTATCCACTCTGGATACCTAGACTCTCTAAAATAATTATAGAATTTACTATAATTCTTCATAATTAAAATAATATAGATAATAATTAAATTGGCAATATGAGCCAGTTTTAATTATTCAAATGTTTTTATTTTAAAATAAACTAAATGGACTCAAATAAAATTATTTGTTTCATCAACCTTCATATTGCTTCTTTGAGTCTGGATGCTCTGGCATTAGCCACCTATTCCCTTGAGAGGGAATAAAGGGATAATCGACCACCCTTTGGGGCATGAACCATCTGGCTTAATGAATTTTTCATTGTTTGAAAATATGTTACAACATCTATTTCTTTCAACACTTTATCAAATAGAGGCAAACTGTAGACACTCATTTTTTGTCACTTTTGTGCCTAAACTAGGATTTAGATTAATTTATGGTAGATGACATAGTTCAAACCTAGAAATCACATGAATTATCTAAATTCATCTATTTAAGGGTTTTAATTTATTATAAATATGGTGAGGCTTACTTATTTCAAGAGCTACCTTGTATACACCAATAATCTAGTTTAGTTTTAACCCTAGTCAAATTATAACCTAGTAAATTGACATTCTTGGCCTATTGAGCAATTAATTAAAAACTTTTAAAACAATTACCAAAATCCAAAAATCACTAAATAAGAATAATTAACATTTAAATCTTAATCAACTTACCTATGTAAAGACTCCAATTTGAAATAGTGAATTTCATTTATCAAAAATGGATTTTTTAGACAAATATTAATTCAAAGTCAAGTGAGATAATCAAGTGATTTATTAATTCCTAAAACTCCAAAAAAAAGGTGAGTCACAAACTTAAAAATATATAAAGTAAGTATTCATGGCTCGTAAATATCTGAAAATAAGTTTCTAAGACTTCATTAGTGTTTTGACCCAACCCAAGGTTAAATTGACTCAACCTAGGTTGTTTTGGAATCAATAAAAGTTAGAACTAAACCTAACCTCCCAATGGTTATAATTATATATAATACCTATAAATAAAATTTTCCTCATTTTACCCATAGAAGCTTTTGTGTGTAAGTTTATTCTATAGGAATGCCTTCAGGAAGCCATTAAAGAAATGATATAATGCAAATTTGATACCAAGCTTCACGCCAATCCAATCCAAGCCTAACAAAGCCACACATATCCATTAGATAAGTGATACCAATATGGATAAGCATTTATATAAGTATATAATTCCATATACCCGTCATGAATATCTACTATGCCAACAAGTGGACATCAATTTTGACAAGGAAGGTAAAATTATTGTGTGTTTTTATCTCTATTTTTTTCTTGTTCATTATATTATGCTCCCCCTAGTTCTTAGGAAAGAATGTTTACTTTCATTGTGTTTTTATGAATACATTTTTATTATCCTCACTAACAAGGAACTAATCAAAATTTATTTATTATTTAAACTCCTAAGATACACATATCAAGGGTCATAGAGATAATATATGTCATGAATTACAAATTAAAAATGAACAACTTGTGGATAAGTGTACTATTGAATTTTAAAAATATAAAAATAATACCACAAAGATTGATTCTCCATATTATTCTATTTCACACTCTACAAAAGTCAATGTATCCCATGACATTCATAAAAATGAACCAATGGTCATTGGATCTCTTATAGAGGGTGAATATATAGAAATAGTATTGTCATTAATGACAAGGTATAGCACAATGCTTTCATAATCAATTTTCTCAAGTAATTAGGATAAAATGAGAGTAACTTTCAACATATGATAACCTATTAGAATGCAATAGTGAATATTACAATATTATTTTCTTTTAGGCCTAAGATAATAGAGATATTATATTTTGTGAATCATACTATTCCAAAATTTAATGCAATACTTGGAAAATCACAGTTAAAGTAAAGGAAAGAAACATATTATAATTTTAAAATGATTATTTCATTTAATTTACAATGAGGTTTTCTTATATATCAAAGAGATAGAACATTTGAAAATAATACTTATTTTAAGAGTATAATCACATCTCGAAGTACATAAATATGGGTACCAAATAAAAGTAAACAAAGTTTAAATTAAAAATTTAATCAAGTAATAGGTAATTCTACTCCACATAAAGAACAAGGAAAGAAATAATCTCAATATATTACCATTATCTAGGTACCACTACATGCATTACCCTAAAAAAATTTAAAATAAGTGTTTAATTTGAATTCAAGTGTTCATAAGAGCTTAAAACCTAAAATACATGCACTAGATTCACTTAATCATGAAATAGACTTGTATGGTACTATATATGATTAGGGATTATTGTAAATGCATGTTTATTCATATGAATCCATCCCAAATGATTTTTATGATTATGATGAAATATTTAGTTAATCCCACTTAAGACATATGTTGTGATTTGTTACTATATCATTCATATGTCACATTTAACTATAATATTATTGTAATATAAAAATATAAAATTTTAATAAAACATATAAAAAATTGAAATATATGAGATATAATAAAATATTTAAAAATGCATGACATGGGTGAATATATAACACAATAAAATATCATATATAAAAGATAAGAAAAATATCTATCGTGAAAATATTAAATATAGTTTTCAAAGACAATTACATTAGTCAATTATGGGCAGATGTTGACCTTCACCCTCTACATCACTATCATCATCTCAATTCCTAAGCCTGTGGGCCCTTAATAAACCTAATTTTAAATATTTACAATACTAGTCATCATAAAAATAAGGTATTCTATGGGAATAATGGTGTTTGTCATAGGTGTTATCATTTTTTCCAATCCACCACTTTTTTAAATCAAGGCATATGAGTATCATCATCTTCATATATAACAAGTGCAAGTTCATGAACACTAGATTCAGGATATGCTGACAGTGGTATTGGATCTTTGAATTTTGGTACTTTTGACATATAATTTTAATATCTTGGATCATTGAAATAATTTGGTTCATTCCTTTTATAATTAGGTTGTAAATCACTCTTAATTTCCTTACGTATTTATTATAAATTTTGGAAATCATATGAAGGAGAATCTTATTCATATGCAATCATTTTTTTTGTAAGATGTTATTGAAGGTATTTATTAAATTAATTGAATTATTAGTAAATCATGGTTTTTTTAAAAATACCAAGCCTTACCAATTTTAATTATTTTTAAGAGATTTAGGGTGGGTTATACATTTCTCATGTTTTCCCAATCCTTGTCCTTAATAGACATATTTTATAAAATATCAAAGGATAAAATTATATAATGGTGGTGTATAAAATATAAGTAAAGTATATTTATATTCATTAATATGGATCAACTCATATCTTTAAATGGTTCGAACATGGACCTGATTAGAGGGATAACAACTACCATCATTCAAAGTTTTGATATTATATGTTTTAACACTTGGAAGAATTAAAGAGTAATCAATTTTGATTCCTTAATTTATGGAAAGTTGGAGATTTTAATAATAATCATCATAAAATAAATCAATATGATCCATTATAAGAGATAAAAAAAGAAAAGATTAGGACAAAATAGGTAAGAAACATCTTAAATGGTAAGCTTAGGTAATAATGATGTTCAATGATTAGGTTAATATAAAGTTTAACCTTAAAAATAACCATATTTGGGTTATATAGGTTTAAATTGGTATAGACATGATAGGGCACAAGGATGATAAACTATCTACAAACTAGGCCAGTTAGGTGCTAAACTCAGATATAAACATATGCTAAATTCATTAAACTACGATAGGCTTAAAATAGTAAGTAAAACTATAGTAGATATGGAAATGGAAAATAAGTATTGTACTTATCTTTCTCTAATGATAATTATATTTTGGATCTAAAATAGATAGAAAGCAAATTAGAAGATGATTCTAAAATAATCATCAAATTCTTAATTGAGTGCCTCTGGAACCATAGACACTAGTGTCAACATTAGATAGTTGTGTCAATGCTATTATTTGAACCTAAAAAAATTATCCTATATGGAATAATTTATATTAAAGGATGTGATCACTTGGATTCTTCTAGGTTTGACTTTAAATTTGATCTAATGTATTGAGATCTAGGTCATGGATTATCACTCCTCATGAAATTATAAAACCTTAGTTCTTCATCTTCATAATGAGCTTGGGGAAAAAAGGGTTAGTGGGAAAATGACATTGAGATGATTAAAAATACCCCTCTCAATGAATAATGTCTACATATCCCATACTTTAAATAAGGCCTCAAACTAATGTAGTTCTCCCCTACAAGTTGGATTGTCTTTGAATCCTGTAATATGTGAAAAACTAGTAGAATAATAACCTAGCTTGTAGCTTGGAAAATATACCTCTTTGACTACTCCTTCAGTACTTCAAACTTGTGTATGTTTTTTTCATATGATGGATATGATAATAAGAGAAATTAGGAAAGGTTTGATTTATTGAGAACATGATTGAATGATTCGATAATTTACCTTAAGTATTTTATAGGTGAGGCATGAATGAATGTTCGTATTGTATTTATATCAATCCCTTTAGAGAATTAATTCACATTAAATAAATTATTCCAACCATTATGATACATTTAATTTGTAAATTGGATGAATTTAGGGTACTAGACACTTGTGTCAGGGATGGAAACTAGCATCGATGTATGTGTCTATCTTAGATGCTAGTGTCAAGGAATCAAGAAAGTATCTACATACTCATAAATTTTTGAGGTGGAAGATAAGTAGGTTTTAATCATTTATATATATATATATATATATAATTAGGTTTTAATCATTCTAATATATATATATATATATAAGGTCTAGGTCATCAACATAAGACTAATCAAACTAAGAGATAGGCCAAAGGTCATAAGATAGAGAAGATGTGAGACTTCAAAAAGTGGGCAAGGTACAAAACTGATAGGAAATACCAAGTTTTGAGTTTACTGTACAAGACTGAGGTACTATATAATCCATAAAATAGTGTCTACACCTATTTAATAGACATCATGGTAAATTATTTAGACATATTATGATACCAATTGCTTATGGTCTAAATGTCATTAATATATATATATATATATATATATATAGAGAGAGAGAGAGAGAGAGAGAGACACACACACACATATGGGTGACACCCTCTACCACCTAAGTGGCATACTAGGGTTAAAAAGGTTATTCATGATATAGGATACAATGAATAAAATATAATATTTCCTTCTCACATGAAGAAAATAATTCAAGATTAAACATAATGGAAATAGTACTCACCAAAAGGTAAGGTACACAAAGATAATCAAAGGAATAAAATACGAAAAATCAAATATAATGGAAGAAAAGGTACTTCAATCACATAATTTTATGAAAAACTAGAGATATTTTGACTTTAATATCAATGAGGATGATACAACCACAAATTTATGAGAAATTATCTCAAACATTTCAAAAAATACAAAATAAAAAAAATAAAAAATCAAGAACATATAAAAACATTTTGTTGGAAATTTGGTCTCCCAGGCCAAATGCCAACCCCTATAACCAAAACATTTTCTATGATAACCACCTAAGCCTACACATGGTGATATCCTACATGATCATGTCCTTACTAATCCTATTTTGAACCTTGATAACACTATTAGAAATATCATTTTGTGTTCTAGAGCTTGTTTATGGACTCATCACATCATAGTTATTTTAAGGTCTTTTTTGTGATGTGACAGTGGTCATGGTGATCCTTTAGGGAATATAAGAGTTTCAGAATGTCTCATGGGGTTTAGTGAGTGGTTTGATAATTATTTGATAAGATTAAGGATATTTCAACAAAGTTAAGATAATTTGACTAGTTTGAGGTTATTGATTCTTATGGTATATGGGACTTTAAAGTCATTCCTTATGAGATAAGGTTTATAAGCATTATTAGGGGTGTCTAAACCTTGTTTAATGTCATAATATGAAGGTTTCTTATTGTGTTTAACATAATTATTCATGGTTTATCCATTCAAGCCTATCTTAAGGATTGTATATCCCTTTTAATACCTTCAAATTCCTCATATGAATTTATTTGAATTTAAAACCTTAAGAAGGGGGAAGATTTTTGATTGAATTTAATTTTAAGGTCTTTAAAATATTTATTTAATATCATAGGGTCATGAGTCACCCATTTCATATCTATAAGGACCCACTTTAAGGCTCATATTCACTTTCCACTAGCCAAATGGGAACCACACATGCCAAATGTACCTCTTCAACACCTAAATTCATAACATGAGTTTTAATACATTCCCTAACTCCTAATTTCCTTAATATTTCTTGCTAATAAAGGTTTAAGGTCAAAAGCATGGATAAAATGGAAGAAAAGAAGTGTTTTGAACTATTTTTTGTAGGTTGTATGGAATGGTATGGTTAGTTATGTATAGGGGAGGTTAGTAGATTTCAGGTGGGTTCATTTCAAGTGTCTTGATGAATTTTCATGGTAGAAGGATTCAAGACAAATTCAAAATCGACTCTTTTAATCCATCGAGCTCCTTTATAGCTCAAGACAATCTTTCAAGTTTATGGATAGTACAAAGATGAGAGAGAAGATGGAAGTCTAAAATTATAGGAAAAGGAGGGGACCTTAGATAGATCCAATATTTATGATTTTTTTCTCATATTGACTCTCCCTCCTTTATGAACAATCATTAAAAATGTAGTGAACTCACAATGTCTTCTCCATTCAGGTAGGGTACTAATTTTCCATGTTTTCTCCATTATTGAGCATGGTGATAGAAAAGTTGAAGGCTATATATATTTTTATGAGTATGAATTACCTTCTCAAACTATTATTAAACATCATCTCACATGTACAGGTTATGGGAGCAAGCAAAATTTCATATTTTATTCATTTTTGTAGATTGCTGATAAATGTATCTATGTTGCAAAGCATTCAAGGCATAAGCATGAAGAGAGGGATGTATTAAAGAATTTAATGGTCCCTTTATGTCCTTAAAAATATATTATACCTTACATACTCAACTATATCAAATTAAGAGATCCCTTCAAGGTGTTGTCCCTAATGTGACTTTCATGAGTAAGTATGGTCTTATTTACAAAAGGAGGATATAGTATTTATAGAGGGTCTTTGGTGTGGTTAATAATGCATAATATCCATAATTTCATAGAAATTTCCTATCATTTTAAACTCACTATGTCTTCATAATTAAATTATACATTAACCATCCCTACCCTCAACCCACTATGTAAATATAGACCTCTCATCGATCATTACAAGCCTTTTAAGGCAAGATAAACAAGAATGATGATCACTATTAGTTTGAGGTAAAAATGGATGGAAATAAGTTATGAATTTATATATCATATAAAGAGGTACAAATATAGATGAATAGTGAAAAAAAGGTTAGAGGTAGGAGAAACATTCTCAATTTTCACCAAGAAAGTGACACAGTCAAGATCCTAGTTACTTCCGGCAAGCCTAACTATAGGTGGAGACAAATTTGGTCAAGGGAGCCCTATTTGAGTTTAAATTATTATGAGATGGATATTAAAAATATTAGGATAGTGTATAATAGGTAAAAATATATTATGAGGAACTTATTTTAAGGAAACACCTCACGTCTTCCTTCTCACTCATAGTCTTAGAACCTAAGCTAAATATATAGTCTTAAATGAAAGAAGAACAAACTGAGAAAAAGGGATAATCATAGAGTGTCATGAATAATGTAGTGATCCAAAGGGGTGAAATTATCCATATAATATATGTGATTTTAATAGAGGGAATATTGACATGAGGACATGCTTATTCCTTACATAGTCTCAGCATATTCAAAAGCACCTACAACCAAGCACATAAGCAAGGTCATGGGTAGAATAGAGATAACATGATAAACCTTAAAATAATTTGAGGTGTGATATTATAAAAAATAAATTTAATCAATCTTAATGCCTATATAATTATTTTACACTTCTACACCATATTAGGCCTGAATGCCATGATTATGCCTATATAGGCTTAAAACAAACACACACACACACACACACACACACACACATATATATATATACATACATATATATATATATATGTATATATATATATACATACATACATATATATATGTGTGTGTGTGTATATCTATATATCTATATATATATATGTATATATATATATGTATATATATATATGTATATATATATATATATATGTATATATATATCTATATGTATATATGTATATATGTATATATATATACATGTATATATATGTATATGTGTGTGTGTGTGCGTGCATCAGTTGAGATCTTGTATGGATTTGAATTTTATCTACCTTGAAGACACATAAGTTGTGGGTCATTAATTATGGTAGTTTATTCAAGTGAAAATAACCTCAATTTGATAAAATAACCTAATGATCAAACTAGGCTAAATAGGCCTAAAAATTGATACACACAGGCCCAGGTAGACCTAACTATCTTCTACAAGTAGGGTCTTGGATTGGAAGGTGAGGGTTTATTGAGGGAATATTATTAGTGAAGAAATTTTATAAGGGTAAAAATAAATTTTTACCTATCTCTTAAATTTCCTATCCCACCTTGAGTGTTTGACTCATCAAATGAAGCAAAGAGCCTATCAGTCTAACTCTTATGGACATAAACTAGATAACTAAAAACTAACTATAAAAATGAGAGACATATAAATAGTCTAAGAGATTGATATAATTATAAATAATATAAATTATAGTGAATAAGTCATAATATGTGTTTTCATAGTAAGATCCTCATGTTTAAAAAAGGAAGAGTTAACAAACCCAATGAGGCCTTTTAGGCCTAAATAGACCTAAAAAGGCTTATATACATAGACTAAGGACCTTTATGCTTGTTTTTAGGATTTTTTTAGATCTGTGTTAACTTGAGTATAAATTTAATAAGTTTTACTAATGTTTTAAAGTGATGACATCCCAGGTCAGTAAAAGAACCTAGTCACCTAACTAGGCTAGATAAGCGTAATCTAGCACACATAGACTAACACGCATAATCAAGGTATATGTTTATTTGAGACTATTAGAAAATTCAAAAAATCCTAGGAGTAGAGTAATATAAGACTAAATAATACCCATAAAGGTTAATTTTATTAGTTGATTTATGAGTTTTCATCAAGCCCCTAGGGCTACATAGGCATGGCCTCCTATAAACCCTAAGACTATTATATGAGAGTGTGTAGAGGACTAAGTTATTAAAGGAATTGAAACTAAGGTTTATGTTAGGTCATAATATTATGTTTATTTTTATTTACAATCCCCATCACTATATCATAGAAGGAGATCATTTAGGCATACAACACCTATTGTTAAGCTCTCAAACTTGGCAGACTAGTAGTGAAACCTATAGGAAGTCTTATGAGAAGGGGGAACAAAGTTGGAGTTAAGCACTTGGATGTACTAAAAAAGGATATAAACATGTGATAAGGGGGATTTTATTATTATATTTAATACCTAAACACTTATAGATCATGTCACAACCATGACACTTAGATTAATCTTGTTAGGCCTAAAAGCCATGACTAGGCCTCAAGATCCACCATGACACTTAAGACACTCTTAGGCTCCCATAAGTATAAATTACATCATGATGAGATGTGAGATGATGATTAATTTCCTATTTATGAGGTTTTAAGTAGAGATAATTAATGAAATTATAGATTTTGTTTTAGAGTCCTCCTTGAGTCACACAACCCTTAACAGTCACTTTGAGCCATCATGTCAAATGTGTATATCTCTCGCCATAGGACTCAAGTAAAATTTCCATAGGATAATTTGGTAAATCCTATTTAAATTAAATCCATAGATGATAGATTTGGTTTTAGGGGCCCACTTTTATGAATTATTGGTAAGATTGTAGATAGGTCCAAAATGTTTACAAAGAGCTCATAGTCTACCATTTTTTACTCATATATCCACACACAATCTGCATGGGAACCAAAAATTTTAAAAATTTATATTATGGTATAATAAACATCCATGAAAAAAATTTTGGGATTGGAGGCCTCATATTTATGAACCATCATTACGATGGTAGACCTCCAAAACCCTGCTTAAACCCTAAGACATACCAGACTTGAGAAAAGTGAAAATTTTTACACTTGAACACTCATGAATGACCTAATAAAAAATCAAAACATATAGATAACTTAGAGGAGATCCTACCCATAGTATTGGTCTATATAGGCAATGCATGAAATTGTTAAAAAAGGGTACTTTTTAAAGGTTTTTTGAAATTTGAAGGGTGTAGAGATATTTTAGAATTTACAAGTCATTAAAGGTGAAGTTTTGGGACTTTTTTTATTTCCTCAAGTAATTATATGATGAATAATGTACCTAAAAATTCCTTTACAAGTCTTCTCCATATACCTAATCAGAGAAGGTGACCTAGTCACCTAATTTGGCAAGGTGGTAGGTTTATTTTACTCAAAAAGGTCTATAAAATCATATATGATGTTGTTTTAGACCTGAAACTAGCTTAGTCATATGATTTTAAGGTCTCATATAGGCTTTCATGGCCAACAAATACAACCATTTAGGTAACTAGGCCTAATTGGCCTAGTAGACCTACTTGGTCAATAAGGAGATATCAAAGTTGGCATATAAGGATAATAAACTTAGTTAACATAGGTTAATTAAACCATATAAATGATTCATTGAATGAGTCAAGTGCACATTTCATGGTCATAATGGAGAAAGAAGTTAGTTTCTTGACTTGGTCAATATGCTCAAAAGGAGGATAGGCTATTGTATGCTTTATGATGGCTTAATTAAATCTCATTAATATTGTAAATACTATGAAGAGGAGGAATTTGACCAAATAGGTGTGTATACATGATTTAAGATAGGTTAAACAAGTCAACCACATCCTCTACCACTCCACTTTAATAGCTAAAGGGGTTATTGAGGAGACCAATGAATAAAGAGTCATTTAAGGGGTTAATTTGAATGTTTTAACTATTTATAACTAAATTAGTTAGTGGAGTATGGTCATTTATTACCCATACCTATTATATTGATTACATTTATCTCTCTCTCTCTCTCTCTCTCTCTCTCTCTCTCTCTCTCTCTCTCTCTCTCTCTCTCCATCCCATTATGTCAGATTCAGGCCTTAAGGCCTTGATTTGTATCTGTAGTCATATAAAATGCAAAAAATTGGGAACTTGAGTGTGGATAATGACACCCAACCCATAGGTCCCTCTTGTTTGCTTTCATGACCATATTTGGCTTACTTTTACTAATTCCTAGTCATCTGTATCCTTCTAGACTTGGTCCCAGCTCACCTAAACTACTCTTTCCAAGACAAATCAATCCCCCCAAGTCTTGTCTACTTATAATAATAACACCACACTTAGACTATATCATTGGTGCCACTCCTATCCACTTTCAGTGCTATTGTCCAAGTCCATTTATATCCCCAATGGTCAATTTGTTTTGGTTCCCCATCCTTATCCTTGTTAGCCTAACATGAGTACATTTAACCTATGACCAATATATCCTTATAAAATCCCATGCAAAGATCATTTCAAAAGGGTTGGAAAATATCACTCAAGAAAGAAAGAATACAAGAAAGACCACTGAAGTATTGTTCCTTATTCTTTGTATATAGCTAGCCTATACACTTTTAAGCTAATTCAAGTCCTTACACCAGTCCCTAGTTAGCTCAAGCATACTCATTTTTAGTAATTCTTCCATTTTATTCACTATTACACCAAGCATTCTTAAATGGAAAACTACATATGGCTTGATCCCTATTTAGAGTATTGGTATATAGGTAGAATGCCCACACATGGGGTGTGAATCACATCTAGTGCATCTTACACAAACTAACCCCTTTTCCCCATTTGCTAAATTTTGTTTCAATTGCATAAATGATACAATTACATGAATAATAAACTCTACAGGGAGATCTATTAATAGTGACGACCTAAAAATTGGTACATAAGATCACACTGAATAGGTGAACAAAACCCAAAAAGCTTAAATCCTCAAGATAATAGTGTTGGAGGACTATAGCACTGGATCCCATGATGCCTAGTTATAACACTCCTATCCAAATAAAAAATTAAGTTTAAGATCTTATTTGTGATAGTGTCCCAACCCTATACACAAATTTCTAGACCTAGTCGCAGTCAGAATAGTCCAAAATAAGCTAAGTTTGATTTTCTCCCTCTCACTAATATTTTTAGAAAAATTATAATTATAATTTAATTTCACAAATTAGTATTTTTAATTATGAATATTATTTACTGATTCATCAGACTCAGACTTGTTTATTAAATAATAACAAAATTCCATTATTCCAAAAAATAACAAATCATTTGGTGAACCTGACTTACTTTGAATTTTGCATAAAAACCCTAGAAACCCTAGGGTAAATTCCAAGTTGATTTTTCCCATTACTTTTTTATTTTTTTCTTAAATATTAAAATCAAAAATTTATCTCAAAATTTAAAATTTTGTAGCAAATTTTAAAATAAATTCATTTAAAACCCTAGTTATGTCAATTAGCTCCCAGTAATTTTCTAGAATTAATCCAATAATTTCTTGATTTTTTACTTGCACATATAAATCAAATATCTATCTCAAATTTTAAAATTTTGTAGTAAATTTTAAAATAAATTTATTTTAAACCATAGTTTCATCAACTGGCTCACAATAATTTTATATTAATTTTCCATTCATTTTCTAAATTTTTAGTTACATATTTTTAAAAAAAAAAACTTCATATTTCAAAAATTCATGGTAATTTTCAAAAATTTATCTTTCTCAAAACCCTAGTTACATCTACTAGGTCCCATAAAATCAAGCACTTTCCCATAAATTTCTAATTTTTTTTTGAATACTTAACTCAAAAATTCATTCTCATTTTTAAAAATTCATTGTATTTTGTAAAAATATTTTTGAAAAAAATCCCTAGTTGCATGTACTAGCTCCTATTTTGCTTCTTTAGGTATCACCTTACATGATCAGGAGCTCAATATCCTTTTTGTGCAAATTCTAATTCACTATTTTTAGGATGTTACGTTTCTTATATTTAGTGCTTTTCCTTTCTATCATGTTGCCTATTAAAACTTATCACAAAACATTGAAACACATTTCATGTTGTTTTTGTACTTTAACAATGGCTCAATATACCAATTTTGATGAAACTGATAAAAGAGAACTTTAATAACTCTTAACCAAACATCTAGATATGAAAGATGACATGCTTAGAATTATACAAGAGGAAAAACAAAAAGTGAACAATGGTCAATCTTCTCAAACCATAGAGCCACCACTTGTAAATAAGACTAAGGGGGAAACTATATCTCAACAACCCCCCACAATAGCCCAACATTCTTCAGTGCCACCAGTTATAGGTAGTAAATCTTTGTCTCCTAATGTGGTAGCCCTTGTGTAAGAGATAATCTCTTCAATCCAAGTTGCTACATCTTGATCAAGGTGCCATTACACCTATACAAGCTTTGGATTCTTTTGCTTTACTGCATACACCATTAACACAGTACATTGCCTCTACACCCTTACCACAAGGTTTTATTCAACCCAAGCTTACTCTTTATGATGGAAAGGGTGATCCAAAGACACATTTGAGATCTTTTCACACAACATTCTTGGATTATGTACCAAATGACTGGCTACTTACCAAGTTATTTCCATAGAGTCTAAAGGGTTATGCTTTATAATGGTTTTATAGTCTACCAAATTAGTCAATCAATGTATTAAATCCTTTAGCTGACATGTTCCTATCACACTTTAGTATCAACATTGGTGATAATGTTTCATATACTTAAATTTCTCAATAAAAACAATGACCAAATGAGCATCTCATAGATTATGTTCTTCGATATAAGACCATCTTGGCTAAGATGACTATCCCCATGGTAGATCAGGAGTTATAGGAAATTTTCAAACAAATTATTCTACCAACATTTCATGATTCAATCATGTTCAAAATTTGCTCTTCCTTCATTAAATTATGTTACACATTAAAAAAAAGAGAAGTCAAATTAGTTTCAATGGGAAAACTAAAGTACACAGACACATCATACATAATTAGTAAGAGTAACAACAAAGTCCCATATAATGTCAAGTTCAATCATACTAAAGGGTAGAATCAACCTATAGTAAATGTGGCTTCAGAGCCTCTTCAATGAATAGTTTATTTAACACCCCCTTTGACATACTTTTTCACATCTTTGAGTTCATCTAGCTAGGGTTTTACAATAGGTTTTAATATCACATCTCTCCCTCCTATTTAGGAAGTTAATCCAACAAAGCCTCTTCCTAAAGGATACGATCAATAGGCATTTTGTAACTACCATAGGTCACTAGGCATTATGACAAACAAATGCATCAATTTAAATCACAAGATATAATACCTAATAAATTCAAATGTTATTTATCTTGGCACTTTAGTTGAGCCTCCAATAGTAAATCAAACATAGGATAAAGCATTATAAATATTCTCATATCTATTTCCATCACATTCAAAATAGGATATAGGGGATACATCATGGGTTCTTCATGCATATCATGCACATCCACCACTAGATACATATAAGGCACCTTTAGTTGAGTTACATCCTTTGAGAAACAAGATCAATGTATCAATTCTAGAGTTCCAACTAGACCTTCTATCTCCTTCTTAGAGAAATAAATCATTGAGAATGGTTTATATTATCATGCACTCTTTATCAAAGCTCACATGCATAATTAGCCTATTCATAGTGTGCTCATTGACAATGGTTCCATTCTTAACATGTGTACCTTAACACTACTATATTATTTGGGTTATTCAAATTATGATATCACTTCAATAGACACAATTATCAATGGTTTTAGTGGGCATATACATAGTTTATTAGGTGAGATAGTACTTATACTATAGGTTAGTCCTACACTTGTGGCCACACCATTCACTATAGTTCCCAACACATGAGTTTTTGATATGTTACATGGTTGACCATGGATTCAAAAACTTAGAGTAATACCTTATACTATTTATAGATGTGTGAAATTCATTCATGCTAATCAAGTTTTATAGTTAATGTAATTTCATATGAGTTACCACTCCCCACATTAGAACAATCTACTAGTTTATAGTCACTAGATTTAGTTCATATTCCACTTTAGATTTAGACACAGTTGAGGAATCCATCACCAGTATAAAGGGTTCATATACCTCCATAGATTTAAGATTCTAGATAACTTTTAGCTATAATATTCACACACAGAGTAGTTTCATTTAAATCTCATGTGTCGACACATAGAGCACATGTTCAGTGAGATTCTACTTCTAAATGGGTCCCTTAGAGACCTACAGTTGCATCCACTTCTTAGATTTATAGAGGGACCCCATTATTGGTTTCTAATTTAGATATTTTAGAACATTTACAACATATACAACTTTTAGAGCCATAATCTCAACATTTTTATCATGCTTCATGATCATGCACGATTCCACTCCTTGATATAAGACACCATGATAGGGAGTCTCACATTAGACTCATTAGTTAGTATCATCTCTTTTTATATTTGATTATACATATTTTATTATGATTGATTGTACATAGTTAATTTTTTCTAAAAATACAAAAATAATATAACATTTCAAAATCCAAAATGTTTCAAAATTTTCAAAATACCAAAAGCATTTTGATTATATGCATCATCCATGTTTTACATTTCTAATATCATGCTATGACTTACATTTAATATTATATGCTTATTGTTTATCAATTTATCTACATTACCATGCTTCACTTAATCTTATTTGAGTGTGTGTAGTGATATTCAACTCTTTGATTACTTCACTCTGCCCATTAAGGGGGCATCCTACATCTACATTCAAGACACACTTTAATATACATACTGATTAGGGGCATCTTCTACATGAATATACCATCTAGGTTATGCCATTCCTACACTACACATTCCTAGTTATCATGTTGATATACATTACTTACTAGACTACATAGATTACTATATCCACATTTCACTAGTATCTAGCACTTGTATGTTTCTTAGCATATACCTAATCTTGTACTAAACATGTCTTGCACACTTTCACTCTTGTTTTTATTATTTAGATGTGATTTTATCTTTCCAATTATTACATGCTTGCTCTTCTTGCTTAGTATAGCTTGTTGGATTGCATTTCTAGTTATTTATTGTCTCATGTATGTGCCTTATAACATTGGACAATGTCTTTCTCTTCTATTCATGTGTGTGCCTTAGGACATTTACCAATGTCCTTTACCTGTAATCCTCTATGTGATTATGGATTCCATGCTAACTTTATTGTTTCAATTATGTGTATGTGGCATTTGAATATGCCTTATATGCTTGTTTTCTAGTTTGAGTGACATGTTTCCATGTCCCTTGTTCAATTGGCCCATTAGCCACCCTTGTATGATTCTTGATTTATGTGCTTGTTGATTTATTGATTCTCAATTATTGTGATGCCATGATCCATATCATGCATTTTCCTATTTTATTGGATGCTATGATAGACATCATCCTCCATTCCTCCAACTAAAAAATAATAAAACTAACAACTAACACTTTTAGTTACAATTTAATACATTACACATGATGTTACATTGTTACATCTATCTAGGCATACCCTTATTGATCTAACAATTTCTCAAATCAAACCATGCTATATATTGAGATATCTTTTTGATTGTCATTATTATATCATGTATATTTATATCTTAACACACGTGCAGGGATTCTTCTTCTAAGGGAAGTCATTGTAGGATACTTATTCCTACCCTTAGAAGAGGGGATAAAAAATAGGGGTTTTGCTACAGAGATCAGAGATCCTATCAGTTGAAAAAAATCCAATTTCAAAACAACTAGAATAATAATCAGTCATCAAACCACTCAAAATATACCAGAGAGATAGTCAAGATTCCATAATAGTGATCAATTTTATCCCAAGACAATAACATTGAGTTTGGACTACAATGGTAGACACTAGGGTGTCCATTTTTGATGCTCCTATCCAAATAGTAGAAAAACTAGGTTTTCTAGATGTAGGTAGAAAGGTAGGTTTAGCTACAATTTTGCACAATTAGACCAATTCACATTAGTAATTTTTATTATAGTTTTCTCAAAGAATATAGACATAGGGGGCATCATGTGCAACATGTTTGGTTCTCACTTCCAATGTCATATACGATAGTTGGTATAACTCCTAAATTAAAATCCATGTTTTAGACACTAGTGATTGGGGGTAGATTGCATAACACTTTTGCTTTTTTTTCTTTCATTTTTTTAGCAATACCCAAGCATTCTTATTATTTAAATGCCTTAATCCATCTACAGGTGGTTGGCACCATTTTTTAGTTGATTTCATACAAGCCTAACCCCCATATTCTTGAGTACCCAAGTTCTTGAGTGGCTTCCACATAAGCCAAATTTTTAGTTTTGGATTGGCTTTCATATAAGCCTAATCTCCATATTTTCTGAGTTAACCAAAATTAACTTAGCTTCTATCACACATTCAAATATCCATGGCACATTTTCATATTTATAGAGCATTCAAGGGATTCATAAGCCATCTCATATGACATGCATATTCATATGTACTGGTATCAGTTCTTAGTTTCACTTCATGGGGTAATGATGGAGATAAAGGGCTAGCCTTTGCATTCTTGAGACACCTATTCAAAGGGATTAGACACACATTACAAACATTGATCAACACATGTAAGATCACCTAGCTTCACCTAGTGGGTGATGATGGAGCTAAAGGGTCAGCCTTTGCATTCTTGATCCACTCAAGGAATTGAGAACTTAGCTCTATTTATGATATTACTCTTTGTACAACACCTTCCAGCATTACTCATCATAATCTAACATAACTCAACATCATAATAGATTCATACTTCATAACATAGTCTCTCTATAGACACCCAAAATTACATAGCTTCATGAGCTTTACCCTTGTAGGTAATTTTAGGTACGCTTTTATTTTTTCTTTATCTTAGTATTTTTCTTTACTACATCACTAGAATAAAGGGGGGGAATGTATTCATATAAAATGAAAGAAATTGGTAACTTGAGCATGGATAATGAAACACAACCCATAGGTCCCTCTTGCTTGATTTCATGACCATGTTAAGATTATTTTTATTGGTTCCTAATCATTTGTATCCTTTTAGACTTTGTCTCAACTCACCTAGACTACTCTTTCTAGGACAAATAAATCCCATAGGTCATGTCTGCTTAGAGTAGTAAAACCACACTTGGACTATAGCACTGGTACCACTCCTATCCACTTTCAGTGTTATTGTCTAAGTGCATTTCTATCCCTAATGATCAATTTATTTTGGTTCCCCATCCTTATCCTTATCAGCATAATGCAATTACATTTAACCCATGACCAATAGATCCCTAAAAATCCCATGCAAAGATCATTTGGAAAGGGTTAGAAAATATCACTTAAGAAAGTAAGAATACAAGCAAGACCACTCAAGAAATCTTCCATATTCTTTATACACAACCAACTTATACACTTTCAATCCAATTCAAGACCTTACACTAGTCCCTAGTTAGCTCAATCATACTCAATTTTAACATTTCTTACATTTAATTCACTATTACACCAAACACTCTTAAAGGGATAACTACACATGGCTTGATCCTTATTTAGAGTATTGGTATGTAGGCAATGTGCCCACACATAGGGTGTGAAGCACATCTAATGCATATTACACACACTAACCCATTTTCCCCATTTTCCAAAGTTTATTTTAGTTGCATAGAAGATACAAGTACATGAAGACTCAACTCTATAGGGAGCTTTGTTGATAATGAGGACCTAAAAAATGGTACACAAGCTCAGATTGAGTAGGTGAACAAAACCCAAAAAGCTTAAATACTCAAGACAATAGTTCTAGATAAGGACTATAGCACGAGATCCTAGGGTGTCTAGTTTGGGACTCCTATCCAAACAAAAAACAAAGTCCAGGATCCTATTTGTGATAATGTTCTAGCCCTACATAAATTTCTAGACCCTATCTCAGTCAAAATAGTCCAAAATAAGATAAGTTTAATTTTATATCTCTCACTTCTCTTTTTAGAAAAGTTATAATTGTAATTTAGTTTAAAAAATTAGTAGCTTTAATTATGAACGTTATTTATTGATTTATCCTACTCAGACTTATTTATTAAATATGAATAAAATTCCATTATTCCCAAAAATAATAAAATAGTATCCCTCACTTGGGTATGAGGAGGCTCTATCTAGATTATCACTTTGTAACCTCTTAATTTAATTTAAATGACTATTTTTAGACTATTTGATATAGGTTTAGTGTGCTCTAATAGTTTAATTTGCATATGTGGTAGTTCTTCTCCATTGGTAGGTCTTGAACTCACCTAGCTACAAGTATATGATCTTATGCATGTCACATATATTATTTGAATGATAAGTGGCTGATCTTGGAGTGGAGATTGTATGTGTTATTTCCTTGATTTAGGCCTTCCATCATTACCCTCATCGTTTGACCATAAACTCTATCTGAGACAATTTTTCATAGGAGTCTTTGGAGTTATAAGATTTGGTCACTTGTATTGCTTGCTAGTGTTTATTAAGGTAAATTTAAGTGGATGAATTATTACATTAGTGCATCACCACCTTTAAATTAGGTTTATTTTCTACATTCTCTATCCTTTTTTACCCCAAAATAGTAGATTTTATTGATTTAGAGTCAAATAGATGCACCAGGGGAGCAAGCCCCATTATGTAGAGGTCTCACCTAATTATAAGGTCACCCACAACCTTTAGGCCATTCCCATGTTAGTCTAGGTTTGAAGCAGAAGTGAATAATTACCTTCAAAGGGTGAAACATGGTTTTATAACACATTTAAAATATTAAAAAAATAAAAATTCAAGTTTTTGAGCATTACATGATTACTACATTACACTATTTACATATATTATTTATCACATGTTTCGTATATGACATATTATTTTTATAGACAGATGCATTTCATGGTATATGAGTAGGTTACAAGACATGCATATTACACATGGACACATATGCTATAATTTTCTCTACTAGTGGTCTTCTCAATATTAGGGCCATATTATTTCACAAGTTTCACTATTACATGTTATATCTTTCTATGACCATTATACCATGTTGAGCTACCTAGATTGATTACACATGTCTTGATATTTATTCATATCTTACATAATGATACATGGATATGTTACTGTATTATGATATGACATTGATAAATATGAATTGTGTAGGCTAGTCTTTACTTGTTATATGTTCTATTGATGTTGTTACTCTATTACATGATAGAGTATATTGGGATTGTATATTATTTAGCCCTTGGCCTTTTTGATGTAACATCTTTATGTCCCTTATTTTGACATATATTTGTCCCTTATGTGTGGCATGTGGAATTGTTTAGTTTGATATTTTCATGTCCTTTGTATGTTTCTATTGGCCATATGTGTGCCATTAAAACTTGATATTGTTATGATTTTTAATATTTATGACACTAAGTGGTATCATGATCTATATCATGCATTTCCTTACCGCATAGTATTATTAAGTGATATTTATTGTTGTGTGCTTCATCGATACATCTATCTAAACATGAGACTTATATGAAATTAAATGCCTTAAATGTATAAATTAATATGATGACATACTCACCAAATTTTCACATGATTATATATGATGATATATTCATACATGACATGATACATTTGAATATTATTTTGAGATGAGTGACTTACATGATGCATTTTTCATCCTAAAATGGGGACTTATAGTGGGATTGTCATAAAGACACAAGCCTCCATAAAAAGAAAATAATCTTAGAGTATACATTTCAAATATTTATAATATCTTAGGTATCATATGGTTTAGACACATGAAAAATATTGGCAGTATAATACATATTATGGGGGCATGAGCCATTAATATGCACTCACATTACAAAAGCTTAATCACATATTCATAGACACTAGTATATATGCATAGGAATATGTACATGGTTTTGGGGACCTAAATTAATTTTTTTAACATACACATACATTTTAGATATAAATTCTCAAATTTATCATAAAGATGTAAATAATATATATCAATTGGTAAAAATTCTAGGGAAATTATTCTAGTTCATGAACACATACACACTTTTAGACTCATGAAACATGATACTAATTGTTGTATATACAAAATAATAAAATTTATAGATGGATGGAAAATGTTGGTCTTTCCAATTCATACTTATAAAATATATAGGAATGATAAGGGCATGAACATTCCTCATTATATCTTGATCATGAATTTTATTCTACATTGAGTGAACTTGAGAGAAACTATACAATCAAACCTACATTCATGATGGGGACATGAACATGATTCATTCCATTTTGAACTTTATTGTTTTTACATGGAAAAAACTAGATTGAAATTTTACAAATGAATCTATAATCTGTATGAACTGGTTGATTTAATTTATTTTATAGAACACATCATGTGGTTCCTTCTTTATTTATCCTATAATTATCTTGGTTAGTACATTTTGTGCTTTTCCCCACATTTATGAGGATTTGGGCATGTTGTCTTCCTAACCCAATTACCTGCATATTCATAAAAAATTAGGTTAGATTCACCCTAAATCTCCATGTTTTTCCACAAGAAAGTAGAATTTTCTCCAATGCTTTAGCAAGGAAGCATAGTATCCAAGAAGTTTTGAGGGAAACATGGTTTAACCAATACATAGGTATATTCCATTGTTTTTAAAATTTTTTAAATTTAATATCAAATTAAACATTTCAATCTATGGACATTGAATACACATGTTGGTTTCATGTTTTTCTATTGAGTGACCTACATAATTGAATCTTCATACCAAATACAAAATGTGTTGTTCAAACTCAATTATATATTTTTACTTTTACTCTATAAATTCCATTCCTATAATAAAATGAAGGAAATTTTACATACTAAAATATGGTATCAATTACTTTAAAATGAAAATATTGACACATATTTACAACTGATGACTTAAGTTCAAAAACATGCTTCTGAATCACTATTCTCTCATACCTACATGCCACCTTATGAGTTTAACCTTTATATTATTTTTTTTACACACTTATAATAACCTCACTATATATTTCAAACCTATTTAATATCTATCACAAACATTTCTATACCTTCATTTTAGTTTGAATGCACCTAGGTTGGTCTCATTAGATTTGGTCAGTATCACTAGTTGATAATGACCTGATCTAGTTGGTATTGACCTTCTCCCAACAATGGCTAATTTTCAAAAACAAAAAATTTCCTAGGGTTATCCCATCAATCTAGAGTGTAATTGGAATGAAAAATTTCTCAATTAGAATCATGTATGTGTGTGTGTATGTCTCTGTGTATATGTATGTATGTATGTATACATGTATGTATGTATATAAATATATGTATGTATGTATGTGTATGTGTGTATATATATATGTATGTATGTATGTATATATATGTATGTGTATATATATGTATATGTATATATGTATTTATATATGTATATGTGTATATATATATGTATGTATGTATATATATACATATATATATGTATCTATATATGTATATATATATGTATATACATGTATATATATGTATGTATATATATATATATACATATGTATATATGTATATATACATATATATAGACACACACACACACATATATATATGTATATATATGTGTGTGTGTGTGTGTATATACATACATATATATATATACATATGTATACATATATATATACATACATACATATATATGTATATATATGTATATATATATATATATATACATATATATATAGAGATATACATACATATATATATATATATATACATATACATACATACATACATATATATATATATATACATATACATACATACATACATACATATATATATATATACATATACATACATATATATATATACATATA
Organism: Torreya grandis; assembly: GCA_037957365.1. NCBI lineage: Eukaryota > Viridiplantae > Streptophyta > Pinopsida > Cupressales > Taxaceae > Torreya > Torreya grandis. Next base: position 867,032 of record JARHVA010000908.1, on the reverse strand, counting down.
CATACATACATACATATATATATATATACACATATACATACATACATAGATACATACATACATACATACATACATACATATATATATATATATACATACATACATATTGGATTGATCCTAGCGATAAATTCATAATTTTTGAACTATAGGGAATATTTTCTCAATGTAAAATAGTTTATAGATTTATAATAGATAAGTGTCATGTCACCTATTAAGTGATACATTTATTTGTGTTTGTGTGTGTATACATATATACATACATACATAGATACATATATGTATGTATGTATGTATGTATATATGTATACATATATGTATACACATACAAACACAAATAAATGTATCACTTAATAGGTGACATGACACTTATCTATTATAAATCTATAAACTATTTTACATTGAGAAAATATTCCCTATAGTTCAAAAATTATGAATTTATCACTAGGATCAATCCAATGACAATTCTAAGTCATACCAAATCTAAGTTAAAACAAGCATTGTTAAGTATAAAATCTAAATCATTATTTTCATACATATAATGAATAATCATAATTATATAATCATAATAAGTAGAAGACCTACACGTGGCTCAATTTTGCTCCTTAGAGTATTAAATATGTAATAAATGTTCAATCATCAAATGGGGGTGATTGGGTTTAACTAAAATGATTATAAATTCCTACCAAGTCAAAGCAAGGATTATTAAATATCAAAGATAAATCATTAGTTTCATACATATAGTGAAGTATCACAATTGTAAAATCACACTAAGTAGAAGAATTACATGTGGCGTAATTTCCTTCCTTAAAGTATTAAATATCTAATAAATGGTCAATCATAAAATGGGGGTGTGGGGTCAACTAAAATCTTTATAACTTCATATTTTTGCAAGTATATATCCCTCATAAGAACACCTATGGTTCTAAGGTAAAGGAGGTTTATTTATGGAGTTGGATTTATCTTTAGGGTTTGACCATATGGTGATAATACCTTATTTATTCATAGGTTAGTACCAACCACTTATGCCAATATTGATAATTGATACTAACCTAGAATTGATGGAATTGACCCTACATAGACATAAATATAATTCAAGAACTAGATGAATCACATGCTTAATTTAGTTTATTTTCCACTACCAAAATATAGTCATAATACAAAAATCAACAAGAAAATCTATGTATTCATCTAAGTTTTGTACTTAGTATATTTAACATTTTCCACTTTTCAAATCATTGTAATTAGTTTCAATATTATAAATTCACATGTATGCTTGAATGCCATGTTTAAAAATCTAAAGTATTCAACTATTTTATATCCTATTAAGGTTTTTAAAACCATTAGGGTGAAATAATATCTAATCTAGCCTAAAAAATGGCATGCTCTTCTACTACCTTGCCATGCTTACCTTGAAGTCATACATACATATATAAGATATTTTAACCTCATTCTATGATTGAAGCTAGTGGAGGCATTTGATGACTATGTAACTGGCCTCTTAACTCCACCTCTCTCTTAAACTCATTTTTATTTCCTAAAATATAAATATAGGTAGTTTGGTATCATAAGACCAAAAATGGGCACACAAATTCCTGATATATTATAAACTCTCTCAAGGATCCCATTATTTTAACTTATTTTGGATTTACTAATTTAAAATATATAAAACTTGAGACTATTCAAATTGAATAATATATCTTAGATTACATAAATCTAAATGTAAAAGGAAGATTGAGATTTATTAGTTACACTTACTATTTATATAAATGACCAAGAAAATGGGGTACTTGGATTTTTATATTTTTATGTTCTATTTTTGTATGTAGTAATTAAAAATGTTCTAAAATGGATTTGTGACCACTTGGGTTAGGATAATGTCTATCAGAATCTATGTGGATTACAAATCTCACATTCTAGTGGCTACCAAATAGGTTTGTTGTCTACTAGAATTGTCTTGTGTTTTTTCCAATTTATTATACCATAGAGCATTGTGCATGCCTATAAAGATGTTTCATATAAAAGTTTAGATTTTCAATCTTGTGCATAGATTTAAATTTCTCTTTCTTAACCTTGAAACCTTATCTCCACTTTTAAATTTTGTTTTGAATATAAAGTGAGGTTATAAATATGGGTTGGAAAATCTAAACCACAACCAACTATATTTTTAACATTACCTACATTATAATACTCTAAAGAGGGCTCAAACTACACAAAATTCTTCCACATATAATTATTTATGATCAATGGTGTTTCAATAATATATATGAAACATTTTTGGATTTTGACACTTAACAAAGTGTGACTTTGCCCTTGCTTTAGTTGTTTAAACTTGGATTAGTGACTATTCCTTTGAGGTTTTTCAGATTTGGATACTTTAGGCCATTGCCTCAAGGATGTGTAGATGTATTCCTAAATGTGTAAGGGAATTTCCAAGTTATTTTTACGTAGGAATAACCTTAGGATTTATATGTATATATAACTATCTCTTTAGGTAATTTACCTAAGGGAAAGGTTTGAATTTGAAAAATATTCATTTGGATAAATCTAGAAACTTTTGTTGAGGGTAGGTGGTTCCAATTATTGGTGTGATTTGAATGTTGTTGTAACTATCTAGGATGAAGAATACAATGATTTATAGAGTAAAAATAATTTAATTATGATAATAAAATAAGTAGGTACATACTAAGAATATATTGCATGAGAATTTAATTAAATCATGAAGGACAATATCATAGACAAATGAATGGATAGCAGATAATGTGAACAAGAGTCAAGTATGTATGCACAAGTCATGTATGTTAAATATTGGTTAAAATAAATATTTTTAAGTGTCTATTACTAATTTACGTGTCTAAAAAATCCCCCATTTAGTCAAGTATTAAAAATTCAAGAATAAAAGGATAAATTTAGAAATTTAGTTACCTAAGAATAACTACATTTGGTTTGTTTAGGTATGCCTTGAGTATCTAGATTTATCCATGTATAAACTATAATGAAACATGTATACATAAATGTCCACTAATAATTAAAATCTAAACCAATCCATATCATTGAAATATTTGAAATTGATAAGGCAAGGAACAAATACACTTATGAGTATTGTAAACCAAGATATCACTTGTACTTATTTAGAGAATATTATGGGGTGATTATTCCTTAAGTAAATTTAAAATCTAATCATAAATATTTTAGTGGAACTTGTAATAGGGTCATATTATAAGGTGGAGTCATATGTTAGGGTTATATGTAAAACTAAAAATTTGATTCAACAACTTCATGCATATTTTATACCCATTATACTTATATATTTACCTTCATTACCATAATATAAATATAAAATTTGTTACATGAAAAACATCCATTCCCCCATAATTTGATCCATTTGTATCCAATGCAATATAAAATTCCATAAATTTATATTTCACTCCATCCAACTTGATAATCTAACCTAATATTCTAATATGATAATTATACTTAATCTGATCCATGTAATATGCCTCATCATGTCATATAATCTATCACTCTCCTCTCATTATCTTGTAAATTTTTTTGCATACTCATTGAATGTGTAAATATATCAATATATTCTAATATGAAACATAATATTTCCTAATCTATTTCATCTAAATCATGTAATCTAACTTTCAATTTGAATTTTTTGTCTATCAAGCATTGAATCTCTATGATAATCCCACTAGTATGCCCCCTTTCGAGGTGAGTGTGTAGTTTTCAAATCACTCATTTCAAAAGAAAATGTTAAATACATCATGTTATTTATAAATAATGTGATTATGTAAGTCATGTGTGATAACATGATTATATTGTGTCATCATGTAAATATTACATCATTCATGCACATATGAAAAAAGTAATTTAAGGCACACAAGTGTCGTATCAAGATATATAAAACAATAGACACACATTGTATGCAATGAATTTAGATGGATCTACAACTTGTCATACATAGTGACGTCCAAGTTCAAAGAAGGTAATCTTACCAATAAATCATTGCATATTTACTTATACTAAGACATGATAAATTTATATCCAATAAACCTACCTAAGGGATATATTTTTACAAAACACCACTAAAGAGGGTTCTAAAGAATCTAATCAAGTATCACCACATGATTAACCTAGCTAGGTCTATAATGTATAAAATAAATTTAATATAGTTCTTACAAAAACATTTTCCACAAAGAGGATAGTTATAAAAACATAACATAACATCCAAAGGAAAACTCTACTCAAGTAAATGTAGAGGTAATTATAAGTAACGAGTAAAACATTCAAACTATTAATTTAGGTAATATCTATCTGACAAAATTAAAGAGTAAGAGTAATGAATACTTATATTGAATGAACTTGTCATGCCTAAATCTCTCCCTTGGATAGTGGTGCCTTGCAAGAGGTTGTTTTAGATTTATAAATATCACACTATAGAAATTAGATATAGGCTAAAAGACTTGTACTTTACATCCAATATTTTATCACAAGATAAAATTCTTTCATTCCAATGCAAAACCCTAATGAATAACTCTTAATGTGTATAATTAGTATAATTATAAGTTATAATAATGTGAAAATTAATGTTACTCTCGATTGGATTGAAGTGAAGGTGGTATTTACAGTAAAGGATTGACCCTAAACCATTTTAAAAGTTTAGCCAAAAATATCAACTAGCCTAATTTTATTAGGTAATAAAATTAGTTTATAGGTAATAAATGAGGTCAACATGGCTGATATAGCTGCATAACATGTGGATTAAATTTGACACTAAGATCAACTGAGCCGAATTAGTAAGAAAATGAATAAAAAGTGTATTTACTTAATGAGGGGTTATTTGAAAGGAGAATTATTTAGGGAAGTATATAAGTGGGATTTTATTTCGTATGAGGTTAGAAAAAAGTAAATTTTAGTGGTTTTAGGTAATGATATAGTGACAAAAAATCTTGATAATCACTAGAGTTCTACCCACCCCTCTCTTGGTGTATCATTTAAGGCATGCAATCAAAGAGATTAAAACTTGACAAGTTACTTTAAGAGAGAAATTATAAATAAATGATAAAGTATGAAAATATTGTGTGTATACATATTCCACACTCAAATATCATTACATTTAAATAAGGTTTAATATGTAATGGTGCTTCAATAAATAACATAGCAATGGACAAGAATGGAGCTAGCAAATTATAATAAAAAATGAAAAATAAAAGAAAGAAAATAGTTTGTAAATACATACCTTAACTTAATTTATTTTTATTGAATAAGGGATACATGAAAATAATATGAGAGAGGAATATGATGTACATAGAAATATACAGGCCTAAAAATAAGATAAAATTTGATTTTTTGTAAAAACATGTGGTAAATACGGCAAAATTCTCTAAATTGTCAATATTCTAGAACTTCTTATGGTTTTTGAAAAGGGATTGTAGAAGAAACATTATGGTAAAAAACATAATTATTTTAGGTAAATAATTTTTAAGTAAAAGAGTTCAAATTTTTAATATATAATATAAATTTAACTATACATTTGATTATTTAATGATTTAAGAAACTAGAGCTCTATGTGACCTAGAGGAATGATGAGAGAGATGATGGCACATATCTGAGGAGCATGACAAGGAGGATATATTATAGATAATTTAATATTAGTCCAATTATTAGGTGTAATAAATACATTTTTTTCATTTTTAGTGTTAATGAAATAGGTTTGGAAAATTAGATGTCAAGGAAAATTTGTGTAATGGAGTTTACAAAAAGAAATTTAAGGATAAAGTAAAAAATATGAAGAGAAATGGGTAGGGGATGAAAATTAAAAAATTATCTATAATGTATTAATGATGAGTTAGTTAAAAATAAATAGTATTAATCGAGCCAACCTATTTTTAAAAAGGTAGGCTATTTTCAGCAACCAACTACATATTAGTAAGTCGATCTAGTTAGGTTGTGAGTGGTCGATTGTGTTAAGTAGGGCGATGTAGTGTAAGAGGATAAAGGTGGTTGAATATGTAAAACTTTGATAATATAGTAATTAATTTATGTGGACAATTTAATATGGGGGATGGCCAACTGTGCAAACTCAATGGGTAATTTCCTATCAAGTCGATGATTATTTTAGGTAAGCTAGTTGACCTTATATTGCCAACCTAAATCAATGATGAGTTAATATTGGCTAACATATTTAGGTACATGTATGACATAGTATAAAATATATTCATGGCCTAAATACTTAGGTATATGGCTAACTTAGTATAAAAATTATGAAAAAGATACAAAATATGTTGATAAAGTAATTAAATTGGATTTAAACGCTTATGTTGTTGAATTTAGTAATTTAATTGAAAATTATTTGATATTAGGAGATGACATGTGCTTTGATTTTTCATATTTTAAAATGGTTATGGAGGATCTAGTGATAGTGGACATTATTTGGTTACTTGATTTGTTATAGATATTAACTATAGGGTACTGAGCATAGCTAATTACACTAGGATTTGGGGTATCATTCAAATGTGACATATTCAAGTGAGTGTTGAGTTATTCACCATGTTCTTAGGAACATAATAGTGACTAAACAACACTTTTATGTGGGTGGTGGATGGGGAGACCATTGAGGTGGCTATCACCCTAGATTATGTCTATGTGCTATTAGAACTTCTAATTGTAGGGACACTTATGATTTGTGATATTCCTAAGAGATATGTAGAGAGATGAACCTTAGCTTTATGGGTTACCAGATTTGGGAGATATTTTAGTAGGTTACAAGTTCACTTTTTTTATGTCTATGTCAACCATTTAAAATATATAGATGGACATTAGTGTCCTTGTGATAACTCATGCAGTTTATCACAAGTTGGATGGGAAGGTCCCACTGTATGTATTTACCTTGTGCTAATCTATGTTAGAGTATGAAACTATGTATGATTTGGGATTAGTGATCTAGGTGTAGTTAGTACATAAATGTATAATATCTTATTAAGAGGGTAGATGACTATGAACCCTATGATTTTATTGAGTAGTTTGATATATGAGAGGTTTCCAATGTAATAGCATGTGGGATTATTGCATGTGATAGATTTTACTTTATGTTGTGTGTTGTTATAGAGATAGGATCATGTATTATAGGTTAGACCACATGTCCCAATGTTATATATGATCACTCATGGAGATATTGTTTAGAATCCATACCTAGGCACTATAGATTCTTGGCCTTTATGGCCATATATTTTTAGAGATAGGGCCATCCATGGATTACATGGCATTACACATGGTATGTGGGATGACATCCTTTGGTTCATTTAATAGGATAATTTAGATTATTAAACTTGATGGAACCTATACTAGTGCCCACATTTTTGTCATGGCATGTGAGGGAGTGTCGAGGTAGTGTAGTTTTAGGAGTACCTATAGATGTGTCTATGATACATCCATACCAATTGAGACCTTGGGGATGATGATGTTGATGATAGTAGGAGATTTTTTAATAGAAAAAATAGAGGTATAAGTATCTATTATTACATTACAATAGTGTTTTCATTGACCACCATAACCACCATCATGATGACCTAGAGGGAGGTAGGATAAATTAGAACCATAGCCATAGGTAAAAATACTAGTTTACAGATATCTCTTAGTACATCCTATAGTGATTCAATCAATAATATGGAAGATTCATAATGGGACACATCATTATCATTTTATCTAGCCTAGTTTTACCATGTTTTAATCAACATACCTCCATTCATTTTTTGAATAGGGATCCACTATATTTTGAAAGGTTTAAGTCTTTTTCCTAAAATCTTTTTCCATTGATCTTTACATGTGCACCTAACTTCATTATTCGGTATAAATGCAAATGGACATTTTCTCATGTTTAACATATTCAAAATAACTTATTAATACTCTTTAGATGTTTTGTATATACACAATTTTTGTAAACATGCATAGTGATCATAAGGTTTTACGCGTCACGTATTTTTCCTTTCACCAAAAATTTTCTTCATAGATATTAGGTCTTCAAAAATTTTGTTAAAAAGTCAGTGTTTGGCATTTTTTATCTTCATAAATAAATTTCTTTAAAAATTTTGTTTACAAATTTTATTCACAGGTTTTATTCAGACATTTGTTCTTCAAAATTCATGTCTATCATAGATTCTATGCAAAACTTTAGTACTTCATAATTTTTTCACTTCGGAAAAAGTGTTCATAATTTACACTTTAGGAAAATGTTTTGCATTTTTTTTTAAATTAGGTTTTCAAAGAAAGTATTAAAAAAATTAGTCAAATAAATTGTTTGGAGGTGGTCTTTAAAACTTTTGTTTTTAAGGTATTAGGTCTTCGACCAAAATTTTTGTAATTGCACTTTAAAAATTACTTTCAACATCTTGGTCTTCAAAAAAAATATTCAAGTAAAATGTTAAAAAATTACATTTTGGAACTTATTATTCAAAACTTAGCCTTAAAAAAAATGTCCTTTGTAACCTTCACAAATGATATCCACCACGGGTCTTCATAAATTTTATTCATGAAATAGTTGGAATCATAACCACTAATGGGGGTGAATCAGTGCCCTTAAAACAATCATTCAATTTCACATATCAATCATGAAGGATTCTTTCAAATGCATAGATCAACTAATGAATAAACAAGAATACACAAGAGCATGAAGCACAAAATAGACCATATATGTGGGAAAAACTCAAGGGGAATAAAACCCATTAAAACTTAAACATAGACCATAGTTATATTATGAAAATATCAAATTTTAGTGAATCGCCAACTCCATAAGGATCACCAACCCCTACCTAGTCAAGCACCCCCTCAACTAGTCTTTAGCAAAGACTAACTTATAAGGAGGCACCAACCCCATAAATAACTCAACACAAAATCAACCACTTCAAGAATACTTATGAAAACACTAAATTACAAGGTATCTCTTATTCCTTCTTGATAAATCACCAACTTAGCCAAGACCAACTTGATCACCTTAAGACACCTTGTTACTTAATCAACAAATGGTGACCTCTTCTTCAACTCTTTATCTAAATTTCACTCACTATCATACATTAGGAACACATATATGATTTATATTTGATATTATCTCAAAATAAAATAAACTCATTTATCTCTTCTTATATCCCTCTAAAAATATCTTGTTAGGCCTCTTCGTTCAACATGCTTCTTATAGGCTTATTAAGTCAACTAACCATGACATCCACATGTAGAAACTCTATTATATATTTTTCATATTCTCTCTTCCTTCTTATAATGGTATAAAATGCCTCCTTTATCTCAAAAATCTCCTATCTCATTCTCTTATTAAATAATTCTTTTTTCCACATCAAATAGGCCTATTAGACCTTATTCTTATACCAATTACAAGATCACTCACACTCTTAGTCAGCCAAGACACTAATCCATTAGGATAAATAAAAAAACATGTCTTAGGATACATTATACACAATAATTGATCAAAATAGGATCATACTTAGGTCCTCCAAACTCACTTATACCATCTTCTCTTCTTAAGCTTACTAGAGACCTAATTACAATTAAGTCTATCCTTTTCATAAAACAACTTAAGCATTTATGACCCATATGTCCATCACCAAAGAACTCAAACATTTAAAACACTTATATAAAAACCTAAAATATCCTTATTCATTCTCAAGAAGTCACAAATACAATTCTCACAACTTGAAAGAACCATTAGGCCTCAATTACCTATTAGGCATATTTACACCAAAAACACTATCTTCAAAGACAAAGCTCAAACAACCTATATAAACACATTCTATGAATAATCCACATATGTATGCAAAATTCATGACCTTAGGGTCATGATCAAACTCATTATACTCCATTAATTAGGTTCCAAAGACTCATGAACACCTCATCAAAAATCTCATTTAATACCACCAATTTACTTAAAACCCAGTCATTATCAATTTGACATCAAACATTAGTATAGGCACTTTAAAAAACTCTATATGAATTTAAAATATCCCAAAGAATATATATAACATCACCACATGATTTTTACACTTCCAAACTAGTAATATTAAGTACTTCGTCTAAAATCAATATACTCAGATATCTGATTGGGGGCATGTGTGCAACACATAGTTTCTATGTACTTAGTGATACATAATTTGATCAGATGGAATGGAAAAAACCATGTCATTCTATACATTATATACACTTTATATCATATTATAGGTTATCAAAATATTCATGACTTACTCCATCTATAATGGTTAGTATTCATAAGTGTCCTAGAGCTGCCTAATGTACCTGAATGGCCACACAACCAACATACATAGTTGTATATATCTAGTTAGATACTTTCATCACTTTTTGTAGTTCATTTATAGATTCATATTCTTAAAATAGGTGGGAAATGATGGATTCATGGCCTACTTGATTTCTTAATCCACCCACATGAGATGTTTAGACACACTTGTAATATTATCCAAGCTATACATAGTTCATGATCCATTGAGTAGGGATGGGCAATGATGGATTCAAAATTAGATTGAGTTCTTGAGCCACCCATATCAAGATTGAGCAAGCTATAATATTAATCCAAGATATCCAGTGATTTTATCACTATATATAAAAATATGTAGGTTATCACTAGGTTCATGCATTGGTTCAAGTACCCAATGAGGTGTATTCATTCCTTTCCTTTCTCTTTTCTCAACTTTAATTAGTTACTTTATTTAGCATAGTCTTTTTATTTTTCTTAAGTAAGGATTTATGTTTTGAATGTGTAATTATATTTTATTGTTTTATATCATGTTTCATATATAGAGACCCAAATTCACATACTTAGACTTCGCTACATAGGCTTAAATTCCTATGTAAGTCCAAGTCTACTTCTTTTTCCTTTATACTAGTCATTTCACTTTGATAAATTTCTAGCATAAATGGGGAGACAAATGAAATAACCTAAAAGTGGTATTCGGATGCTAAGAATGTTTATTGATTTAGAATATTCTTATATTATCCCTAGACCTATCTTAGAGCCTTTACCACATTTTTCCAACCATTATGTAGACCAAAAACATCTACAGTCAGCCCAAACATAGTCCCAGGGCAACGTTCCTAGATCCCAACCTAGTGTGCCCAATAGTCTTCTAGGTGGACATTAGCACCACACTAAGGACACTAAAACCATATACCTCTAGTATCCCCAATTGGGTGATAGTGTCATTTGGCTAAAATCTCCCAAACATATCTTTTTTCAAACATGTACCCCTACTAAGGTCAACCTAAGTATATTTTATTATTCAAATAATCTACTTATCTATATAAATACAAGACCATTTGATGTGTACTCATTAGATGTAAAATAGATTCACAAGCCTATCCAAATAAGAAACAAGTTGAGAAAAATTAAGGTATTTGATCCATATTATACCCTAATTCTATATACTACCATCTATAGTATCCCTAATCCTAGATTTAAAATATTTCAAAGCTCAATCACACTCAATGAAATCCAATACCACTCTCATTCTATCATTCACTTGCACTTTCACCAAGTACTATGTGGGAGAACAACATCAACCTTGATCCCTCCTCAAATTATTGGTATGTAGGAAACTCTCTTCATATAAGCGTGTTGAGGATGTCTAGACTATATTAATAATGAGCACATATTTTCATCTCATGCCATACTTGCATGGAATATTAGTGTTTATAAACCAAATTAGGTTTTCCAAGCATAACACAAAGTTCTATATTTCTTGTGTGTAAGAACATAACCCATAAACATAGGCACAGGTGCTCTTAAAAAATAGGAGTAGTTTTATAAATAGGATATTAACACCACTTTAAGGATAATACAATAGTAGCACACTACTATATAGGTAGGGTGACAAATTCTAATGAGAAAATAAATCCTAGAACCCTATTGATGACACAAATACCTATCTAGAACCTAATTTTTAGAACCCAGATCATCTGTGATAGTCACTTTCCTGATAAGCCTATATTTATGCATATTTTTTTATATATTTATAAAGTCAAAATAATTTAGAATCCATAACAAATTAGTACTTAATTATTGCATATTATTTACTTAATTTATGAATCTTAGCCCTTTAATCTAGCTTAGTATTTACACTTATAAAACCCTAAAAGGCTAAATCACTATTATTCACACTTAAAAGACTATATAAAAGGAAAACACTTATGTACACTTTAAATATTTAAATAGTCAACCTATTTGCATATAATCAATAATACTTGCTAATTATTCAATACTTATTGCACATCTACAATTAGTAGATATTAATTGTAACAAAATTATTTTTTCATAGTTATTTCAAACTTGAAATTACTAAATCAAAATAACCAAGGAAAATAAATACTTAATTACATATAATTAGAATTTAAATGCATCTAAACAGTTGAATGACAATAAAAAATGACTTATTTGTGTATTGATAATTTTCTAACCCTTTGAAATGAAGGATTTAAATGTATAAATATAATTGGGGAGGGTTCTCCTCATCCTCCAATTTCATGAAAAATTCTAAGTTACATGTTAGTAATTAGAAACTTATTTCTAATTTAATTCTAGAAATTACATGTACAATGGTAGTTAATCACATTTGTGTCCAAAAATAGATATGCCTATATGATGCCATACAATGTTTGCATTTTTAACAACTACTTAGACTAACTACCATATGCATACATGAAGTATGAATAAACTATAATTACATCGACTAATCTTACATGAACAATTACTTACAAAATTAATCTTTGATAACTAAGGATTATTCAAACTTGATGTGGTAGGAGGCACTAAAGTTGATGGATGAATTGAATGAGAGGTGGACTCGAGATAGAAACTAAGACCTTAGCCTTATTTATTGCCTCCAATTCTTGGTAATATTTGAAACTAGACACATATATATAACTTGATGATGCCCATGCTAAAAATAGGTGGCCAATGTACCATGTTTGCTTATTCCATTAAATGTGCATGTTCAGCTTTGGTGACTCTAAAATTGACCTAAAAGATTTCAAATTTTGTAACCTTATTTATTTCAAAATTTAATTTAGACTTAATTCTTCCAATTCTAGACCTTGGATATTTTTCTTGTAATTGGATAAAGATTTCTAGAAAAGTTGATCAAAACCGTCTCTACTTATTAGTTTCCCTATAGAGTCTCTAGCTTGGGAAAGTTTCAACTCATCTAAAAATCTATAAAATTAGGTTCTCATGCTCTATAAATATTTTTATAATTATCTCTACACTTGTAACCCACTTTCTTTCCTCTTTTGTTTGGATGAAAACAAAATTTAGGGAATTGGATGCCTCTAATGGTGTCATTAATTTGAAATGGCTATAAAGCTTATTTATTGTGTAAAAAATAATAAATTTCAAGGTTTCTGATCATATTTCTAATAATTAATAAAAATTGTTGTTTTAATGATATGAGAGGCTAATTCATCCCTAATTGAAGTAATAGTGTCCAAGATAGTATATAATCTTGAGGCTATGTTCTGTACATCTATCTCAATTTATCTAAAAACATGAATAGTTTATTTTTGTTTTTAAACTTGCTCCAATTCTTATTTTATATATCTTCTCACTTTCTTGATCCCCTCATGGATTTAAAGAAAATATTCCTTTCATATTTCTGAATAAGATCTAGAATATTAATTATAAGGAGATTGACCCAGTCTCTTGTTCCTTCTCTTGGATAGAAAGAAGACATTTTGTCTCTCTCCTACAACTACACCCCTATCAAATTCATCTTTAATATTCCTCTTTTTGACTATTTGTATACTCCTTGTATATTTATTGAAGATTAAAATTATAATGGGAAGTTTAGTTATTATGAGATTTAGCCTTTGGGAGGCTTGATCCTCCAATTCTATGGCCCATTGTGGGATCACTAATTGAGTGGAGTCAATTGGATGAGTTTCCTTGGTAGTAGTTTCAACCAATAGGTCCCCTAAATATTTACTCAAGTATTTTTCATGTAAGGTTTCTACTAGTGATGTCTAAATGATATTTGACTAGTCAATACCATATTAGGGTATTGGGTAGACTATGTATACATGCTTCTTTTTCATATGCTTCTTGGATGATACTACAATAGTGGTTTAGATAGGGTTGGAAAAAGACATTGGAAAAGCCCAATTGGGTGGAAGACACATGTAATTGTGTACTTTCTAATGCTACCCTAGTCTTTTTATTATGAAATATTTTAGACTTAAGGGTAGCTAAGGGAATTATATAGGTGAAAATAGTCGAAGTGGAGACAACTGATGCTGAAGAAATAACTAAAACTTAATAAATAGTTGGGGTTATGGAGATATTAGGACTAGAAGAAATAAATTCCACTTTGAGGATCACTAGGTATGGTAGGACACCAAGACTGAGATAGACATGATCAAATTAACCAACAAACATGGTAGAAATAATAGACACAACTAGAATTTTAGAAATAATAAGAATTGAAAAGATAGTTAGAGCCATATCCTCATCTAATTTATCCACTTATAGTGGTTCTTTTATTTTTATTCTTTGGAGGCTTAGGACAAGATATTTTTGAAACTCTTCCTCCTCATCTTCATTAATGGTCTCACTCCTTGTAGATGGCTACTCATGTCACTTAGGTCCTTTTATAGATGGTGCATTGATAGTTGTGCTTACATAATGTCCATAGGTTTTTAGTTTCTTCTTGTAATAAAGAGTTACCTTTTCAATTTAGGTGGAATCCATATGAGTTGAATAAGTTTGGACTTCCACACTTGAAATCATAAGAGGTAAATAACTAGTAGGAAGACTAGAGTCTTCTGAATTAGAATAGTCAATGTAAATTGATTTTTTTCCTCTCTGAGAACCTTCAACACTAGGAAACTTTTCCACCCTAGGTTCTTGTTTTATAGTAGTCATCATGATGCATGGTTTTTGGTATGGTTCCCCTTTATCCAATGATGGATGAGAAGGCCTATTATTCCAAAAGTTTATTTTAACCCATCCACCTCAAGGTAGAATCCTAACCTATAAATATATAATTTAAATTAAAGGTTCTCATTATATTATTTTCCATAGTTGCTTAGTCAGTCCATCCATCTGATCCCTCTCTAGAATATGAACATTGCTCTTCGAATTCAATAATAAAAAATCATGGTGATAAGGTTCATGTTGGTAAGAGATACCAAGACCTTAGATGTGCTTCTAAATCTTACCATGAGGGTCCTAATCTCTGTGTGGAAGGGTGGCCAATGAATAATACTCCCTAAACTTCCAAACCTCTCCAAAATTCTTATGATTGACATAGCACATTATAAAAATCATCAAATGAGAGCCATTAAATTCACTCTTATTCTTCATATTTAAAAATTTATCAATTCCCCACCATAATTGTTATTCAGTCTCCTATTTATCTAATTTATTTATCACATAATTTTTGAGATGTAATAGGGTAAAATTGTTCCCTACAACTATGATTAATGTATAATATGGGTAGAGCCAATTGTCCCCTCTTGGAATTAGTGTATTTATGATTATTTTTGATACTCTATGTAGTGGTGCCTTATAGATAGCCCTACATACCTTAAAATACATGTCCTCTACAATTATGACCATATTTATTTTGTATGCATAGATTTTCATGAATGAGTAAGATTCACATATTTAATTCTTAATGTAATGTGGAGGTGGGATCTAGAGTGATATACTATGCATGTATATTATGCCCATGACTAAATCTAAGAGGTAATACATCATGTATAAATGGACTCCCATAGGCCTCTTGTCTTTATGAAATACTTGCTCATGCATCCTAGTGCTAGTCATCTCTTCTAGGGTGAAGATTAGCTTTGAGGCCATAAATAAATCTATAAATGGAACCTAATCTAGGTGAAGAAAGTGGATACTAGGGTAACCATATAACATGTTTAGAAGATCCATTCAAATGTAGACTCCAATATGAAACTTGGTGATAGGTACCAACAACTTTTATTGTAGGATATAGTTTCTCTAGGGATGAATGATTTAATTAGCATTTTTTAATTGTGTTTTTCTTATTCCATGATACAACTCTATACAAGTCAAACATAGCATCTTCAACATTAAAAGATAGGTAACTTTAGAAGGCATATCCTAAAATTCATGCAATGATAATTTTATGCTTTGTATGGTGTATAAAAGTGCCATTAGTTACCTCACCTACAAATAACAAATCTCGTAGTAGGTCAATGCATGGAATTACCTTAGGATTGACTACTATAAAGTGTAATCCTTGTCACTTGAGTGGGGAAAAATATTTTTCCAATTTATTTTGTGTTGGTGTTAAATTTTATTCACATGTATGTGTGTCCACTTTCTCTATTACATCCTGTAGGGCCAAATAGTTAGAATGTTTGTCATTAAACACTATCAAATCAGAAACAATGTATGTGTAGAGTCTTTGATTGAAAACTTTGAAAGTTGTTGAAATCCCCTAAATATCTTGGATGAATAAGCCATTTTTAACATTTTATGCCCATAGATTTCTAATTCGTTAGTTTAATGGTTTGGATATTATGTAAGTAATTCACTTTTTGGATGCATGTGGCTAGGGATTCAAGTTCTCTCAAGGATTTAAATTATCTCAATCTCATTAGTGACTAATGGGCATAATGTTTGATTTTAATTTTTTGATATAGATTTTAGTATTTAATTCTAGTTCATATCCCATTAATTATCAATGTGTCTAAACTTATTTTAATCCTTAAATTTAAAATTTGACACTTTATTTTGGTAGGTATGCCATGTATAGATTATAGACATTCATAATAATTCCACATCATTAAATTTCAAAAGTATCACCTTATCACTCCTTTCACTCTAATTCATCTATTCCATATAGGCTTTTGGGATTCAGGTGTCATATGTTGTGATAGAATAGGGTTAACCCAAATTCTTGCAATGTGAACACATTTATTGAACTAAAGTTTTAAGTACCTATGGTAGCAAACTTTTACAAAGGCTAGGAAGGACACATTTTTATAAGGCTAAGTTATAAATAATAAGTTATAAACATTTTCTTTGAAGACCAATATGTTGAAAGCAAGTTTTAAAGCACAATTACAAACATTTTTGTTGAATACCTAATCCTAACTAATGCCTCATGAACAAAAGTTCTTAAAACCACCTATGAATAATTTATTCTAATATTTTTTTTCAAAAAATTTATCCAAATACCTAATTCTAAAACAAAAAACCCTTGAATTTTCCCCAAAGTGCAAATGTCAAACACTTTTGTCAAAGTGCATAAGTTTCAAAGTACCAGAGTTCTAAATATAATATATGATAAACACAAATGTCAAAGACCAAATGTGTGAATAAAATGTATGAACAAAAAATTTTAATAACATTTTTTGTGAAGGTTAAATAGATGCAAAGGATTAAAATACCAAAATCTAACTTCTAAACAAAATTATTTAAGACATAATTTTTGTAAAGAATACTTTTGGTGAAAGGTAAAATATGTGAAGCCCAAAATCTTATAATCACTACACATGTTTAAAAAACATTTCTATACGTAAAATTTTCAAAGAGTATTAGTAGGTTAGTTAGAATAAGCTAAACATGTGAAAATATTCATTTGCATTTATATTAAAAAAAATAAGTTATGTGCACATGTAAATATCTATGGAATATTATTTTTAAAAAAATACCTAAACCTTTCAAAATATAATGGGTACCTATTCAAAAAATGAATGGGGGTATGTTGAGTATAATAAATGGTGACTCACAAGAGGAATACTCTTAGGTATTTGAGAACCTACAACCTTTGGTTACAAATCCTAAATGAAACATGAACCATTTCACAAGATAATATTAAATTAGAGACATGAAAGATATTCTAAATAACAACATAAAACATACTTATATTGCTCATACCTTGGATCTATCTGAGGAAGTGATTTTAATTTTACCCTTGTGAGGATTTTAACAAAGACTTGGGATAGCTATATGTTTCATTTTAGTTTATTTGAAAACATATTTAGAATTAAGGAAGCTTGGGTATTGATTTGTTATAATCCAAACATCCATAACCCTAACATAGATACCCTTGGTTACTACTCTTTTCTTCTCCCTATATTATTACATGATGCAGGATACATTAATCTTATTTTATCATGTGATCCTTTGATCACATTTATATTTTATTTGGGTTTATTTATCACTATTCTAGGATGCATTAGTACTTATTTTCCTCTATTTTAGAATATAGTTAAAATAGGAAGATTAGAAACCTCAGTGAGGTAGTATATGTGAGGGTATAATTATACCATATTATCCTTATTAGCTACATCTATATCAATGGTTATTACCTTAAACAAGTATTAACATGAGAAGTGAATTTGATTAGTAGAAATGAGAAAACTTAATAAATTCGTATGGAGTAATGAGAGAAAATTTTATATACCTCATATAAGTATTAAGTGGTAACATGACCATAATTAATTTTTTATTGCATTCCTGAAGTCTAAATATTGTAAACACAAGGGTGTAAAACCTATAAACAAAACTAATTTGTGTTTTGTTTTATGTCCTTCCCACATTAATTCTTTGTTTTGGAACCTTTCTCATGGATTTAAATTTTAAAATAAAACATGGATAAGGATTCTAGTGAATTGGTTAATTGCTTGAGTAAATTAGGATAAGTCAATCATATTGACATAAAATACAAGACATATAATCTAAAAATTAGCGAACTAAACTAGGGAAAGAAAAATGTTGAAAATAGGAAATGATTATTTACAAAGTAGGAAAAATAACTATAACATTAGTAAATATGTTCTATTCTTACCTCTACCACAACACTTTCCATTACTCAAATACATCTCTAAATGGTACAACCATGAAATAGTGATTCAAAAACTATCCCTTGAGTGGAAATGTCAATTTTTTACCTTGGGGATCCCTTACATAGAAAGAATTATTACCTAGGATATCTGAAATTTGATAAGGTCCAATCCATAGTGGGGTAAACATGTCATGTTGTATTTTATTTTGGAGGGATTTTTTCACATTTAAACACCAGGTCATATGTTATGAATGATTTAAGTTTTACTATTTTGTCAAACCACCTTTTGACTATGTCTAAATGTCTTTTGAAATTTTATAAGGTTTTAGTCCTTGTATCTTCCATATCTATTATATCCAATAATTGAGATTCCACTTTTTTAATTAATTCCATATACTTCTACATAAATTTATATGTTGTTAATTTGAACACAATTGGGAAAATTCATTATCATCCATATACTATCAAGTAAGGTGAAGCCTTCAAGGCCTACTTGTATCTTGTTTGATTAACCCATAATACATATTTTAGTAGATGATGCCACTCTTAAGGTTTATCTACTATTGAATTTTTAAAATCATCAATCAGGGTTTTATTTATTGATTTAGCTAATCCATTTCCATTTGGGTAATGATTGGTAGATGACATGATGGTGATTTGATTATCATGGACCCATTAAGTAAATTTAGTTGATTAGAATACTAGTCCATTATCACAAACTAAGGAAATTGGGTTACCAAATCTAGTTGTGATGTATTCCTCCAAAAATATGATTATATCTTGTGCTATGTAGTGCCTTATGGATACTACTTCAATCCTTTAGGTGCAATAATCTATAGTAGTGAGAATAAATTTGTGGTTGACTAAAGAATTTGATTTGATGACAATGATGAAGTCCAATACCCATTGAATGAATGGTATTACTTCAATAAAAAGATGTAATGGCATTACTAAATTTACATATCTTTTTACTAAGACCTAGCATTCATGGATTTTTCTTAAATAAAAATGTGCATCCTTAAATATCATTGTCCAAAAATAAATTTATGATTATTTTAAGGGTTGTGGTGTTTCTAGAGGGATGACCACTACATATATTTTGGTGTAAGTTATCTAGAATTTATTAAGATTATTCTCATGATATGCATATCAAATATATGCCTTTATAATTCCTTCTATATAAAAACCCCTTTTTAATCATGTAATGATCACCTTTGAGCTTTAAATCTTCATTTATTCTCTATTGAGTTCCAGGGAATAAATAACTATGAGTTAATATTGAATGATGTTAGTATACCAATCTCCTCTAGATACTTAGGTTTAAGTAACCTCCTTAATGGTGATACATGGCTCAGGCTCACACATGATTTGAATGATGCCCTAACCTCTGACAATTTTGGAAGGCTTGATTTCTATGTCAAAATCCTAAAATTTTTCCATCCATTTAGTTCATGTTCTCTCAATTAATTTTGACCCAAAGTGAGCTTGAAGGTAGGG
This sequence comes from Torreya grandis, assembly GCA_037957365.1. NCBI lineage: Eukaryota > Viridiplantae > Streptophyta > Pinopsida > Cupressales > Taxaceae > Torreya > Torreya grandis. Next base: position 846,699 of record JARHVA010000908.1, on the reverse strand, counting down.
TCTAACACAATTTTGATGGTCTTATTCCTTAATGTGTAGTTCCAAAATGTATTTACTGCATTAACAAGGGAAAATATTTTCTTATCTATCATGGAATATTTAAGCTCCACTTATTTTAAATTTATGCTCATAAATGCAATAGAATTCTCACTTTCATCCTTATTCTAGGTAATCACAGTGGTAATTGTATGTTCTAAAATGAATGAATACAAGAATAAATCTTTAGTGAAGTTTGGGCTTTTTATTATTGGGGCTTGAGATATTACATCTTTAATTTCTTGAAAATACTTTCAAGCCTCTAGTGTCTATTCCCATTTAGCATCTTGATTGAGCATTGCATTAAGAGGCCTGATAATTTCTCCAAAGGTTGAGATAAACTTCCTCACAAAATTTATCTTCTCAAAGAAAAACTTAAACTCCTTCTTGATGTTTGGGAAGACAATCTTTGAAATCCATTTAAATTTGTCTTGGTTGATTATAAATCCTTCCTTGGTGATAATGTGGCCTAAAATATTACCCTTAGTAACATAAAATATGCTCTTTGGGTTTATCAAGATTACAAACTTTCAACATATTTCAAACATTGATTATAGATGGTCCATATAAATCACTATGCATTTACCTATTAACCATTTGAATGCATGGTCCATTTAATGATGAAAGATGGTTCTCACATTAATTATAAAAAATAGCATCCTATTGTATGCATAAGTACCCCACTTTGTGATAAAAATAGTCTTTATTTTATTTTCATATTCTACCAACACCTAGCTATATCTTAAAAATTCATCCAAGAATCACATCATTCTATAACCACTTACTCTCTAGATCACCTCATCTAAATAAGGTAAGGGATAGTTATCTTTCTCATTATACTTATTCGGGTTCTTAAAATCAACACAATTTAATCTAAACATTCTTCTTCCTTATTGGATGTAAGTTGGCTAACCATGTATAATGTCTAACAAGGAAAACTATTTTTACATTTAACAACTTTTCCACTTCCTTCTAAATGATAGGCTCCAGGATAGGATTGACCAGCTTTTATCTTTGCCTAAATAGCTTATTGCTTGGTTTCACTAGGATTGTATGGGTTATGACCCTTAGTTTAAAAAAATTTAAGTATTCATACATCCATACAATCATATATTTATTCTTGGTGAGTAAATATTTCACCCTTTTTATTTATTTTGGAGTGTAGTTGAGGCCAATGTTGACATAGCATGGATCATAATTATCCCCTAAATCATTCTTATTGAACTTAAATTCATTTAATTTAGGTTTTATTTACTATTGGGATTGGGGATCTAGATTAAATGCAATTTCTAAATAAACCATTCCTAAAGGAAGATAATTTTGTTTCATAGAATGACTCCTTATCCCAATTCCTCTTGGCATACGTAACTAATCTCCTTGTCATCAACGATTTAAGACTCAAATTATTATAAATTAGTCAAAAATTAGATGATATACTATTCATTATCAAATATTTTGAAATTTTCCATGTTATAAATAAAATATGGATAAGGTACTAGCTTAATGGAAAACCTCAACACCTTGGAATCTTGTAATGGTGCTAAGTTGGTAGCTAAAGAAGCTAGTGAATGAGTAGCTTGATTTGGTTCTCTAGAAATAACCAATTTATTAAAGGCCTTAAAGGACTAAATTAAATCCCATGATGTATGTTTTTACCTTTTTATATATGATAACTTGCATTAGTACCTATTCATGACTTGATCAATTACTAGCTCCAAAACTCCATATATCAACAATTGCTTGACACTATTTTTGAGAGCAAACTACAATCCCAAAATTAGTGTCTTTGATCTAATTTATTTTTGGTAAAAGTAAAATTTAGGTAGTATTTCACCAATTTTTTTTCACCTTGTGGATCAACTAATTAAAAACCAATGTTTGATCCTTTCTTGGATCATATAGAATTAAAATGGAGAGCCCATAATTGGGAAGGTCCCTAGACTTCCAGTTCTTACACCTTATACTTTATGGTAAAGGTATAAATTCCAAGGTTAGAAGATCTTTAGATTACCTAATCATTATTATTATTATTTTACTTTATGATGGGGTAATTCATTATTGGGTCTTGATCAATTAGAATCTAGTTTTAAATACCTCTTTATGACAACCAAATATGAGAGAAGTTTGTTGTTGTATATCCATCCAACATCTTTGACCAGTCTCTACTCAGGGAGAGTCCATATCCCTTCAATATATCCACCATAATTATATAAATAGTCATCTATAAACATGGATCAAGTTCCACTTAAATGTACACATCATTCAGTTCTCCAACTATAGGCACCATTGTTTTGTCTAGTTATGAAACCATCCTCTTCAATGGAGTTAAATTCAATCCAAGATTTTGACAAACATAATTTGGTATCATAGTAGCTAAATATACAAAACGAAAAAATTAAATTTGAATATCTTTTCCAAATTATTTGATAGTCAATATTAAAGGAGGAACTTCTAGATTACTCTTGTATATGATGTTTGAAAGAGTCACCTTTGTCTTCTCTGTAGTAGACTTCTCTATGATAGACCTCCATAAGAGATCCTTCTCTTTAGCAATCTAAGATAATTAATGAAGAGTGATGTTTAATTTAATATTATTCATGTCTTTAATAATTTTTTATCCTCCTTTACTATATTCTTCCTTACTTTGGGTTTGATCATTCCCTTTTTAGGTTGGAAAATTATTATCATCATTTCGATTCGATGGAATAGTGGTATTATTTGGAACAATAGATGTTATGAAGGATTGCTTATTATTTAGATTATAATTTACCTTTTGGTAAATTTAAAAGGTATGTATCTCATGAGAAATATAATTTGGTTCATTTTCATCCTCACTTTGGAAAGGTGACTCATGAGTTTAAAACACCATAGTAGTATTTAAGGTACTAGATTCAAGGTGGATTTCTAGTGGGTTACTCATCAAACACTACCTAATAATATTCCTTTACAAGATTTAAATTGCTATAAAAATTCAACACATTAATTTTCACCATTATATGATGTATTATGAACTCTACATCAATTGGGTAGAGTTCTTTCCACTATATTAATTTCTAGAAACTTATTGGGTTGTTGTTTTGCATTATTTGTAGACTAGGTAAAAGGTTTGTTATATCTTTGGAACCTAGAATTTTGATTATTGTTTTGGCCAGTATCATTACCCATATTCTTCTATATGATCAATAAGTCATTATTTAACTTTTGGACCATTCTTTGTATATAATATAATTCTACTTTGGTAGAATCCACACCCTGGGCAACCATAGTATTGGATAGGATTGAATGCTAGTTCTATTGATAAACATTCATCTATACATGATTTTTAATATATCCATAATGTTGATTTGGTGTTTAATTCATCATAGAAGGTAGTTCATATAATTGATTTTGGTGGAATGCAGGAACATTTTGATTCACATGAGGCACTTGAATCAAACCTAGGAAACCATCATTGATATTAGGCATACCTAGTACTTAAGGATTGAGTTGTCTATCAATATTGATAGCCTATTCATGTGATAATGATAGAGTGTTGATAGTAATTGATTTCATAAAAACACTATATTAATTGGATCTAAGGTGTTATTTTACATCTCTAGTGTTACATCTTGATCTAGTCTACATACTAGACCTATTTAGGTGTACATCATCTAAAATCTTATGTTAAAATCTTGTATTATCTCATCAAAATCCTTCTTCATACTCATGAAATGTTGATACACCATACCACAGATGGTAACTTTCCAAAATTAGGAAATAAAAGTTATTTTATATGCATTTCAAAAAGTAATTGAGTTCTCTTTGAGATTAAGGTACCAATCATAAGCAACATCTTACAATATGAATAGGAAAATATAGCATGAAACAAATTCATCAGTTACATTCATTAACCTCAAATTATCCTTGAAAATACTTGATATGATACTCTACATTTATTCCTCTTGAAGGGGATAAAGAAGGTAAATACTTCTCTAGATTCCTTGGTAAATTATACACATCCACTAGGATGGCAACAACAAATCAGACTAGCCAAGGTGTTTTAAATATAGGATGATTAATAGGTTGGATATTTCTTACTAAATAATGTGTCAATGTTTTAGGTAACGCATGAGTAACCAGTGTATATCTAGGCCTTATATGTACTAAAAATGGTGAAACGAAAAGACTCATTTGGGATCTAGACCTAGTAACTCCCTTGCGTGTTTGTAGTACAACTCAATTATAGGGGATAACCTCTCACTAGGGAAGGGACACAAGTGTCCCTCATAACACCAAATTTTTATATTTTATGTGGTTCTTGTGCACACCCCTAGATTTAACAAGGTAGCCTCTAAAATTTTAGGATATTTATAGATCTAAATTCCACTCTAGGTTATAAGTTTTAGTTATAGATTAAAAACTATGTGGTATAATAGTATATTGAGCATGTATATTGTTAATTGTGTGTAGATATGGTTGAAATGAAACCTAATAAGGAAATTAAAACCTAATTTAGTTAGATGGATGGACCTTATTCTTAAGTGGTTCGATCTCAATTAAAGAAAATTCAAAAAGAGAGGGAAGGGTAGAGTAGAAAAGAAGGCTCTATGGTCTTAAGGGATTAATTATAAGGTTTGTTTCTTTGTGTCAAAGTGTTTTGGGAACTAATGCTTGATATTAATAGCTATTTCACACTCACTACAAACAAATTTATGTAATTGGGAAGATATAATATAGGGAACTCAAATACCTTAGCTAAAAGTTGTTCCTTTTAGAATAGTTGTTAAACATCCTTACTTGTCAGATTATAGATCACATTAAAATGGTATCTAAGGTAGCTATTTTTCACACCTATAAGGCTATATCATAGTAAAAGACTTATGCACACTTTAAAAATTGAAACATTCAACTTATTTTCATATAACTAATATTACTTACTAATTATTCAATAGTTGTTTCACATTTAAACTAGTAGATATTAATCGTAATAAAATGAATTATCCATACTTATTTTACACTTTTAATTACTGATTCAAAAAAACCAATGGAAATAAAAACTTAATTACATAGAATTATAATAGAAATGTATCTACACAGTATCATTACAAAAAGAATATAATTTCCTCCTATATTGATAATTTTACAACCATTTGAAATGGGGGATTTAAATTTATAAATAGACTTGGGGAGGAGTTTCATAATCCTCAAAGTTCATTCAAAAATCTAAGTTACGTTTTAGTAATTAGAACCTTATTTCTAATTAGATGCTTAAAATTGCATCTACAATGATAGTTGATTAAAAATGAATCTAAAAATAGATTTTCCTACATGATGTCATGCAACATGTGCATGTTGAAAAACTATATAGGATAAATTCCACATGTATAATTGAATTATTAATAAACTATAATTACATCAACTAAGCTTACATGTAAAATTACATACAAAATTAGCCTTAGATAAGCCAGGCTTATTTAAACTTGGTGATTGCATGGCTAAACTTGACATGGTAAGAGGCACTAAAGTTGATGGATAAGTTAAACTATGAAGTGGAGTTGAGTCAAAGTTATAAACTTAGAATTATTTCTCACCTCCAATTTATGGTAATATTTAAAACTAACCTCATGTTATAACTTGATGATGTAAATTTAAAAAAGAGGTGGTTGTTGTACCTTATTTTCTTTCTCCATTAAATGTGCATGTTCAACCTTGGTGGATATGAAATTGACCTAGAATATTTCCCATTATACAACCTTATTTATTTCAAAATTCAACTTGGCCTCAATTTCTTCCAATAATATCTCTTGTATATTTTTCTTGAAATTGGTTGAATCCTACTAGAGGATTTGATCAAAATTGGCTCTAGTTATTAATTTCCCTATAGAGTCTCTAGCCTAGGAATGTTTTAACTCATCCAAAATCTACAAAATTAGATTCTCATGCTTTATAAATTTTAGTATTATTGCCTTTAAACTTGCAACTCACTCTCTTTCCTCTTGTGTTCAGATGACAACCAAATTGAGGGCATTGGATGCCTCCAATGGTGTCATTAAATTTAAAAAGTTGTAAGACTTATTTTTTGTGTATAAAAAAATAAATTTTAGTTTGTTTTCATATTAGTTTAAATAATTAAACAATTTTGTTTTTTAAATGATATGAGGGGCTAATTCAGCCCTCATTGAAGTAATAACATCCAAGATATTGTATAATCTTAAGTCTATATTCTATATATTTGTCTAAATTTCTCTAAGAACTTGAATAGTTTGTTGTTATTCCTAGAGATACCCAAATTATTAATGTAAAATCATTAATACTTGATCAGTATCCTCATGATGTTCAAGAAAAAATTCCTTTTACTTTTCCAAATAAGATCTAAAATCTTCATTATAAGGGGACTGACTTAGTATCCTATTCATTCATTTGGATAGATAGAATACATCTTGTCTCTCTTAGAAAATTATGCCCTTACCATAATCATCTTCAATATTCTTATTTTTGACTCTTTGAATACTCCCTTTACATTTATCAAGGATTGAAATTATAGTGGGTAGCTTAGTTATTATCAGATTTGACCTTTGGGAAGCTTGAGCCTCCAAGTCTATGGCTGACTATGGGATCACCAATTGAGTGGAGTTAATTGTTTGAGTGTCCTTAGTAGTAGTATTAGCGAATAGGTCCCTTTAATATTGACTCAAGTTTTCTACATGCAAGGGGTTTAGTAGTGATGGATAAATGATCTTTGACTAGTCAATACCATCATACTAGGGTATTGGGTGGATTATGTATATAGGATTCTTATTCCCAATATTCTTAGATGATATTATAGGAGTGGTTTGGAAAGGACTATAATAAGGCATTGGAAATAATAATTAGGTGGAAGACACATATAATTGTGCACTTACCTATTCTCCCTTAGTCTTTTTAGTATGAACTCTTTTAAATTCAAGGGAATATGAGGGAATGATAGAGGTAACAATAGTGTAAGTGGAGTCAATTGATGTTTTAGAAATAACTATACCTAAATAAATAGTTGGGGTTATGGAGACATTAGGAATAAAAAAACTAACTAACACTTTGGGGATCACTAGGGATGGTAGGACACTAGGATTAAGAGATACAAGATTAAATAAACTAACAGACATGGGAAAAATAATTAACATAATTAGAATAGTAGAAACAAGATGAATTAAAATGATAGTTAGAGCCATATTGTCACCTAAATTATCAAATTTTAATGGTTCTTTTCTTTTTTATCCTTAGAGTCTTAGGACCTTATATATTTTCAACTATTCCTCCTCATATTAATCAATCATCTCATTCCCCACAAATGGTTTCTTATGACCCCTAGGTCCTTCTATAGATGGTGTATCAAAAATTGTGATTATGGGATTTAAGTTTATTCTTTTGACAAATAGTTACCTTTTTAACTAAGGATAAAATTATATGCAATCGAAAATGCATCAGATCCATAAATCAATCCTAGCTAAAAGAAGATAGATCCTACTTAGACTTCTGATTGGGGATATATTAGATAATCAATAACATGACCAATAAAAGATCCACTAGACCCAATTAGGGCATCTCTTATCTCAAATAATATAACTAGGGAGGGTTATAAATCCTCCAGTCAAGCAAAACTATGCAATAAGACTAACTAATTCCTATGTTTTCATATTCACTATATTAATAATAAATAGAGCAAAGAAATTTAATCTAGTGCTCAACAAAGCTTGTGGCACAAAGTGGGGGTAATAAACACTACAAGTAAACATGCATATAATACATATGCTCATGTAAATGTATACATAATACTAATTCATGGAAGAGAAGTGTAAATGCATATCTATCTACTCTTATAATGGAGGAACAAAGTTAGGAATCATTACCTTTGAAGATGAACCCATCAAGCCTCAATATTTCCCTTAGCCAAAGTGCTTCGTAAGAGGTTTTGTTATGTAAGGATGACAAGGATAAATCATCTCTAGGATACACAACTTATAAATGCATCCAAAATACATCCACAAGATAAGATCTTTACCTCCAAAGAAAGTATGAAACCTTAAGCTTGTTCTCAAGTGTAATGGTGGATAAGAAAATGGGTAATAGCTCTTACTTATTCTTATCTTTTATAAATAATGGAAAAAATATCTTGTATATATAAGTGGATTTAAGCCTAAATCCTTCTAAAAGTTTTGGCTGGTAGGGTCAACCTAGTCAACCTAGTATCGTTATTGACAAAAACTCACTAGGTCATAGGCTAGGTTAGTTAAGTAGTGACCTAGACCCTAAATGAGTTTCACTAATAAAAGTACAAGGTTGACCCAATTAACCTAGTCATGTAAAATATTAAAATGAGTTTTAGGTTAGAAAAAGGGATATGAAAGGTGGAAAAATATGAAAAGGAGTTTTCGGTTAGAGAATAACAATCTTAGGGGAATGGTTTTCAAGAGACAAGTGTGTAGATAACAAATGGAAAAAAGGAATAAAAATCCTACTAAGCACCAATGGTCTACCCACCCCTTTCCCAGTGCACCCATTAAGGTGTGTACTTAGAGATATTGAGACTTGATAGGTTCTTAAAATCTAGAGAGCATCATTAATTAATACAAGTTTGAAAAATATTATATGTATACATATGCCCCACTCAAAGCTCATCACATGTCATATAAGTGTAACATGAGATGGTGATATGGGAATAAAACATGATGACACATAACATTGATGATAATTTAAGTTAAATAAGGATAAAATAAGATAAATGGAAGGACATAATTGAAAAATATGTACCTTTAATTACCTTAGTGTTCTAAATAAAGGAGATGTGAGATATTTGAAGGCATTTAATATGATGAACATTAGGCAAACCTATAGATATTAGAGTAAAAAAGAACAAAAAAATTAATATAGGGATATAATAGTGGAAAATACTCTCTACGATGTCATGATTCCTAAAAATTTTAAGATTCAAAAAATAAGTTAGTAAAAACAAAGATATGATCAAAACAAAGAATCTAATGGTAAATATTTTAAGGGTAAATAATTATGAATAATAACTTTAAATAGGGTGAAAAATAATTCATTCACTATTGTTTGACTATTTTGAGAGAAAAATAGAGATTTGAGAGACATAGTAAAAGATGAAAGAGCTAAGATGGTGAGAAGATGACAACTAAGATGAGAAGGATACCTAGTGGTAGCAGGGAGTGCAACATGGGTAGGAAACTAAAATTTTCTAATTTGTTTAGAGTATTTTATTTAAAATTATGTTTTTTTCTAGAATTTGTAAATTATACCAATTATATAAATTTGAATGAACTTTAGAAAGTTGTTAATGCAATTAATGGCCAAATGGGGAACTTTGTAGATAGATAGATTTTGAGATATATTTGTGATCTAACATATATCTAGTTGAATTTTACATATCATGTAGATGAGGAAGAGACCATATGGGGATTATTAATGAGGGGATCACTCCATGATATTGTATATGGGTCACTGATTCCTATAACCCTACCACATTGGATGATCCCATAGTACCATTTGCCCCACCTTAGACAAGTTGGTTTAGACTAAAAAGGGAGGCCATGAGGTGGTTACAGGCATGAAAAGATGGGCTACAACCATTGGCAGGGGTGGGATCAAGAGAGGAATAGGAATGGTAGGCCTTGGCTTAGGAGAGAGCTATGCATTTGGATACCACTATTCATCTAAGGTAGGTACATGACCAGGAGGCCAACCTATAGGGATAGGTAGTAGGTTGGTAATCTTGGACAGCCTCAGTATAACATACTATTTAAAGGCGACTATCTGAGTTATCTATGGAAATGATGGTTAGGCTATGAAATAGACATGATAAAACCCAATCCTAGAGCTAAAGTAATGTATTTTTATACTTTGTATAAAAACCACATAATATATATATATATATATATATATATATCTATATATATCTATATATATATATATATATATGTATATATATATGTATATATATCTTCTATGTTGATGATTTAACATATTTCAAAATAATGGAGTTTTATTCTTATTTTAGTTAAAGGTCTAGATTAATAAATTAGTATAGAATATAACAATAAATACAATCCTAATTTGTGTAATTATTTATCATATCCACCTTTCTAAAACTAGTAAGAAATAAGAAAAAAATATAGCTTAGCTAGAAAATAGATTGAGATGGCTGAAATAGAGGTTGAAAATGGCTATGAAAGATTGAGAAGGTGGCGTAAACCTACATCTAGATTTTATTGGGTGAAAGGATAGAAGCATATAAAAGTGGATGTTTTATTGTCCCATGCTATTATCTATTCCTACCACTATTTTCCAAACTAATCATAGAGGCTTGAAACTTTTTGGAAGTTATGTTGTGCCTATGTGAGCATGCTTATGAAAAATTGAGCCCTAGTTATCGATAGATCTTGCTATGAAGATGAGTTTGCCTTTAAACCCTAATCTTCCATCATGCTTGATAGAATGACATTTGAGTCACTTTAGAAAGGGGGTTAGTGTGAAATATTTAATGAGTATGAAATCCACACCCCTTATGTGGACATATTGCCTACATACCAATAATCCATAGAGGGATCAAGCCATATGTATTTCTCCCACCTAGTGTGCTTTGTGAAATAGTGTGATACAGATGCAAATGCATAATTGATAGTGTTTAAACTAGATAGGGAATAGTATGAGGATTTTATTAGGTTTGTATCTATGTTGGGTGACTATGTGTAAAGAATACAAAAGCTTACCTTAGTGATTTGTTTGTATTCTTTCTCATTTTGTAAGTTTTATCACCTCCCTTGTAAATGAGATTTGAGTGGGCTTTTATAGGGAATAATTGGTCATGGGTCAAATGTATACATGCTAGGCCAACATAATTAAGGATAAGGATAAGATGAAAATGACTATTGGGGCTCCAAGTACAAATGGATAAAACTACTAAAAATGGGACACTTCTTTATGGGGCATTATAGTCCAAATGGGGCACTCCTATCCTATAGGCTTAGGACCTAGGGGAATAGGATTGGCATAGGGAATATTATTTGCCTGAGGTGGAATGACTATTTAGAAGGTTTTGGATGATTGTAAATGAGAAACAAGGTATTTATAAGGGTTATAAGAGCATATAAAAGGGACTTATGGATGGGGTGTCACAACCACACTTAAACTACCAATTTGGAAATTGTATATGGCTAAATTTACCCCCCTTTATTCTAGTGATGTAGCAAAGTGAAATAATAAGATAAAGGAAAAATAGAAAGCATACCTAAATTTACATTCAAGGGTGAAGCCCATGAAATTGTATGATGTTGATTGTGCATAGAGAGATTATAGTGTGAAACATACATCTATAAGAGAAAACAAGGAGTAGATCAATTTTTACTATACATGTTATGTCTAAAATAAGAACATATAAAGGTTGGGTAAAATAAAAAGGAAGGTAAAAGAATGAATATACCTCACTAGGTATGCGAACCAATACAAAACATATTATGATATTGAGTGATGTTGAGTGATGTCTTTTAAAAAGAGTAATATCATGAATGGAGATGAGTGCTCAATTCATCAAGGGTGGCTCAAGAATATAAAGACTAGCTCTTTGGCTCCATCATCACCCAATATATAGTGAATTTATGTGATCATGCATGTGTTAATCAATGTTTGGACTATGTGTCCAATCCCTCTAAGTAGGTGGCTCAAGTATACAAAGGCTAGCTAGTCCTTTGGCTCCATCATTTCCCACTAAGTGTGAACTATGAAATGATACCATTATGAATGTGTGTCATATGAGATAGCTCATGAAGCCCATTAATTCTCTATAATCTAACAATGTGGCATGGATAGCTAAATGTGTATTAAGAATTGGACTAATATTGGCCACTCTAAAAGGTGGAGATTAGGTTTGTATGAAATCCACTTCAAAAATAAGAACTAGAATTATATGAAATCCATTCTAAAATTATGACCACATAAAAATAGAATAAGGAATGCAACTACTAAGAATACCTAGGTAATACAATGAACTGGAAAGAAAAGAAGGAAAATGTGTCATACATATTTCCCCTAATCATTAGTGTCTATAACACAGATTTTGATCTATAAATTATACCAAATTCCCAATATAAAATTTGAATTGATAGCCATCATGCATGCATGATACCTTATATATCTAGATAATATAAGTAAAATTATGCTAAAACTACCCAATATAAACTAGATTGTAGTTGACAAAACTCTAATTGACCTTACCTTTTTATCTATTTCTAAAAAAATTAGATTTTTTCTTGTTTGGATAGTAGCACCAAAAAGTGGACACTTTGTTTTAGGGAACTATAGTCTGAATGGGATTCTCTTGTCCTTTACTATTTCTAATAACTATTATATGTTCATCTCTATTTTTCTAGTTTTTTCCACATATTTTGAATTTTGATTATTGTTCTATTTTTTTTTAAAATTGATTTTGATTGGTAGAGGGATCTGATCGCTATGATAAAACCCTTATCTATTTCCCCCTCTTTTGAGGGTAGGAATGAGGACCCTATAATGATTTCCCTCAAAATAAAGATCCCTGTAAATGTGTTATGCTATGAAATACATGATATATCAATGATAATACAAAAGATGTCTCAAGATATACCATTATTTGTGTTAGAGATTATTATATCAATGGGGGTATGCCTAGATAGATGTAGCAATGTACTATCATGTGAAATATAATATACTAAAATTATGATTCTAGTTAGTTATCAAGGAGGGATGAAGTATGATGTCCATCATGGCATCCAAGAAGGAAAGATAATGCATGATGTGGATCATGGCATTGTAAACAACTGAGAAGCAATCAAACACATAAGGTAAGAAGCATAAAAAAGATGCCAAGAAAATAAGGGAAATGGGTACATGTCACTCAAACTAGGAAAAAAAAGCATACAAGTCATGTCTAAACTTCCACACACATATAATTACAAATAAGCAAGATTGTCTTGAGGGCCAAAAACATATACAAGAGTACAAGAAAAGGACATTAGAAAATTTCCGAAGACACACACAAGTAAAAAAATAGGAACTAATAAATGCAATCACATCTAGCTACTCAAATCAAGAAAGGAATGTATGCAAATGCTGGAATAACTATCACATCTAACTGATCAAATCAAGAAGTGAAAGTATGAAAAACATGTATTAAAAGACTAGGTAGATGCTAAGAAATACACAAGTGCTATATACTAGTGAGTGTTGATATAATAATATATGTAAGCTAGTAAGTAATGTACATCAACATGATAACTAGAGTGTGTGGTGTAGGAATGATATAACTTGGATGGTGTAATCATGTAGAATATTCCCCTATTGGGTAGATATATTGATGTATGTCTCAAATGTAAATGTATGATGCCACCTCAATGGGTAGAGTGAATCAATCAAGTATTTGGGTGCCACTTTACCCACTCAAAGAAGATCAAGTGAAGCATGATAATGTAGATAAATAACAAATAATAGCATATCATAAAAAAAAATTAAGTCTAGAATGGTAGTAGAAATGTAAAGCATGGATAATGCATGGAATTGAAAAGTATTTGGTGTTTTTAGTAATTTAAATGTTTTTGTATTTAGATATGTTATATTATTTTTGGTATTTTGAAATATGATATGTACAAGTAATCATAAGGAAACTATATAAAAGAAAGCAAAAACAAATTATTTACAAATAAGATGATAAATTATGTACAATTAAGACAAAATAAATTATACTACCCAATGAGTCTCATAAGAGACTCCCTATCATGGTGTCCTACATCAAGGAGAGGGATCATGCATGATCATGAAACATGATGGAAGGGTTGAAACTATGAATCTAAAAGCTATGTATGTTATAAGTACTCTAAAATATCTATAATGGAAACCAATTATGGGGTTCTCTTATAACTTTGAGAAGTGGATGCAACTATTATGCTCTTAGGGACCCATCTAATAATAAAATAATCTCTCTAAAAATGTTCTCTATGTGTATAGGCATGAGACCTCAATGATACTACCATATGTGTGAGTAATATAGCTATAAACTATCTAGAGTCTTGAAACTATTACTAATGTAGTTGTCACTCTAAAAGAGGTCTCTATGGAAGTGTATGAACTCTCTATGCTAGTGAGGGAGGCCTCGATTATGTCTGAATCTCAACTAGAGGAATAACTGTAACTAGTGGAGTAGCTAAAAATGGTTACTTTAGAGTAGGATATGGCTCTGAATTGTGGAGTGGTAACTCATACATAACACTAGCATCTATAACAACCTAGTTAGCATTAATGTATTTCATTCATCTCTAAACTATAGAAGGTATTACATGAAGTTTATGGATCCATAGTCAACCAAACAACATGTCAATGACTCCTACACTGGGAACAATAGTAAATGGTGTGGTCACATTTGTTGGACCAACCTATAAAGGAATTACAATATCACCTAATTAACTATGTATGTGTCTACTAAATCCACTAATAACTATGTTCATCAGGATGATATCCTACCCTAAATATCCCAAATGCTAAAGTAATATCATAGTACACATGTTCACACCAAATTTATTGTCTATGAGAACACTATGAGTCGGATGGTGATCAATGTATGATATGATAAAGAGTGCATAATGATCTGAATCATCATTGACTATCTCTTACTCTAAGAAGGAGATCAAAGGTCTAGTTGAAACTCTAGAATTATACACACCAATCATGTTGATCAAAGGATGTGACTTAACTAAAAGTGTCTGGTATGTAGCTAGTGGAGGGTGTGCATGATATGCATGGTGAACCCTTGATGTTCCCCCTATCTCCTATTTATAATTTTATTAGAAAGGAGCTAAGAAAAATTTTAAAGCCTTTTCTTTTTTTTTTTTTGCTTGAGGAGGCTCAACTAGAGTGCCAAGATCATTAAGGTTTCCATCTATCAAGTCCTATATCTTGTGTCACAAACTGATACATCTATTCATTATGTGTCTTGGTTCCCTATGAAAATCAAAAAACGTATTCTAATAATATCCACATGGAAGAGGCTTTGTTGTATTAACTTATCAAATAAGAGGGAGAGATAGGACATTACATTCCAATAGCTACTATAAGACTTTGGCTAGAGAAACTGGTATATTGGTAAAGTCTCACTAAGGAGGTGCTAATAAAACCACTCATTAAGTGGGATTTGAATCCAAATTAACTATAGTTTGATTTTGATTTTTGTTATCATTAACCTTTACTTTGTATGGGACTTAACTATTACTCTTGTTTTTTATTTCTAATAAGCTTGTGTACTTGAGTTTTCCCATTAATATTAATTTTACTTCACTTTCATTTAGTGTATGACATAACTCAGTGAAGGGAAAAAACTTTTTAAACATTATTGATTCATGAAAAGCTAGCAGAAGACTCTAATTAAAAAGATATTTTAATTCTTGATAGACTATGGGGCTAGTTATTTTATCCAAGATAGTCTTATATATAAGAACATAATATATGAGATGCTCATTTGACCTTTTTTTTCTATTATGCAACTTGGGCATAAAAAACCTTGTCACATATGTTAATGCTAAAATTATCTAGGAACATGTTAGCTAAATGATTGAATGCTTTGACCAACTGATTTGATAGACTATAGAACCATTGCAGAGCATAATCCTTTAGATTCCATGGTATTAGCTTGGCTAATAACCAATAATTTGGCACATAGTCCAATCATGATACAGGTAAATATCTTAAGTGTGTCTCTGGGTCACCCTTGCCATCATATAAAATGAGATTGGGTTAAATAAAACTTGGTGGCAAGGGTGTAGAAGTAATATGGCATGCCAATGGTGTATGAAGTAGATTAAAAGAGTCGAAATTTTTTTTTGGTCTAGAGTCACCTTGCTCAATATTTATCACCTTGGATTGAATATATTTAATCTCTTGCATAAGGGAAACCACATTAGGTGGCAAAGATGTACTAGCTGTAACTAGTGGTGCCACATAAGAAGGTAAGAATGCTATAGGGAGTTGTTGAGATATAGTTACCCCTATAGTGTCATTTGTAATTGGTTGTTATGTGGTTTGAGAGGATTGACCAATTTTTTCTTTTTTTTTGTTCTTCTTTTAGTATTTTAAACATGTCATCTTACATATCAAGATTATTAGCTAAAAGTTCTTGAAGTTCCCTCTCATTAGTTTCATCAAAGTTTGTATATTAGGTCATTATTAAAATAGGAAAACAAAGCAAAAGTGTATTGAATTTTTTACAATAAGTTGTAATAAGGAAAATGTGATGGAAGGAAAGTACATAATAAAGGAAATGTAAACTTCTAAAAATATCAAACTTGAATATGCATAAAAAGGATACAAAGCTCACTAACATGTAAGGTGATACCTCAAAAGCATATGGACCTAGTATATTCTACTAGGATTTGAAATAAATGATTCTTAAAATTACTATGGCAAATTTTAAAAAACTAAATGTGAAATTCTAATTTATATATGCAAAAAAAATTAGAAGAATATTGCTGAAATCAACAAGGAATTTTCCCTAGGGTTTCTAGGGTTTTTGTGTGCAAATGAAGTAAGTTGGGTTCACTAAATGATTTAAAATTATTCGGAAATAATGAGTTTTTATTCCTATTTTAGTAAAGGGTATAGATTAATAAATTAGTACAAAATATAGAAATAAATATAGTCCTGATTTATGCAACTATTTATCTTTTTCACTTTTATAAAAATAATATTAATAAATAAAAACTAATATAACTTAGCCAGAAAATAGATCGGGATGGATAATATAATAGTTAAAAATGGATATGAATTATTGGGAAGGTATCATCAACTTAAATCTTGAATTCATTGGGCAAAAGGATAGGAGCACTGAAAAGTGGATGCTTTGGTATTTGATGTTATTGTATTTTCCTACTATTGTTATCCAAATTAATCACAAGACCTAAAACTTTCTAGGTCATTATGTTGTGCTTGTGTGAGAGTGCCTATGAAAAATTGAGTGTTGGTTGTTGATGGAACTTGTTATGGATCTAATTTTGTCTTCAAACCCTAATCATCCATCATGCTTGATAAAATGACATTTGATTCACTTGATAAAAGGGGGGTTAGTGTGAATGATGTATTGAAAGTGAAATACACACCCCTTGTGTGGGCACTCTACCTACAGACCAATACTTTGAAGAGGGATCAAGCCATATGTAGTTCTCCCACCTAATTTTCTTTGTGTAATAGTGTGATGTAGATAAAAATGCCTAATTAATAGTGTTTGAGGTGGCTAGGGACTGGTATGAGGATTTAAGTAGGTTTGCATCTATGTTGGGTGACTGTGTGTAAATAATAGGGAAGTTTTCCTTAGTCATTTTTTTTATTATTGATTTATCTTTAATTTTTGTCACCTACCTTGTAAATGAGCTTTGAGTGGTATTTTATAAGGAAAAATTAGTCATAGGTCAAATGTATTTGTGCTAGTCTAACCTAATTAAGGATAAGGACCAAATGAAAATGACCATTGGGGATCAAAGTGAAAATTGATAGGACCACTTAAAATGGGACACTCCACTATGGGGTACTATATTCCAAATGGATCACTCCTATGATATAATCTTGGGACTTAGGGGAATAGGATTGGCATGGGTAATATTATCTAGCTAAGGTAGAATGACCATTTAGAAGGTTTTGGATGACTAGCAATGAGTAAAAAGGTGTTTATCATGGTTGTAAGAGCATGCAAAATGGACCTATGTATGGGGTGTCACAAACCACTCAAACTACCAATTTGGACATTTTATATGAGTACGATTGATAATTGGATGTTGATATTATGTGTTTGTATTATGATTGTGGTTGTGGATGCATGGATATATTTCTTTATAGAACATTTAATTTGATTTTTTTAATATGTTGTAGGAAATATATGTGTTGTGGTTTCTATTATATAAATTTTTAGGATGCATGCATGGTTAAAAATAAATAGGTTAAAATGACTTGGCAAAGTATAATCAATCAAAAAAAATGCACTATACACTATTTCATGTTGGGAAATGTGTAATAGTTAAAAGATGACTAAGTATAATAAACCAAAGAATGTCAAACAAGAGGGAAAAATTGTTTTTAAACCATGAAAAAGATTTGTTACTAATTTAAATCAAGTAAAATCACATGAAATCATTTTGGAAAGTATGAATATAATGTAATAAAATAGAAAACACGTGAAAAACCAAATGGTAGAAAAATAAATCAATTAATTCAATCAATCATACTAAATCACATTGGTAAGTATAGAACAAAAATAAGTTTGGCAAAAATGGACTTAAATTAATCATACTAATTCATGTTGGAAAGTATGAAAAACTTAATAAAATTGGATGGATTCTTACATGCAATCAGAAAATAAGACAATAAAAGATGAAAGTTTAATTAAGTAGGCATAAAACATAGTAAATCAATATGAGAAGTATGTCAATGATGTGTAACTCATAATCAATCACATGTTATCTCATATTTAATACATGTAATTTTTTTGTGACTTATTTTACTGGAAAAAATTATGAGGAAGGTCAAGTCCTATCCATGGTCTTATACTGAAACTCGCAAAGGGAACACCAATGAGGTGGAAATAATGTGAAAATATGGTAAAATGTGGCTATTTGGAATAGAAATGTGAAAATTTGGTAATTTGTGAGGAAGGTCATGTCTTATCCATGGTCTTACAATGAAACTCACAAATTGATTCTCTAGGGGAGTGATTTATGAGAAAATAATATTTCTCAAGGGGAAATATTAGGATTATAAGGAGTGAAAAAGGGAATGTAAAAAGCATAACATAGGCATCTTATGATAAGACCTTAGGAGACATGATTCATACCAAGGACATGAGAAGACACTAAGTGACTAGTGACCATCTATATATAGAGGATACCTATTTGTTATAAACACAAAGATATGTAGGAAAATAAGTGTGCTACTATGATCAATTCATGTTGGTTGTTTTAAACAAGAAAATTAAAATGGACCTACCTTCCCATGATATGTTCCCCATTATTGAGGACTCCTTACAAAGTCGTCAGTCTACTACAAAGATTGGGTACTTTCATGAGAAAGTAGGTCGCAAAATTTTTTTTATTTATTCTTCTTTTCTAATCTACTAGCCTACTGCACCCCAATGGAGCTCAGCTCTATCATGAAGCCAAATGTGTAGTTTGAGATTTGACTAGAAAAAGGAGACATGCTTAGAATCATGTATTATAATTTGATTTAACTTTTTGAGAATTTTTAATGTTACCTTTTATAGCATTGCCTTTTGTTAAATGATTTGTCTTTTGAATATTTTATGATTTTTAAGATTCCTCTTCCATCTGGACTTGGAATGACCAATAATGAGAGATATAGTGACACACATGAATTATCTTTAGGCTTTGGCTAAAGTAAGGTAAGTATCCAAAGATAATATTTACTAGAACACTTAGGCTTAATGTTGAACTAACATGCTATCTCAAGTCTCAACCATGTGTATCCTTAGTTATGAAAGGGAATAAAGGGGAATAGAGGGAGATCCAAAGTGGATTGGTAGAAAGTAAATTATAATGAAATGATTTTTTTTCTAATTGATCACTTGGTAAAGAAGGAATGACTAAAGGGAAAAAGGTGTGTATAACCAAGTCAAAATAACAACTATCCATGTTTATAGAGATAAGATAGAAAACAATCAAGAAAAAGAACAAGGCAATCATAAGAAATATAATCAAGAAGAAAGAGAATGCAATTATTAAAAATAATCCATAATATAACATAACGACATCATAAGTAACATGTAATTCAAAACCAAAATCACCATGTACGATATAAGAATTTGACACAATGTCAAATGATATAAAAATAGATAAAGATAAAGTTGGAGCACATGTCCAATCCAAATGAAAACTTAAGATCACCATGCATGTGTTCATAAATACTAATATATTTACCACCACACATTATCCATAACATCTCATAAGTCTCTATGAAGTTGAATGCAAATTGTAACTAATGTCTCATTGATCTTTAGAGAAATTTAAGAAAATAATTCATGTCAAATCTCCTCAACATATAAGGTAAGATTTCTCTAAAGATCATACTAATAAGGGATATCATTCAGGGGATGATTATGAGAATTTATGGGAATGGAATCTATAGGAGATGAAGGGATCACCTTTGGGGAAGGTTCCATTTTTGAGGGACTCACAGGTGGAGAAGGATCCATGGGTAAGGGAAGGTCGATAGGTTAGGGACTCATGGGTGGATAAGGGAACATAGGAGGAGATGGAACCATAGGAGGTGGAACCATGAGTGAATAAGGGGGAGACTTATTGTAGGAGAAACATATGGGAAGAATGTTATAAGGTACATGAATGGTTATGAGGTGATCCTTAAGATGATTTTGAAGGATGTGTAAATGATCAATGTGAGGTGTTGATGATATAATATACTTCCCTATACTTAGGAAGATACTCACATAATACCTTTGGGGGAGGTATAGCCTTGGCTAAAGGATTAGGAGTAGTAGGATGTAAAGTGTTGATAATTTTTCATAGCTTGAAAAAAAATCATGGATGAATAATTATCTTTTCCATGAAATCAAAAGATACACCTATGAATAGCCTTGATATGTGTACTCACAAGAGGAGTGGAAATAAAATCTGAGGGGGCTTTGTATAGGGAAAAATATCTATTATAATGATTGGAAACTTTATGAATGTCAAAATCAGGTTTATTGGCTATTTTTTGGGTGAAAGACCCAACTAAGATAAAGGGATAAAACCATCACCAAGAGAAGGTGGGTTTGGTTGAGAGACTAGACAAGGCTTGACTAAAGGAGCAATAGGATCATAAATAGGAAGAGACTTAGCTATAGAGGGAGTAGGAATGGGATCAAAATTGGGCTCTATTGAGGGAAGGGTGGGGTATACAAAAGGTTGAAGGATAGTCACATGCATCTCAGGGATAAGTAAGCTAGATGGGTCATGGTATCTAGCAAAGTGATAGGGACCAGTCATAACATGATCCATAAGCACGATCGTATAAGGTTCTTCAGAAACTAAAGGTGTGTACACCATCTCGACCCTATGATCAAGAGGAAAAATGGTAAAATTAGGAATGATGTAGGATGGAATATGGGAAGATATACTAAAATATTGAAGCAAAGAGGAATGATAATGAATAATCTCAACATCTCAATATTGAACTAGAACTTCTAAGAATGGATCATCTAAGGTGTAACCATCATCATAACTAGGTGTATGAAGATCAAAAGCATAGGTAAGGATGGCATTTTTAACTAACATGGTGTGATGAATGGAATGATTATTCTTAGTTAATATAATGGGGATGTAATCACAAGGTGGTTGATGAGAATGAAGTTGCAAAGAGGTGGGAAGTTGAGAGATGATATGAGTTGAGAGATCATAAGTTTTAATCTTGAGATTGATCTCATGAGGTTTATTGTCATCATGATTTAGGAGGTTAGGGGGAATATTCATAATTAGTTTAAGATGACCATTGTAACCTCAATTATAATAGATGGGAAAGGTAAATAGTTGATATTCATGAAATGGAACGCTTGGCAAGGGTTTAAGGGTAGGAATCTTGAATAAATCATGGTCTTTGAATTGATTGAAATTATAATGGTTAGTGTCATTGTGGATCCTATAAATGGTTCCATTATGAGTAAATTTGATGCATTGGCAAGTAGAAGAGGTAATTGTTCTCATACAATGAGTCCATGTCTTAGCAATCAAAATATTATAAGATAGAGGAATGTTTAATATCATCACCTTCATGTGAATGGTGATAGGTGGGATAGTAATGGGGATCCACACACAACCTAAAGGAGGCATTTTCCTTTGGTCATAGCCTTGACATGTGCTTCATATGGACTTAAGATTGAATGTGGAATATTCAAATGTTTTGATAAAATCTAGAGAGGAAAAACAAGTGTCAAAACCCTCATCAATCAAGGCATGATTGACCTATATATCACCAATTTGAATACTAATAAACAAAAGAGGATCATCCATATGAAGAAAAATCTCATCAAGAATCATATAAGCAATGGGGAATTTGAGGGAAAGAGAAGTGTCCATTATATCATCAACATGTATGGACATCTCTTCACATTATTTTAATATGCTATATTCTAATTTGTATAAGGTGGTTTCATGTTGTACTAGGGGAGGATGAGGGATGTTCATTTTGAGAAAAAGTTACATAAGATTGTTATGGTGACATGGAGAGGTTTGTATAAGTTTGATAAATGATATTTGAGATGGGAGATTAGTGAGTTTCATTATAGTATCCCGCTCATCATAACCCATAAGAATATTTTTGGAAAGTGGTGCATAGTGTTGAAGAAGGTACTCAAAAGGAGGAGTTGAAGTGGATGAGAATTTATGTTGAGAAGAGGCATAAGGTTTAATTAGAGGACATGTTTGTAACTTATGTTGAGAAGATGAAGCAGTTGATGTAGGTGTGGTTTGAGATAGATTAGAATAAGTGTTGATAAAAGTTTAATTATCATTGGTGTTAGGTAAAGAATATGGAGGGATAATAGAAATAGTATCAGAAGTGTTCTCCAAGGGAGGTTTTAGAATTGGTTTATCAAAATTTATAAGGTCTTATTGCCCCAACTCAGCTAAGTTAATTAGATAAGAATCTTAGATAACATGAAATGTACAAGATAATGAAGGTGTGCATATGGTTTTGAGGATTAATGAAATCAACCACCCTTTGTATGTTACTCATATTAACCACATTCTCTTTAGGAGTTAGCTCAACAAGACTGTAAAAATTATTGGATGAAGGGTTAGGTTTATCTTGGGTATCTTGGTGATTTAGAAGAGGATCTTTATAGATGGCTAAATGAGCATTAGTCTAGTTCAAATATTGAGATTTAGTTTGTGTTTCATGGACTTTTAAATTAATTTCATAGATTTTTTAACATTTATGAATGATAAAATGGTGGTCAATATTAGGACCAAGAAGGAAATCTATAGCCAAATTATGAAATTGCCTATAGGTCTCATGATAATGACCCCAACTAGCATGAAACCAAAAAAAATTATTAGGATCATATCAAGATTTCATGAGTCGAGTGGGATCAAGTTCTCAGGTTATATGCCTTGGTAGACATTTTAATAATTCTGCTAAGGATAAAGTTTTATGAACATTGATGTTATTAGTTAAAGATAAATGAGGGTTAGTAATGTGGTCGAGAAGGGAAGCTTATTCTAGATATTGGTTAGGAACAACAGCCTGAATAGTGTGAATGGTATCATGAGAGTCCATGACACCATCATTGATGGCATGATGATTATTATTCTTGAGTAACATGTGAGTACCCATAAAAGGTTAGGATGGATCAAATTGACACATAAGGAAATCTTGACACTTGGCTTAGTTAATGGCCTCTTCCAAGGTATGTGGAGAGAGAGTCTAGACCTTATATTTCAAATTGGTAAAAAGAGCATTAGTAAATAGATGGAAAAGTTTTTCATCATCCATATTGTGTTCACTTTTTTAGGCAAGGTCTTCCATAGTTTGATAAAATCTTGTGCAGTTTTGATTTCAAGCTACTTATAATTGATAAAATAGGCCAAGGTATTCTCATGGAGATCACTAGTATGGAACTCTTGGATAAGATCATTAACTAAATATTCCAAACTAGTGATGGAGTGAGATTTGAGTTAGTTTTACAAATCTAAATCATTAGCTATGAGAGTTTTGGCTAATAGCATGGTAGCGGAAAGGTGTTTAATTTGACCTAATCTTTATATAGATTTCTAAATGTTTTAAAATTAAGAGTATGATTAGTTGACCCATTATAATAAATGGTAGGGGTGATACTTCCTATATCGATAGCCAAAATTTGAGTTTTAAGAGGCACATTTTGAAGATGCTTAATTATTTTATTAACCACATGAGGTTGATGGATAATATTACCATGGGAATCCTAAAGAGTAGGTGGGGGAAAATTTAGGTTATGCACGTGCCATGGCATATTTTGAGGGTGGGTTTGAAGATGGATAAGGTGATTTTGCATTTGCATCATTTGATTTGAATTATTAACTTGAAAATAGTTCATTTGATTAAGAGTTTGTAATAGGAGTTGATTGGTTTAAGTCACATTATTAGCACTATTTG
Organism: Torreya grandis; assembly: GCA_037957365.1. Taxonomy (NCBI): domain Eukaryota; kingdom Viridiplantae; phylum Streptophyta; class Pinopsida; order Cupressales; family Taxaceae; genus Torreya; species Torreya grandis. The sequence continues at coordinate 822,486 of JARHVA010000908.1, read as the reverse complement.
AATTATTATAATTGGTAGTAGTGGCTTGGGTACCACTATGGGTGTGAGTAAGAGCTTGAGAAGAGTTATTAGTAAGTGAGGAATTAGTGGCATAATTTTCTTATGTGTAAAATGATGAACTAGTAGAGGGATGAGAATAAGTAGCACTAGAGGCATGATTACCATGGGTATAAAATGATTCACTAGTGGAAAAATTGTTAAGAGTGGGTCCTAAAAGAGGTCCACTAGATGTATAACCTATCATGTTAATAGAGATAGTAGGCATGGAGGTAAAGTAAATTTAAGAATAATAAGTCATGGTATGAGAAGGGGTCAAAATATAAGGAAGAGGATAAAAATAAAAGAAGATAGTGTTTCCAAATACATGTGAGAATATGGGAGAAGGTGAATGGGGTTCCTCAGTTTGACCACTTATTATGAGATGGTAAATAGTGGAAGGATCCTTTCCTTGATGTTGAGGAAACTTAGTGATCTTCAAGTGAGAAGAGAGTATTATGAAGTGAAGAGGAATGAGGATGGGTCCCATAGTTTATATTATTAGTGGATATATGAATATTACTTTCAAGTAGGATAGGAGCCACAAGATGCTTATGGGAGAACCTATTAGGGTTGGTAAGACTCATCATATCCATTAAATTAAAATTAATGTTGTCTTCAAATTTTAATTTCATGATGAAGGAGAGAGATTAGGTAAGGCAAATTTTATGCAAAAGCAATGAGACATGAAAGGATGTATAAGAGTGTAATGTCAATTGGGTCAACCTAGTACTAGAAACATGGTATGAAAAGTAGTCTAACAAGGATGAAAAATCAATAGGGGTGACTTAATAATATAACTTAAGAAAAATACTATACAAATAAAGATATAGAGTTGATAGGGTTGACTTAGTGTTATAACCTAAGAGGCAAAAAAGAATACTGGGTCAACTAGGTTGATGTAGTATTTTAGGCAAGGGAAAATATAGTCTATAAGAGACTATGCTAAACAAAATGATAGTTTATTTAAAATAGTAAAAAAAATACAATGTACTTTAAGTCAATAAATTAAATCAAAAACACAATCAATTAGTTCAATGAGAATGATCCAATTGAGGCACCCAACATAAAACCTTGCACCAACACTAGCCAAATACAAGTTTTTGTAATACAATATATAATGAACAAAGAGAAAGTATTAAAACAAAAAGTAAATGATAAATAAGTGGTCATATTTAATGTTTGTAGACTATTATAAAGTGTTAATTTAAGAGTGGTATGGAAGTTCGATGATAAATGAGGTACTAAAAAGTAATCTATTTATGGTTTTAGGATGTTTAGGATAAAAGGGATCTATGTTGGCAATGGTACTAGGTTGGTATTATGGAATACCCCCTAACTTCACAATATTATAATGATAAGGATATTAGGTACTTTACCAATATATACCATAAACCAAGTCAGCTTCCCCCTTAGTGATGAAATCCAAGTAGGTAGGCCTTCGGTAGACAAATCTTTAAATGAGTTTATAAATAATGTGATTTGGTAGTGTGTGAAAGAAAGATAAAACTATGGAAAATAAATGGTATATTTGAAAAACCACCTAAATATACTATATTATCTACTCTAATCATGAAAAAAAACTAAAAGTGAAAGTGTGAAGTAATTACTAGCATATAGTTGTCAATTCAAAATTTAAGCACAATATAGAGTTGGTTCAAATGATAGTGTATGAAAACATTACATAATAGAGTCAAAAATGTCTCTAATATACTTTATAAGCTAGATTACTTAAGAACTAAGTTAACCAGGTTGACCTAGTCTTTTATATAAAAGATTGAATACAAAATTAGGTCGACTAGGTCAACTTAGTTTGTTATATGATTCTAGTTTTGAAGACTACAAACTTTATAGAATAGAATTGTATGAAAGAACTAAATTGAAAGAGAGAGATAAAATAACCTTTGTGAGTTGGAAGATGTTAATGAATTTGAAGTTTATGTTGAAGTCTCATTAATGTTGCTTACAAGTTTTACCAACTGTGTTGACTCGTTCAACCTAGTTCTACAATTCATATTTACAAAAGCCTATTAAGATTACTAGACCAAATTGTCAACCTAGTTTGTTATCGAGAAGATGACTGTGTTACTAACTCAACCTATTTGACCTATTTTTTTAATCTAGAGTTGAATAAGAGAGTAAGTTGACCTATGTGACATAGTCTACTACCTAGAAGTGAATAAAAGTATTGTGTCGACCTGTTCAATCAAAAAAAAAATATGTGATGAAGAACTATATAGAAATAATAGAGTCATTTTGATGTAACTGTGTGTTAAACTTATGTGTAAAAGTTATAGCTATACCTTCCTAGTCGACCTAGTATCATAAATATAGAAAAATAATAAATGAAATGATATAAATGAAAAACATGAAATAAAAACCTTCAAGGGTTAGATTCACATTATGTTCACCAAAATGTATGAAATCATAAATGCATTAGATCCATAAATCAATCCTATCTTAGAGAAGATATATCCCAATTACACTTTTGATTAGGGATATATTAAATAATTGGGAACATGAACAATAACAAATATACTAGACCTAATTAGGGGATATCTTATCAAAAATAATATCACTAGGAAGGGTTCTAAAGCCTCTATTCAAGTAAAACTATGCAATAACACTAATCAAGTCATATGTTTTCATATTCACTATATTAATAATAAGTAAAGGAAATAAATCTAATCTAGTGCTCACCAAAGCTTATGGTATAAAGTGGGGGTAATAAATACTACAAGTAAACATGCATATAATACATATACTCACATCAATGTATACAAAATCATAATGCATGGAAGATAATTTCAAATGAATATCTATCTACTCTTACAAAGGAAGAACAAAGTTAGGAATACCTACCTTTGAATATGAACCTACTGAACCTCAATCTCTCTCTTGGCCAAGGTGATTTACAAGATATTATTTTGATATGTAAGGATGGCAAAGATAAATCCATTATAGGCTACACAACTTATCAATACATCCAAAATAATTATCTACAAGATAATATCTATATCTCCAAAAAAGTATGAAACCCTAAGATTGCTCCTCAAGTAGAATGATGGATAACCATATGAAAAATATCTCTTACTTATTCTATTCTCTAAATAATGGAAAAATAATCTTGTATATATAGGCAAATTTAACCCTAAGCCCTTTTGAAAGTTTCATCTAATAGGGTCAACCCAATTGACATAGTATCATTATTGACAAAAACTCACTAGGTCATGATCTAGGTCAGCCAAGATCTGACCTAGAACCTAAATGAGTTTCACCAATAAGAGTACAAGGCTGACCTAGTTGACCTATTCAAATAAACTATCAAAAGGGGTTTTAGGTTAGAAAAAGGGATATGAAAGGTGGTAAAAGACTGGAGGAGTGTGTAAGAGAGAATAAAATGCCTAAAAGAATGTTTTTTAAGAGATAAGTGTGTAGATAACAAGTGTAAAAAGGAATTAAAATGCTATGAAGAACCAATGGTCTACCCACCCCTTTCCTAATGCACCCTTTAAGGCATGTACTTAGAGAGATTGAGATTTGATGGGTTCCTACAAAATAAAGAGCATTAATAATTGATAAAATTTTGAAAATATTATGTGTATATAGAAACCATCTAAGTGGGGGAAGCTGGGATTTCCAAACTTTTAATCATAGGAGTTGAATAAGTAGTAAAAATACTAGTCTTCTAAATTGAAGAGTTAATGCAAATTATATATTCTAATCTCCCAAGATAACTTGCAACACTAGGAACCTCTTCCACCCTAAGATATTACTTTACATTATTCAATATGATGGGTGGTTTTTGGGATGGTTACCCTTTTTCCAATGATGGATAATAATTCCTATTATTATAGAATTCTATTACATCCCATCCATGTAGAGGTGGAAGCAAAACCCATGCATATGTAATTTAAATTGAAGGCTCTCCTTGTATTGTTTTCAATAGTTCCTTAGTTAGTCCAACTATTTGATCCCTCTCTATAACATGATAATATATATTATCATTAAAGAATAAAAAATAATAATTTTAAGGTTAATGTTGGTATTGGACACCAAGACCTTGGATGTGCTTTTGAGTCTAAGCATGAGGGTCCCAATCTCTGTGTAGTAAGGTGTCCAATGGATAATAATCTGTAAACTTTCTAACCTCTCTAAAATGCATATGGTGTACATATAAAATTATTATTATTATTATTATTATTATTATTATTATTATTATTATTATTATTATTATTATTATTATTATTATTACTACTATTATTATTAAGTTAGATCCATGAAACATACTCTTATTATTCTTTAAATATTCATCAATGCCCCTACATAATTGTTATGTGATATCTTCATCAACTAATCTATTTATTACATATTTTGAGAGATGTAGTAGGGTAATCTTGATCCCTATGACCATGATTATTGTATAATTTGGATAAAGATAATAATACCCTCTTAGCATCAGTTTATTGGTAATTATTTTTGATAATCATGGAAATGGTGCCTCATGGATAACCCTATATACTTGAGGATACACATCCTCTACAATTATGACTGTATTTCTTGTGTATGTGTAAATGTACATGAATGAATAGGATTCACATATTTTATTCTATATTTAATAAATAAGATGGATCCAAAGTGAAATATTATTCACATATATTTTTCCAATTACTAAATCTAAGAGGTAAGACATCATGTATAAATGGCCTCACATAGGCGTCTTGTCTTTATGCAATACTTGTTCTTACAACTTGGTGCTAAATATCTCTCCTAGGGAAAATTTAAGCTCTGTTGTCATTAAATAATCTATAAATGGAACTGACTCTATGTGAATAAAGTGGATACTAGGGTATCCATACAACATGTTCATAAGATCCATTTTAATTCAGACTCCCATATAAAACTCATTGATAAGTACCAGTAGCTTTTCCTTGAGGATAATAGTTTCTCCAAGGATGATCCATTTACTCAGTATTTTTAAAACTATGTTGCTCTTCTTCCATGATATAAATATATGTAATTCAAACATAATGTCTACAATAGGAAAATATAGTTAGTTTTGGAAGGTGTTTCCTAAAATGCAAGCGATGATAGTTTTATGTTCTATGTGGTGTAGAAAAGCACCATGAGTTACCTTGCCTATAAAATTTAATCCCACAATAGGCCAATGAATGGCATCACCTTAGGCTTGGTTGATAAAAGTGTAATCATTGTCACTTCAGTGGGATAAAATATGAAACCAATTACCTCTATGTTGGTGTTCAATGTTTTTCACATGTATGCATATCCACTTTCCCAATTACATATCACAAGGTTGAATAGTTGGAATACCAATCATTGAACACTTTCTAATAAAAAATGTTATTTTTTTAATCTATGGAGTCTTTCATTAAAAACATAGAAGGTGGATGGACTCCCCTGAATGTCTTGGATGAAAATTCCAATGCTAATTTACTATGTCCATAGAGTTATAGTTCTTCATTTTAATAGCATGGCTCTTCTATAAGTAATTCATAATTTAAATGTAGGTGGCTAGAGCTTATAATTATCTTAAGGATGAAAATTCACTCAATATCATTAGTGATTAATGGGAATGATATTCATTTTCAATTCACTAGTATATATTTTAATATTTTATTCTAGTTCATGTGCCATTAATTCCCAACATATCTAAACTTATTTTACTCATTTAATTAAAACTTTACCACTTTAATTTGGAGGGTATGCCACATAGAAATTCTATAAATTTTAAATAATGACATGTCATTTCCTTTGAAAATCTTCAACTTGTCACTCATTTCACTCTAATTCAACTATGCCATGGAAGCTTTCAATAGTTGGGTGTCAGATGTTGCTTTAGAATAGGTTCAACCCAAATTATTATAATGTAAACATATTTATATTGAGGTATGTTATTATTAGTGATATTTAATTGATTTTATAATTGATGTAAATTTTTTTTTAGTGTTAATTATGTCCCAAATATTTTCTTATGATCTTGCATGGTGCATGTTCATGATGACTTGAGTATGGTTTAGTAGTCTTTGAGTTCTATATTAAGCCTTCACATAATGTTATAATGTGACAAGATAATGATCCTATTGAAATTAGTGTTATATTAATATCATCATGATTGAATAATGTTCTTGGTTTCTATCATTGAGAGTTAGCTTATTTGAGTTCAAGTCTTTGAGTACCAAGTGTCTTGAGAAGCCAAGTCTAGCCCTATGAGAAGGTGTATGCATGAAGCATAGTTGATAGTGGTATAATATGTTATTAAAAGAATGAGAGAGTGTAAAATGTTGTGTAAGCATTAAAATAAGGTAAATAAGTCTTAATAATAGTCCCACAATCAGTTTTGAGGCTTAGTCATTACATGAAGAGACCTAGTGAGAAGGCACATGATTGGTAGCATGATGAGGTGATCAGTCTAAGGATTGTGAGAAGAAGATTTATAGTGTGTAATTTTGGTAAAAGGTTTTATGACATGAGTATGAGGTGTTGAGAGAATTTCAAGAGGTATCAATATGTGTTCAATGTCTAAGTGTGGCTTATAGGTATAGGCCTAGTTTGCAAAGAGACCTAATGTGGCCTAATGAGGGATCAAGTTTAGTTTCCAAGGTTATAGAGATCATGTGATATTTTTAAATGGCGTGAGATTTTTATTTAAGAGTGATCATGAAGTTTCATGTCTTTTATTGAACGGAAAAGGATAAAAAGTGAAGTTAAGCTCTCTCAAGTGCTAGAATGAGGTGTTGTAGACATGAGAAGGATTTTATGATGTTTTTTGGCATGTACAACCTATGGATGGGGTCTTCATCAATTTATGGTGGTTGGTAAATTATCCTAAATTTATTTTATTATAATTGGTTTTGGAGTTCAATGGCAATCCTTTATGAGTGATTGATAAGGTTAGAAATATGTTTTTAATGCTTTGAAACCCTAACAATGACCTACTATGGAATATATTCATGGAAATGGCTCATGATGGATTTGATAACATAGTTTTATATTTCTATCATGGATTATACTCTTCTAGGTACCTCTATAAGGCATTGGTTTGTTTGGTGAGCGAGTAGACCCCATAGAAAAGTTCTTATTTATCATAAATTTGGTATAACAAATGGATTTGACCAAGTTAATGGATATAAATCATTGGAGGACAAATTATGAGGCTTGTAATTCATGTGCTTGGTGGTTTATAAAAAATTTATATGCTTCAAAAATTCTAAACTGATCATGGAAGTTGACATATCACTAAATAGGCCTAGTGAGGAATATAATGAGAAAACCAAATAGAAGTTAGAATGAGATTAGGGAAGAGTTTTTATGTCCTAGGGTTTAATCCAACTACATAAAAGTAATTTTAAATACTGGTAAAAATTTTACATATTGGTTATATGTTTTGGAGGTCAATGAAAATGTTGAAAATTTTGTTCATAATAAGACCTGTCTAGTGAAGATGAGACACTGAAGATGTAAAGTTGAGAGATTGGTCTGAAAGACCAATATTGTCACTAGTATATGGTATATATCTATATAAGAGTTACATAATGATCTCATATGATCATACACATACATCAATATTTCCTAAAAGATCGCACACATGTGCTAAAATTCATAATCACCATGATTGATCCTCAAAACTAAATGGTAGTTTTGGGTATGCAAGATGGATTGATGAGTTTGAGATGTTATTTTAATTTATTTAGTGCACATGTTGATGTTTTTTAGTATGTATATGACCTATACATGCCTTATATAATTTTGAGAGTCAATTTAAGAATTTTAAATATGGAAGCCAAAAAGGCTTAACTGGTTGAGCAAGGACTATGAAAGAGAAGGTCAAAAAATTGGTCTAAAAGACCTAGTTGACACTAGAACTTGTCATATATTTTATGGAATATTTTTCATAGGTCACATATGAACTATTTATGTGCATTATATTTCTTTTATGTTACACTACAAGAGATGAAAAGAACATTTATCAAGACTATGTTTTGAAGCATTCAGGCAGTTTTATGTGTTAGTAATTGAACTAAATGTGGGAGTCATAATGCCATCCATGATGCCCTCAAAACTGAGAAAATAGTATGAATATGATATCTATAGAGTGTATTTGATAAAAATCTAAACATAGCTATCAAATATATGACTTTACTTATGAAAATATATATTATACCTAGTGTATTAGTCTAGCTAATATGGACATCCCTAAATTTGGGGTTACTAGATAGTAGAGTCCTATAGTCGATAGTATCACCTTCTGGTACAAGTGTCCCAATCTGGGAACCAATGTATATTTGTTCTAAAATATATGTAATCTAAACTACTTTCTAAGTCCCTATTTTTTTCTATGTCTCACCCATGTCTAATTTTTTAAACTGAACCTACGTGCTAAAAAATATTATGTTAATAGTAAAGTAGAAGATTTATCTTAGTGACAAACCCATGTGAATGCCCCATCTATTGAGGATAGTTGCAAAACCTAGGTAAGACCTATCCTCAAAATAAATTATTCTATAAAATTTGTTAGCTAGAGCATATATATGATATTCTAACATAATATACAAACATAAAATCAAAATGTAAATGAATATGAGGATAAGTAGGTAATGCAATATGTATGTTGTAATCTATCATTACACAAGGGTGTCAAGATAAATGTAGTTAATGTGTATAGTAAAAGAATTGAGTAGCTACCTAGTGGTATGGGGCATGATGTCCATCATGAAAATCAAGTAGGAAGGGTTGATGCACTAAGTCCCTCATGGAATCAAAAAATGGTGTGTACATTGAAAAACAAAGACAAGTGTCATGGTGAAGAAGAATATAAGAAAGCATACATAAAAACACATGAGGAACACAAAATTAGGCCAATAGGCCATAATACAAGGGACATGGGCACATGCCACTAAATATAATAATGGAAACATATAAATACATGTTCAGATATCCACATACACAAGCAACAACAAATTTGGTTTAGAGCACATTGATGGACATGTTCTAATGTATTCATATACAATCAGGAAAGCACACACAAGGGACATGGGCACATGTCCAAGGCATATAAACATAGAATTAGTGTAGAGACAAGAGTAAAGGCATATTTAAAGGCCCTCCAACATGGAAGACACATAATAAACATAATCAAGTATAATATAGGAAAGATATAAATAAAATCATATATAACCGTGTAATAAAAAACTATGTAAATGATAGGATATACATATATTGAGTCTAACTAGTGATAGTTGGCAATTTTTTTTGAGAAATGACTAGCTATAATCAATATCAAAATATATTAATGTGTAAAATATAATTTATAGTGTGTAAGGATAGAATTTACTACTAGAAACTATGTAGGAGATGCCTCTGAGTGGGAGGATTTATCAAATGAAAAAACCTAGATAGGTGTGTATTCCCCTAGTGGGTAGATGATAGTAAATCTAGACTAATGTAGTGGATTCGAGTACTATATGTAATCTACAAGCACTAAATAGGAACAAGTTAATCATATGTGTATGATTAAAATGATGATACTAAGATAGATATAATATGTAATATATGGAAAGTGGTATAAATGTAAACATAGAAATGGATATAATATGTAAATTTTGTGTTCTCTAAGTAATATTTGAATGCTTTTATATTTTGACATGTTATATTATTTTTTTATTTTTTTGGATATAGTCTATGTATAAGAAAATGAAAATAAACTATGTACGAGGATCAAGAGAAAGAAGGAATTATGTACAAATAAATACTATAAATGTAAATGAAATGGCATATAAGCAAAGTGTAATGTCTCTATAGACCTAAGAGCACATCTATTGGATGTGGATAATCAAATGGTGGATCTGGTGGAATATCATCTAGTGTCAGATATTTAGCCTATCAAAATTCAATTATTGTTTCATCATCATGACCATCGTACCAATCTCTATGTATCAATAGGGATTTATCCTTGGTATGAGTCTAGATTCTATGTATCAGAACAACATGCTTCTCAACTATGTAATATGCTTGTCATGTGGTCCCAAGGTAAACCACACTAGACCATGGAATATCTATTTTAAGCTTGTGGTTTTCATTTGTGTCATAATTTAAGATATAAACCATGTGTCCATCATGATTGAATGTTAAGCATCTATCTGATTGATCAAATATAGAATCCATTACTGGTAACCATGTGCTACCAAGTATATCCTATATATGAGTGTTTCTTATTAAAATGAAGAATAATTTATTGACCACCTTGGGGCCACATGTAATTGGTAATGTAACATGTAAAATAAGATCATGAAATTGTATATCATGTTGTATCTCACTCTCCTAATAACCAATGTGGTGTAAAAATGCCAAAGTGAAAATATTAGGATTAGAATCCTCATCTATACCCATATGGAGAAGATATTTACCTACTATAAAGATATATATAGTCAATGTATCATGTCATGAATGTCTATGTTAGTGACAACTTTTTCATTGTGATCATATCTATGAATTAGATCATATTATTAGTGGTGGTGGGGCTTATGGAGGTGGAGGCTATATGATATGGATAGTTCCCTTAGCCTTAAATTTATTTATTTTATGTTTTAGTGTTGAGAATGTGTTTGTATCATGTCCTATGAGTCTATAGAAGTGCAAAAAGGGTTCCCTTCATATGGTGATAATATGTCAACTAATTTATGTGGGAAATATCATCAATCCTCTATCAAGTAGTAGCTATAGGATATGTTTTGGTTTATATTATGAACTATGTGCCTAAATTTATATGATGAAATAAATATCCATGAATGTGACCATGTGTACTAAATGTATTAAAGCATCTGCTACTAACTATTATTGAGTATGGGATCTCATAGTTGTAGGATCTTGAACAAGTGATGCTACTAGTGTAGGGTGAGGTATACGTGCCTTTGAATTATATTTTTATTCTCTTGGGCCCACTAGTGTAAAAGTCAATCCACATAAATAATCATCAATCTCTATAGATGGTTGATCATTCTCTTTAGTGGGCTATGATTTTATGTCAAAATTGCTAATTTAAGCCTCTTATGAATTGATAAGTAGTGGTAACTAGGATATAAAGATCTTATCATCTATCCTAGATGTGGATGGTTGTACTATGAGAGGATATTCCTCTATCATCTATGAATGAAGCTAAGATAGGAGAGGTTTTTCTTCTATAATTAGTGAGGATGCTTGTGTTGTAAGAAGCTATGAAGGTAGGGTATGAATAGTCTTACTAGACTCCCCCACCTTATAAGTATGCATCTATTCAATGGGAGTCCTACGAGGTGGGGGTTATATGAGAACATGAGCTATCCCATATGATGATGTAGTCAGTGTAGGAGGATCATTGATCCTATAATATATAAATTTTTTATTATCTATTAGACATGTGCATAGCTACCCATCATGAAAAAAATTGACACATCTTTGAAGAGTGTAAGTACTTCCTCCATATCATGTATCTAATGTCTCTCGAGTAGAAAATTATAATGTAAATGGTTTGGCATCACCCAAAAATATATATAATGTCTTTGGTTCCACTTTAATGTCCAATGTGATTGATCCCAATGTTTTCTAGGAATGTCATCAAACCCTTGAATGTTCTTGTATGTCTTTTAAATATATGTTATATCACCGCCTATAGTTTGCATAAATGTTAGGTTACATATATTGAGTCTTCAACCAATGTCAATGAAAACTTGTTTATTGGCCATGTTATTGATTTGAGATTGAATACAAAGTGGAAAATTCTGATTAATTATTGATTTTGAAGGTAAATTGTCATTGGTAAAGGATATCACATCCTCTACATCCTTGATAGTATTCATTATAAATGTAAACTATGATGGCTCGGTATCATGTGGCATATATGTGTGATTATGTGTTTGGAATAGAGTATTTTTGAATATTGTTTCTTTTTGAGGTAATTCTAATATAGATATTTTTTCTAGTGTATTTCTCAACTAATCCACAACATCAAATTTTCTTTTTTGATCTCTAACTGATGTTGTAGTGAGTTAGGGATGAGGAGGGATTATAGGGTTATAATGATTCTATATAGGCTAAGGAAGCACCCTATTTTATCTAGTGACAATGTGAGCCACATGATCTACTATTTATTAGGGGTAAGTAGTAGAGGTGGGATGGGATCATAAATAATCAAGTGTTCTAGGTGGAGGCAAAACAAAATGAGCCCTCTGAGCCCTCTATCATCTAGTAGTAACTGGATGTAGCTCAAAGTGATCCATATAAAAATTATCTATAGAAAAATGGGGCTCACATGATGGAAAACCAATAAGTAAAATAAGATTATCTTGAGCTAAATCTATGATAGGAGTAACATACATGTGTACCTTTCTATATATAGTTGGTAATAAACATGCTAAAAAAGTACCAATATTTTTACCATAAAATGAAAGATGGATTTCATCATGATAATCATGGAAGCAAGCTATAAATTGAGATTGAGTAACTGATGGAAATGTGAACCCTAGGGTGGTTTAGGGTTATGGTTTCTTGTAAATAATTTAAATTAAATTCAAATAAATTAAAATTCTAACATGTAATTGATTTATTTAGCTAGGTTGTCTAAAAAGATCAAAAAATTAGAAGTATGCAGCCCTAATTTATTGCATAAAATTTTGGATTAATACAAACTGGGGTTTGAAGCAATATTTAAATTAAGATGAGTTCACAAAATTATTTAACCTCTTATGGTTTTAAAAGTGTAAATCCTAAGCTATATTAAAGGGATGAGATGTTTAAATTAGTTAAATAATATTAAATAATTAATTATAGATTTGTTATTGATTTTGACTTCTTTTGAATTTCTAAAAATATTAATAAACATGCATAAATATAAACTTATCTATAAATTGACTGGATGATCTAGTTATAAAAACTATGTTTTAGACAGGTCTGTGTATCATCAATAGGAATCTAGGATTTATCTACTCACTAGATAGTAGCACCCCACCAGGACAAAAGGGCCATACTATTTTAGTGTCCTCAAAGTGGTGTTAGTTTCCACTTTGTAAGAGTATTCCTATTTTCTAGGAGCACCTACACATGTGTTTCTAGGTCCTATTTTTGTGCAAAAAAAATATGGAAATCTATGTTGTACCTAGAAAACTTTATTTAGTGTGAAAACCTTAGTTCTCCTTAAAGGTATGGCATGAGATTAAAATGTGTGTTTATTAATAAGATAGGATGGAGATCCTAAACACCCCATTGTGAAGAGAGTTTCCTACATACCAATACATTAAGGAGGGATCAAGCCTGATGTAGTTCTCCCATCTAATTCTTGGTTTAATTTAAAGTAAATGCTATAATGAGAGTGGTATTGAAGGACTTAAAGGTGATTGAGCTTTGAAATATTTTAAATTTGGGATTAGGGATACTATAGATGTAATATGTATAACTACATAAGAATAAGGATAAAATAACTTAATTTTTATCAACTTATTTCTTATTTAGATAAGATTTTGCATCTATTTTCCATCAAGTTAATATATGTAAAAATAGTCTTGTATTTATAGAGATAGGTATCTTTTTCAAATAAGAAAATGTACTTAGGCCAACCTTAGGAGGGACACACATTTGAAAAAGTATCCATTTAGGAGATTTAGGGAAAATAACACTAGTGCTCAGTTGGGGACATTAGTACCATGTGGTTGTAGTGTCCTTAGTGTGGTGCTAATGTCCACTTGGTAGATTTTTGGGCACATTGGGTTGGGATCTAGGAATATTAGCCTAGGACTTTCTTTGGGTGATTTTAAATGTCTATGGTCTACATAATGGATGGGAAAGTGTGGTAAAGTCTATAGGATAGGTCTAGCAATAAAATAGGAGTAGGCTAACTCAAGAAACACTCTTAGCATCCAAATACCACTTTTAGTTATTACAAATAACTACCCTATATACCATTCTAATCCAAGTTATAATCTCCTAAGCAAGGATGTGAAATAGATAATTTAATATGAATAACCTTTAGTTGAGATATTTGAGTTCCCTATATTATATCTTCCTAGAGTACATAATCGTGTTTGTATGTGAGTGTACAATAAATACAAATAGTAATCATTAGCTACCAAAACACTTGTCCACAAGGAAACAACCTTGGAAGTAAAACCTTTAGACCATAGAGCCTTATTTTTTCTCTACCCTTTCCTCATTTTTTTTAGTTTATTTAATTGAGATATACCCACATTAGAATAAGTTTCATCCATACAAATAAGTTAGTTTTTAATTTCCTTATTAGGTTTCATTTCACCCACACACACACTTGGTTAACAACTTACATGCTCAACTTTCTATTCCACCACTTGATTGATTAAACCATATATGTAACTCATGACCTAGAGTGGAGTTTACCTCCATTGATATCCTAAAACATTAGAGGCTACCTTGTTGAATCTATGGGTATGAAAGAGATCCACATCAACATACCACATCATGGATTGATTCTTCATAGGAGGTGGTTCATGGGTGGGTAAATGGAGAGACTATTGGTGAGTAGATTTGTTTTTTTTTATGTAATTGATGTTTATTATCTCTAAAATATATAAATTTATATATGTTATATAGATTATTTTTAGAGATATATGTAATATATGATGTAAATTTGATTTACATTTTGAATACATTGTTATATAGGAATCTACATGGTCAACTATGGTACATGAAACACATCATGATATATTGGATGATGTGTTACCACACCATGACATAATGTAAATGATTGATACTTTTGTACATTTTTCACTTAATAAGTTGAGTGGTTTAGGCTGGTTGGTGAGGTAAATTGAAAATTACAAAGATGGGGAGATGCCACATACTTGGTATTACCACTAAGAGTGGATGAGGGGGAGCTACATTCATGCAAAAAAATAGTAGAGGAGTGGTCCACTCAATTAGATACATCTAGATTTTTAGCACGTGTGAAATGATAGGTTTCCATTTATAGGGATAAATTGATGGAATATGTACATGGGAATAGTCTCTATAATGATATATTCAGAGAGAGAAATTGAAATATTCTATGGGTTGTGTCATTTTACCACTAGTAGATGGATAGTGTGGATGAAAACCATAGAGACAAGATTGTATTATGATTATAACATTTTATATTGTATCAAATATTTGATCCATTTATATATAAATCAATATTTGTTATTATGACTCATGGATGTTATGGATGTATGTATTTTTATTCTAGCACATGTGTTTATGTTTGATATATGTTATATGAAAATGTCTGATCTATTGTGATTATTTTTATAAAATGTGAGCAAATGAATGGTGAAAAAGAACAATAAAAAATGGAAAATGTAAAATGTAAAATGTAAAACCAAATTTACATAGATGACACATGCGAACATATGTTTGAAAGAGAATGAATAAATGTAACATAAAAAGGCATGAAAATAATAATTTTGAAATGAGAAACATATTAAAAAATGAATAAATAAATAAATAGATGTAAAATACTAATGTGAGTTAAGAATATAGACACAAATTCATGTAAATAAAGTGAAATATCAATGTAAGGTACAAAAAATAGGTAAAATGAAATATCAAATGTAATGACAAACCAAAATTTAGGGTTTTTATGAGTCACTAGGTTGATAAAGTATAGTTATTTTGTGATGAAACATGGTATGTAGTTTGAGGATGTGAGAGAGAGAGAGAGAGAGAGAGAGAGAGAGAGAGAGAGAGAGAGAGAGAGAGAGAGAGAGAGAGAGAGAGAGAGAGAGAGAGAGAGAGAGAGAGAGAGAGAGAGAGAGAGAGAGAGAGAGAGAGAGAGAGAGAGAGAGAGAGAGAGAGAGAGAGAGAGGATACTTTGTGAGGAAAGCCTAGTCCTATCCAGGGTCTCACACTATAACTCAAAAATGGTAAATTAATGAGGTGAATGATAACTTTAGTAAATGCTTATGGAAGATAAGGGAATGTTTGTGAGGAAGGCCTAGTCCTATCTAAGGTCTTATATTACAAATCTTAAAAGGAGAACCAAATAGGTATGATTAAATAAAAAGTGATATTCATCAAGGAGGAATATTGGAAATATTATGTTGGAAAAATGAGATGAAAAATAATGACATAAGTGTTGTAAAAATCTCTAGTAGGCATGTAAGATACTAATATACTAGGCATGTGCTAAAAACTTATTAGATGGAAACTTCATAAAATACTTATTCATTGTAGACATAAATATTTTGGTGAATAAGTGAAGTAATTAGATCATCTCATGAAGGTAGTATATATAATAAAATTAAAATGAGACTACCTTAATATAATGTGTTATCCATTCCCTGGGAGGGTCACAAAACTATTAGTATACTAAGAAGATTGGGTATTTACATGAGAAATTAGGTGGTACTATATATAATTTTGAGACCTTCTATCCCAATCAACTAACCTTTCACACCCCAATGGACCTTGACTCTATTATGAGGTCAAATGTGGATTTTGAGCTTTGACTATAAATAAGATTTGTGCTAAAATAATAATCATGTATTTTGGTGTGATTTTGACTTTTGATTTTATAGTTTCCTTTTGATCATTGCCTTTTATTTAAATGATTTGGATTTTAACCTTTTTATGGATTTTTATACTCCTCCTCAATATATATTCAAAATGACCAAACATGAACAATATAAGTGATCAACAAATATAATCTTTAGGATTTGGTTACATAATACACAATACCTAGAGACTTTTTTGGATTCTAAATAATTATGCTTGCCCATAAATAAATATGTGATCTCAAGACTAACTATATGTGTAATTATTATTAAAGGAGAAATAAATGAAAAGTGGGGATTGAAAAGATCCCTGTATGAAATGATAAAATGATAAATATGCTTGGTAGCTGATCATAAGGTAAAAATAGGATAATGTAGGGTGTAGGGTATAAACCATGTCAAAAAAATAACTATCTAATTCAAACAAATGATCTAATAATAACATTCATGTAAATAGAAATCATCCTATAATATGGGGAAAAAATAGATTATTAAATGAAAATAATCCATTGAAAAATAAAATGAGATCATAATATATTCACAAATAAAATCTAAATTAGATAAAATTTGATAAAACACTTAGATGTGTTCATAAGTATTAATAAACTTTTTGGTAGACATCATCTATAATATTTGATACATCATGGTGTAACTATAATCTAAATTTAATCAAAGTCTCATCAATATTTATAGCTAATCATGAAAAGAACTCCTAATTCACTAACTCTATGGATAAAGAGGGTATGCTATAATAATAATGATGCTCATGGGGAAAATCTTATAGGGGTATGCAATGTAAGTAACTGATGTCATACTATGAATAATTTACTTAGTTTTTTTAGAGAATGTAGGTCATGAAGAAGGCTGAGCCTTATTATAAAAATTATCTAGAGTATGAGAATGAGACAATGATGGTGTAAGACATATAAATCAAGAAAATTTTATTGCAAAACATGACATCTATTTGTATGATGTGTGGTACACTAATTCCAAATGAAATATACTTCCCCATATCTAGGGATCTAGTTTGGAAGTATATTGGGATGAGAAAGGCTCTTATCAGTAAATTGTGACTTCTCCAGATAAAATATCATAATTAAATATTTGATCTATCAAAATGAATAGAGGAATGTGTGTTCATGATATGAAAATTATAGACATCTAAAACTAGACACCAATGGCCTTGATCAGACTTCAAATTGATTCATACTAACCTTTTCAAATTAAGCTTAAGAATAATTGAACATCCCAAATTTGATTGTGCATCATTCATCAAAACTAAAAATATCATTTATATATCACTGATTGGGGTATCCTATCATAAGCAACAATAAACTCTCATGGATTCATCCCTAAGCATCTTTTGGCATCACAACATGTAATTTGTCCTGTAGACATATTAAGTGGGGAAAGTACACACATAGAATCAACTATTGAAAGAGATGCATGTCTAATCAAAATTAATTAACAAGATAAACCAAATTAAAATCCTATTTGAATTATCCATGTGTAATTAATGAAATTCTTAAAAAAATAAATTCAAAAATATGAAATATCCTAGCTTTTCATGATTACATTTTGTGAGTTGTAAAGCCTTTACAAATATCTCACCCATGCCTATTCATTGAAAATCATGAGTTATTGACACTTTTTACCTCCAATAGGGTTTTTTTACTCACTTAGGTTAGGTTTTAACCCATTCCATGTTTAAACTACACTTTAACTCACCTTGAGTTGGGGTTAGTTCCTAAGCCTATAAATACAAGCCTAAACCTCTTCATAAGAGAGCTTGGAAATTATAGAGTTATAATGCCTATTTTATAACATGATTCATAGAAATATTTTTAAATACAAAAATATTGATCCAATAAATCAAGACACAAGCATAATCCACATTAAACAAGCTATCATGATGCCAAGGAGAGAAGTAGCAAAGAATAATCAATTATCAAAGACTCTTTGAGCACAAGTTAATCAAGACATCAAAAAATAACTTGGAACTATCAAGGAAGGTAATTATATTTTTATTTACATTTTAGTTTGGCTTTCAATTTTATTTTGTCCATTAATCTCTCCCTAAGATCTAGGCTTCGATATGTTATGATGTTAGTGTGTTGATTTCATTATTTTGTGAAACTAACACTTGATCTAACCTCCTCTCTATTGTCAAATTACTATGATCACAAATGATACACTTGGTGGGATAAGAAGCATCCCAATAACTAAGGAGATAAAGATGCAAATCTAAACTTTTAAAATGAATACTTGAATATCTTCAAAGTTAGAGTTTTAGCTTTATTTATGCCATATTTTTGTTTTTATTCTAACTTGGATTTACACAAAGACCAACATCATTCAGACATGACTGGCATCGATTCTTCCTAATCATCATTACTTCTGCCTAATTGACATTAATTATACCTAATAAACATTGATTCTAGGTAACCATCATCGTTCAAGGTTTAGGGTAAAACATGACCTAAAAAATTAGAGTTTGAATCCATTTAGCACTCTTTAATGTTATTTATTGGTTTTATTGACTTGAATAATCATATTAATGTAGGTTTTGAGTATTTTTTTACTAAATTTTGATAAAAAACATTTTTAGAATCATTTTTATTTTTCTTTTGGGTTCATCAACAATCAATCTCGATCATTATCAATCAGTATCAGTAATTACAAATCGACATCAGTTCTCTGGTAATTGGCATTGGTTACAGGTGATTGACGTTGGTCTCTATGTAAAAAATATAAAGAAACCTAAGAACTATCTTTTCAAAACTTGTTTTCTCATATATTAATGTGCTTTGAAGTAGAAGGAAACTATGTAACCCTTTTAGGGCTAAGGCAAGATTAGAACATAAATTTACAAGTTTAATATCTTTATCACTTTATTTTGGTGCCTAAAAAGAATGGTTACGTCTTGAACATTTTATTTTAAGTTTTTAAAAAGAGCCTAGGTGATTTGTGTTAAGTTTTTTATATGCAATTTCTTACAAGATTTGTAAATTTAAGCCAAGGGGGCCAAAGAAATTTATCAAACATCTCATTTATTACATAAAATTAATACTTACTTAGTTTTAAAGTTAGTAAAAAAGTATTGTTTTATACTTTTTTATTTTTTTTAAAATGAAGAGTGTGTGTATGTTATTCCCCCATCCCCTATAAGGAACTTGTGTAACCAAAAGTGTCTTTTCACTTGTAATTTGTGCCTAGTCCAAGGAGTGGAAAGAATGTTGTCTAGGCTCTTCCCAAAATCCATATGGTTTGGGTAATCTAAATTTAACCCCTAATGTCTTTCCACGTAGTCATTTATTTCATGAAATTTTTCTTGTGAATGGGATTTCATAACTTCTTCATGAGTTTTTTAGGGATGTTTTGACTCAGGGTTTCATCTCTCGACATTGTTTCAACACTAATCCATAGTGGGGTATAAAAATCAAGGTATGCATAATATAAGAGATAGGGGTTTGAGTAGTTAATCTCTCCTTTCATAACAAAAACTTGAGCCAAGTCTAGTTAACTAAGGGATTCTACTAAGTAATACATATATGGAATTACCATGTAAAAGAATATACACTTGCATAGTAAGTTAATCGGTATGAACTCAATTGACATGACACATTCCATATGTTAGCCACAATTGGGACCATAAAAATGGTCTAAAAAATTAATTTTTAAACAAACACAACTTTTCATAGATATATTATTGATGTAGGGAAAGTATCCCAAAGGTCCATGTCACCATACAATCTCTTGAGAGAAGGGGATGTAAAAACCCTACTAATTCATTTGATTTTATTTTTGGATTAACACTTAAAATCCTCCCAAGATCGTGTGTGTGTGTGTGTGTGTGTGTGTGTGTGTGTGTGTGTATTTCAATTATACAATAAAACCTTGTCATTTTTATGGCTTATGATGGTTTACTTTATTGTATTTGGTCTTTTTCCTTTTACTTGCTTGGTATTTGAGTCTAAAACTTTGTTTTTTTATGTCGCATCAATAATGAGGTTTGTGTCCACATAAATCAATTATTTGAGTAGGAATTATTCCATCCATTTGACACCTTATTTTTACCATAATATTTTTTCAGAAATATTGTGTGTGTCACTTGATTGAAATAGGTAATGTTATTCTACCCAAATCATTTCATGTTTTATGATTTTGAGTCTTGAGACAAGCCATCAATCAAATCTTTAGAGGATGATAAAATTGTTACACTTATAAAATTATTTCAAGACATTTTTTCCTTGTTCCCAATTCCATTTTTTACAACCATGCCAATGAGCCCCATAAATTTCATGTTATTGTGTCCATTATTGTGCTCATCCTGTTTGTTAACCATGCTTTTGAAAGATTTTTTCATATAGTTTCCTAATTTCACAAACCATATAGCATTATGTTTTGAAACTCTTTTAAATATTTTAAATTATGTATTAAAATTAAATATAAGATGGTTTTCTATTACTTTAGGATGTTTTCTCTATGTATGTGTTTTGAAGAAATAGGTATATAGCATAGAAAATCCTATAGAAAAAGGAATCTCATTACATAGACCATCCTAGAGCCAATACATGACCAAATCCATGGATGAACATATTTTATTTCCATTATAACCAAATCATAGGAATTAATTTAACCACTGTGGATCTTAATAAGGAAATGGTTGAAGAATGAAACAACCCTGTTTGTCTTGCAATAAAGTCAGAAGATTCACATGAAGAATGATTTTAGTGAAAAGAACCAATTTTGATTATTCCAATTCGAATGTATATTATACTATAATGTATATATTGTTTTGAATAAAATAATCTCCATTATGGTATATAAATATGTTGTAGTAGAGTTTGAGATATATAGAAAAATATTATTTATTGAATAGAGATTTTCAAACATACATTATGTTAAACAATTGTAATTGAAAACTAATGAAGCTATTCATTCCTAAACTTTTGATTAATATGAGTGATCAATTATGATTTAAATATAGTATCATAAAAGTAAGGGTTGATGCTAAATTTGGAAGGAGGAAGACCCCCCTTTGAAAGTCTACAAAAAAAATCCAACCTATCTAGTTATTTAAGTTTGTCATTTAATTTCCTTATGCATTGTGTGTTTCATTTATGATTTGTGTAAGTTACATTATTGTTTAATATTTTTTTAGGAATATTTATAAACATTATTATTTATTTTACAATATTTTATTTATGTTTCAATACAATCAATTCATTCAATGCACTTTAGCATCTTAGATAAATTAGTAGAATGTCAAATTAGAGATTGAGTGTGCACATATAATGACATCATCCTATCAAGTATACATCCTTATGTTGACATTTAAATGAGTTATAAGGTAAAAATCCATGGTTACTCTCCTTTCTTATTTTTATTAAGATAAGTATATCTGATCATGAATCAGTTGTTGGTCATTTTTGGCACCATTGCTAGGGAAAGGTGTCACACACTTGTAATCTTCAATCTTTATAGAAATTATTTATGGATGTTTATTTATTTTTTTGAGTTTTTATTTTTATATATTAAATATTTCCTACTTTCATAGTCTAAAATTTCCCTTTTTGCACTTAGGATAGTGGAAATTTTCAAAAAACCCCATATTACTAACCCTATGTAGGCAGGGTGGGCAAAAAGTTAAAACAAAGTTTGATATATGCAAAGTGAAGGAGAATATATAGGAATATTTTTGCTTAAATAATTGAACATTGATATAGGATATGAAATACATCCTACAACAACTAAGTAACATGAAAGAATTCTTGAAAATCACTCATAGTTATCAGTATAAGAGATTGAGAAAGAATAATTTTTGGTTGGACTGGTAGCACAAGCTAGAGATCTTGAAGAGGTTCAAACCTATAGAAGAGACCCACATGTACCACCTCTAATAATTCTGACCTTATCACCTCATAATCAAGCATCTTAAGTTTAATTCCCTTTGTCACCCAAATTTCTTGATAAAGAGTCATTCAAAGCTATTCTTACCCCTAGGAGAAATACCAGGCTAATAAAATCTTCCAATTTAGAGAGACTCTTTTCCAAGACACTAGCATAATATTCTAAAACATCCACACCATTCTCACTATATAAGAAGCCATACATTCCCAAGGAAAAAGACAAATTTTCCATCTTCTACACCCTAGGAAATCAAATAATTGATAATAATTTTGAGCATTAGGTGGAAACAAGCTCTCATCAACCAACATAAAGAGTATTCATGCAGGATAACCAGGTAGAAAACACTACCAATGAGTCTCTTACTTTCAAATTTCCTATCCTTACTCTTGATGGAAATGAATCCATGAAAAATATCCCTCACTCTACCCTCCCCACCTTTAGAGGAAAAGCATATGAGGATCCTAATACATTAATTTTTGAGTTTGACATCTTATGACACAACTATGATTATAATAAAGATGCTCAAAAACTTAAACTATTTCCATCAACACTCAAAGATTCAACACTCATATGGTTCATGGGACTTGGAAAAGATGCCATTTCTACTTGGGAAGAAATGAAGGATAAATTTTTGATGAAATATGAAGACTATTGTAGGGGCAAAAACTATAAGAGAGATGACATTTTTTTAATGACCTAAGATGATGATGAGTCACTATAGGAGTATATGGAAAGATTTTTTTTCAGCTTACAAAAATCCAAACAGAGCATAATGGACAAAAAATTAGTCAAGATGATATTCCTAAAAGGAATTAGAGATGATTGTATGGAGGCACTAGAATAATGTCTGGTGGTGATATTTCTACACTACCATTTGATGAACTAATAGTTTTATGTATGAACTACTCCAGATCAATCATAAAAAAAAAGTAGGGTTAGAACCCTTGTTACAACATCTACTATAGGACTATCTATAGATGAAGTTAGTAACCTACTCTAGGACATGAAGTAAGACATCATCAGTCACCTAGATACTTAGCTTGATACATTACATACACCAAAAAGGCAAGAATAAACCAAGAAAGCCTTAGCTACCTATTATCTTAAATGTAGAAAGAATAAGGTGGATTTCACATGCCATTCCTTAAAGGCTCAGGTAGCTAGTATCACTGAGGAAAATCTTGAGATAGTAGAGATGTATTCTATAGGATAAATTGAGAACTAAGTGTTTTTCATGGCTCAATGGAAACCATGGGTACAAAGAGTAGGTATGTCATCAAACTCTATGTTTGCAAATTCTGAATTCTCAAATAATCTTTAATATGGTTCTTAAATGAATATACCCAATCCAAATTGGTCCCAAAAAAATTGGCATCTACCTAAGAATTAGTTATAGATGCAAAAAAATGGATAACAACCTAAATAGGGATAATTCCAAAACCAACAATGGTTATATCCCTCTAATCGAATGAAATAGAAATGAAGAGGAAATCAAGGATTTCTCTAGTAAATATAACCACCACAACAATAATCCATCATGAAAAATACTCAGTAGCCTATTTGAACCACTCAATTACCCACCCAACCCATCCCTAATCCTACCAATAAGGTGGCTCAACCAAAAAAATCCACTAAAGTAATGTAATATCCAACATACACCTTGGATATTAATCAAGTTAAACTTCACTCAGGTCATGTTCTTCCATAACCCACCTCACCCATAATCACATAACATTTTGAACCATCTCTAATCCATACTAATCCTTAGCCACTCATCCAATCCTGAGCCAAGCCCATTAGAAAATCAAAAAGAAGTTGACAATCCTCCTTTTATAGAGAGATTGAGCATTTTACATCCTGAACAAGAGCCTAAATTTGATATCATAGGACAACTCAAGAATGTATGCATCAAAATCCCACTTTTTCAATAAATAAAGGATGTTCCTATATAAAATAAATTAGTTCAAGAGATATGTTTTTAAAATAGGGAAGAAATAAGAAGGATCCTAAAATAGTCTAAGTTATTGGCCAATTAGTAGATATTATGTTAGGAAACATAGTTGACCCAAAAAAAATTATCTAAAATGTCATTTAATTAATATTAGTATCCATGACCAACCCATTTGAAATACTTTAATTGAATTGGGTATAACCATTAACATGATGACCATGGACACCATACAATAACTGAAGCTTACCACTCTCCATCCAATACCTACCATCCTCTAAATGGTTAACAAATGAACTTTTAAGCCTAAAGGAACTATTGAGGACCTTGTTATCACTGTGGGTTCTTGGAAATATCCAGTAGACTTTATTATCCTATAATTGAAGAGAAATTTAGGGTGTTATCCTCTCATCATTTATCACCCATAGTTGGCTACCACTAATGTCTTTATTGTCTGTATGTTAAAAAAAATACAATTTCCAATAGAAATGACACTAAGAAATTGGTGTTGTATCTACTAGCTTAGCCTTCCTCAAATGATGGAATAATTCTTTAGATTGATGACCTTAAATAATTTCTCTTTATAAACTCTCTACATAATTGATAAGAGTCAAAATTTGCAGGCCAAATAATAAGACACTATCACTATTGGTATCCTACATAATACCTATCGATAAGATCTTGTAGCAACCAACCTATTAGAATGTACACCATTACCTTTTCAGAAAACCTTTCCTGAGAATGATTTTTCTAAAACCATAAGATAAATTTGGGCATTCCATCAATTACTTACCCATCAATGTATTTATTCTCGCTTAAACACCAATGTAGAGACCATGATTTCTTTAACAAAGAAAGTAAACATCTTGCCAAAAAAACCTCTTAACATCAACACTTATTTAACACTTCAATAAAAATGTCAATTACTTACAATGTTAATAAGGCACATAACAACATTTGTCTAGGATTACCATGACATGAGAGTAATACCTATATATTTATGCATGCACCACATTTACATTAAAGATGGATGTAAAACTATTCACCAACCCCAAAGATGAATGTATCTTATATTCAAAGACATTGTCAAAACTAAGTTGCAAAAACTCTTGGATGATAGATTTATTTATTCTATCTTAAAAACAAGTGGGTCTCTCCCCTCATCATTGTCCTAAATAAAGGAGCCAAATGGCATATTTGTGTTGACTATAGAGAGTTAAATGCTACTACCGAGAATGATCACTTTCCCCTTCCATTTATTTATCAAGTATTGGATACATTAGTAGGGAATAAGTAATTTTATTTCCTATATGGATATAGTGGTTATAATCAAATATAAATTTCTCCACAAGACCAAGGCAAAATCACTTTTACTTGCCCTTGGGAAACCTATGGCTATGTCATCTTGCCATTTGGTATTTGCAATGCCCCAAATACCTTTCAAAGGGATGTGTTGAGAATATTTTTTGATCTCTCTAATGATTGTGTTGAAATATACATGGATGATTTCATTATATATAGGTAGACATATGAAATGCTGACCAACTTGGAGAAAGTTCTCCAATGTTCCTAGGACCATTAATTATCTCTAAGAAATGAAAAGTGTTACATGATTATGACTGAAGGGATTATGTTAGGACATCATATATGGTCTACTAGAATTTAAGTTGATCTAGTAAAGATAAGTATCATAAATGATTTACCCACACTAAAGAATCAAAAAGATGTTAGAAGTGTTCTAGGACATGTTGGTTATTATAGATGATTCATCAAAGATTTTAATAAAATTACCACACGATTGTTTGGATTTATTACTAAAGATGCTAAATTTAAATGGACTAATGACTATCAAAATGTCTTTTAGAAACTCAAAGACATACTTGTAATAACTCCTATTTTGAGAGGGCCTGAATGGAAGAAGTCTTTTCACATTTATATAGATGCATCTGACACCACTATAGGAGTTATCCTTGGCCAAAAAGATGAATCTATGAGTCATGTAATTTATTATATCAATAAGAAACTTCAAGCAGATGAACTAAACTACATTATAATAGAGAAGTAATTTTTCACCATCATCTATACCACCAACACATTCTGACACTATATTATAGGTTACCAAGTATTCATCCACACCGATCATGCAACCATAAGGTATTTAATGAACAAACCTATTGTAATAGGTAGGATAATTTATTGGTTGCTTTTGTTGTAGGAATTTGATATTACCATTGTGGATAGACCTAGTAAATATAATGTAGTAAAATATTTTCTATCTCAATTGCAAAATGATGAGTCTTATTGTTGATGATTATTTTCTTGATAAACATTTATTTATTATGATAATTCAATCTCCTTGGCTCACAAATATTGCTAACTATCTTGTTGTAGGATCACTACCATAACATTTCTCACCTAGGGATAAACAACACCTAATCCAAAAGAGTAGACAATTTTCCTTGATTACACGATATCTCTTTGTCACTAGATCAGATTCAATTATGAGAAGATGTATCTAAGAATATGAAGCTTATGACATTCTCATAGCCTATCATGATGAGCCCTATGGAGGTCATTTTTCTACCAAACAAAATGTCATGAAAGTACTCACTACTAGATATTATTGGCTTTCTTTTCATAAGGATGCCATAATGTACATCCAAAGATGTGATCAATGCTAGCATATGAGAAAACCTACTCACTCTGACAAAATGTCATTACAGCCACAACTGATTCTAAAACCCTTTGACAAATGGGGACTATATTTTGTAGGTAACCTTGATCCTAAATCCAATAATAAGGAATACATACTGGTGTGCATTGATTATGTCACCAAATGTGTAGAGGTCAAAGCCTTAACCCATGCCTAAGATGAGAAGGTAGCTAAGTTCCTTTATGATGAAATCTTCACCCATTATGGAGTTCAAAGAGAAAGAGTCACAGACTAAGGCCCATAATTCACATCAGACCTCACATCTACCTTACTAAAAGAATATGAAATCAGACACAAGAAATATACCCCCTACCATCCTTAGTCAAATATTTAGGTGGAAGTGACAAACCATGAATTAGAAAATATCCTCACTAAAAATATCAGCTTACATAGAAAATATTGGTCAACTCATCTAGTAGAAGTATTTTGAGATTATAGAATCACCTAGAAAACCAAAACTAGTTTCACTCCATATGAACTAATTTATGGTAAAAATATCATTATATCCATTTATTTTAAACATAATACATTAAGGATAGCACTTGATTTGGGCTTAGATCTTTCTCAAGCTCAACAAGATAGGATTATGCAACTGAATGCACTGGATGAATTAATAAAGGAAGAACTTCATCATACTAAAATAGTGAAAATATAACATGTATAATGGCATGATAATAACATCAAGACTAATAATTTCCAACTAGGATACTGGTCACTCCTTTTTTACTCTAAATACAAGGATCAAAAAATAAATCTATAGTTTAGATGACTTGGGCCTTACAAGATTGATTGACTTTTTTATAATGGAGTTGTAAATCTCACAACCATTAACTTTGTTCAATTCCAACTTCTTGTTAATGGCCAAAATCTCAAGCTATAGAAGAAACCATTTTCCAATGAAACCTTCACTCATCAACTTCTTAAATAAAAACATCCCTCTCTTCTTCATGAAGCAAATCAATGTATTCCTATAGTAGAAGGGTATTTATATCAAGCCTTCTCTTATACTTTCCAAAAGTAATAAAGCTTATTGTATCTAAGAATAAGTCATTCCTAATGGCTTAGTTCAATCTAAATAAAATCCTACCCTCTAGATTATTATGATTCTAGTTGAGTTTGAGATCAATTTTTTTTAAATTTAGCAATAAAAACCTTTAGGCATTGTTGACAGATGATTGTCTTAAAAACCAGGTCACTAACTGATCAACATTCATAAAAAAAAGGCACTACTAAAATAAAAATGTTTTGTTTTCCCTTGATATTTATTTCATATTCATTCCCTTGGAGAAAAAATATATTTTCCTTCTTGCTACAGGATGGAATACTTGTCGCTATAGGAGAAAAACTTGTCGCTAAAATATAAAATTTGTGGTTGTAGTATAAAACATGTTGCTATAGGACACATATTTTGATATAGGATGTTTTCTTACATTATATCCTACATCAAGTGTTTTATTATACTCAAACACTAGCATATGCCATAATCACCACTTCACATCATCATTTGCATATTTATGAAAGGTATTTCTATAGGTACTATGATAATTATTCTATATTTATTTCCTGTCATATATTTTAATTATTTTTAAAGATGATGAAACTAATTATATAAATGTAATACCATATCCTCTCCTTATCATTCCTATTTATCATATCCATCCTTTTTGATGTGACCGTTAACACACCTACTATTGTCACCCCTTACTCTTTCCATGAGTGTTCTATGCATGTTAGCCTTCACACCTTGAAGACAAGTGACAAATTAAGTTGGGGGGATATTTTTCATAAATTCAAAAGGATTATTTAACCTCTTAGTGTATAATTTACAAATCATTCTGACATTTCCCAAAACCCTTGTTGCAAATTCTCACATAATATGGGAGGTGATTTGTTAAAACATGAACCACTGGATGTTATTCCCTTGACCGACAAGCCAAAAACCTTGGTCTTATTTTGGCATATAGGATAGGCATTGTAATTAAAGAAAATATAGCCCATGGATGAACAAATTGTGGAATTTTTTTTGGCATATTATATAATATTTTAGCCATGGTAAATTGGATGGAACTAAATATGAAACAAATAACCACTAGTAAAGTAATGAGACTAGATCGAATAGGGAAGGAATGGTAGGACAAATATGATGTCAAGGATGAAAGATGAATGTTTATTATAGCAAATAAATTAATAAAAATCTTAAAGCAAGTCACCACAAAGTTGTCTCTACAAGGAATATGGGCTAAGGTTACCAAGTTTATCTCTAGATATTTCATCTACAAAGGAAGGTATTCGATATTGCATGGTATACACTTCAAGTTCTTGAATCATTTACAACATGAAGTGGAGATAAATATTCCTAAACTTTTGCTTCATATGATCACTAAAATATTGAAGGATTTTCAAAAAGTTTATTCTAAAGCTCTCTCCCACCATTGTCTCATTTATTTACTTATTAAAGACTATTTTCAAAGAAATAGACCCAACATCAGTTGGGAGGAATTTATCCAACTACAAAGAAATGAAGAAAGTAAAAGAGAAGGAAATGAACTAGAGATCAGAAGAAAACCTCCCTATAGAACCAGAAGAATATATAATAGAAAAAATTACTATAACCTATAGAAGAAGGTATTCTTGTAGCAACACACAAACCTATAGCAAGGTTTGAGAGAAATAAAAAGTTCAAAATCATTCTTTGACCTAATTCAAATGAGTCTGAAGAGGAATTCCCATCTTCTTCTAAGAAAACCAAAGTAACCCCCACTCCTCATAGATCTCATAGATTAAAGAAAAAAATGAGAAATAAGCCTTCTTACATTATTAAAACAAATGAAGAATTTGGGGAATAAAAGACTACTAGTAAAAATGAATATATTAAGATTGAAACAAAGAAGAATGTTCTCTAGTATTCCATCAGAAAGAAGCAAAAAAATTTGAGCATATTTTTTTCCATGAAGATCCAATTGATTAGAGTCTTTAATAAATACATGAGATATAAGAACAAGTGGAACATATTTTTTAATAATTTCATGAGAAACCTATGCAAGAATAAATTGAACAATTGAAGCAACCTGTTATAGAGCAAGTGGAATTTTCCACTTTTGAGGAAGCTTTATAATAAATTGAGAAATTAAGGAAGTAGTTACAAGATCAATCTAGTAGAGGTCTAGATACACTTGCTACAATAGCTTGTCAACTATATCCCTCAATAGAATATCACCTTGCATCCAACATTCCACAACCTTTTATAGAGGTCAATAAATAAAAGGAATCTAAAGCTACCCCTGAGGTTAGATATCACTCATGTTTTGAAATATCTTCTAAAATATTGAATTAGATGGATAATCAATTGGAATATTTGAAGTAATTGAGAAAAGAAAATAGGAAATTGAAAGAGGAAAATAAGTTGAAAGAAGAGAGCATCACCAAACTAAAATATAAAGTTGAGGACATGGCTAATATAACACAAGAACTCCTTTATTACAAGCTTCCTACAAAAGTTTTTTCAGTTTATCCTAAAAAACAATGGCACAATTTTAGGTTTATAATAATTTATTGTGATTTTACCCATGATGTTATTGATCCCCTTTATGTCTTTTCCATTTATAAAGTAAGCTCATAGGAAGAACAAGCATAATCATGTGAATTCTACCTGCGTAATTATGTTGTTCTACATGATAAAGAGTGGAATCACAATCTATATTTTGGATATGTCCAATTACAAGAATTTTCATTATATTTTTTAAATGAATAGAAAAAAGGAAGATAAATAGTAGAATACATGACAAAGGAATATGAAAGATAGTTACTTATCAGGGGTGAATCAATGACACTTGATGTTGTATTAGTTGACTAAGATAATATCACATCAAAAAAAGAAGTTAGAACTCAGTTTGGATAGAAATATGATGAGGTTCAATATTTTTGATTATAGTTAAGAACTTATACTATTCTTTTAGCCAAAGAGTCTTGTATTAAATGGTAAAATTATATCACTACTACATATAAGAAGAGGGAGCCATATTCCCATTTTAATTTAAACACAACATTTACTAGGACCATAAAATATATTCATCTTATAGATGACATGAGATCATAATTACTAAACCTAATGTTCCAGGCAACCCTATTTTGGTATCCTATTCTAGACTAGTAGGAAAAAATCGTAATGGATAAAGCTCATGAAACTAAAATATGACAAATATTTGAGTAGAGGTAGGCTTTTTATGCTCACCTTACTAAGGGCACTCTAGAACTGATGGATTTTAGATTTTTTTGTGCACTAGGGATGAACAAGTATGATACTTGAGGTTGAGAAAGATCTTCAGTTAGGGAGTGTGATGAGCCCCATAAATGTCATGTTATGTGTCCATCTATTGTGTTCATCCTCCTTGTTTACCATGATTTTGAAACACTTTTTCATATAGTTTCCTAATTTCTAAAACCATATAGCATTATGTTTTCAAACTCTTTTAAATATTTGAAATTATGTATTGAAATTAGATATATGATGGTTGTCTATTACTTTAAGATGTATTTTTATGTATGTGTTTTTAATATGTTTTGAATAAATAGGTATATAGCACAAATCATCTTACACCAAAAGGAATCTAATTACACAAACCATCCTATAGCCACTGTGTGACCAAAGCCATGGATGAACATATTTTCATTACATTCTAATTGACTCATAGGAATGAATCTAACCACCATGGAGCTCAATAAGGAAGTGGTTAAAGAATGATATAGCCCTGTTTGTCTTGTAACAAAGTCACAATATTCACATGAAGAATGTTTTCAATGAAAAGAACCAATTTTGATTATTCCAATTCAAATGTATCTTAGAATATAATGTATATATTCTTCTACATAAAACAATATCCTCTATATTATATACATATGTAATAGCAGAGTTGAATATATATATATATATATATATATATATATATATATATATATATATATAGTATAACCTAAATAGATATTATCATAAGTACATTATCTTAAGCAATTGTAATTGTAACCTCATGTAACAATTCATTACTATACTTTTGATTAATTTGAGTGATCAATTATAATTTCAATATAGTATCATAAAAGGAAGGGTTTAAGATATATTTAGAAGGAGGAAGGAACCCCTTTAGAAGGCTGTAACAATAATCCAACCTATCTAACTAGTTAAGCATGCCCTTTAATTTACTTAAGCATTGTGTGTTAAATTTCTAATTTATGTAAGTTACATTATTATTTAAGATTTGTTTTAGGAATATTCCTATGCATAAGCATTTATTTTACTATATATTTTTTGTGTTTTAATACAAGCAATTCATTTACTACACTTTAGCATCTAAGATATAATTAGTAGAATGCCAAATTAGAGATTGAGTGTGCACATACAGTGATGTCATCTTATCAAGTCTATATCCCTGGGTTGGTATTTAAATGCGGTAGAACATAAAAATCTACTATCCTTACTATTTTTTATCAGGATTATTATATGTGATCATGAATCTGCTACTAGTCATTATTTGTGTCATTATCAAGGAAGGGTGTCACACACTTGTAATCTTCAATCTTGATAGAAATTATTTTTGAATGTTTATTATTTTTTTTTGTTTTTTTTAAGTCTAATATTTTTATATATTAAATATTTCCTCCTTTAATAGTCTAAAATTTACCTTTTTATAATTAGGATAGTGGACATTTTAAAAAACTCACATATTACTAACCCTATATAGGCAGGGTGGACAAAAAGTTTAAAAAAAAGGGTGAAATATGCAAAGAAAAGGAGAATATATAGGAATATTTTTGCCTTAATAATTTAATATTATTTTAAGATCTGAAATACATCCTAAAAAAACTAAGAAACATGAAGGAATTCCTGAAAATCACTCATAGTTATCAATAGAAGAAGTTCATAAATAATAATTTTTGGCTGGACTAGTAGCACAAGCTAGAGATCTTGAAGAAGTTCATACCCATAGAAAAGACCCACATGTACCACCTCTAATAAATCATACCTTATCACCTTATACTTAGGAATCTAAATTTTACTTCCCTTTATCACCCAAATTTCTTACTAAGGAGACATTCAAAGCTATTCTTCCCCCTAGGAGAAATACTAGGCCAATAGAATTTTACAATTTAGAGAGACTCTTTGTCAAGACACTAGAAAAATCCTATAAAACCTACACACCATCCCCATTTTATAATAATTTATACATTCCTAAGAAAAAATATAAAGTCTCCATCTTCTACACCCTAAAAAATCAAAAAATTGATAGAAATTTTGAGTGTTGGGTAGCAATAACCTCACGTCTACCAACACAAAGAGTATTCATGGAGGATCACCAAAAATAAAAAAACTACCAATGAGTCTGCTACTTTTGAATTTCATATCCTTAATCTTGATGGAAATATACCAATGAAAAATATCCCTCACTTTACCCTCCCTACCTTTAGAGGAAAAGCATATGAGGATCTAGATACATTTGTTTTTGATTTTGACATCTTATGCCATAGCTATGATTATAATCAACATGTTCAAAAAATCAAACTATTTCTAGCAACATTCAAAGATTCAACACTTAGATGGTTCATGGGACTTGAAAAGTATGTCATTTCTAGTTGGAAATAAAAGGAGAAATTTTTGATGAAATGTTAAGACTATTGTAGGGGTAGAATCTATAGGAGAGATGACATTTTCTAAATGATCCAAGATGATGATGAGTCACTAGAGGAGTATATGAAAATATTTTTGTTCAACTTGCAAAAATACAAATAAATTTTGGAGAATAAGTGAAGTACTTAGTTCATCTCATGAAGGTGGTATACACAAGAAAATTAAAATGAGTGTACCTTCCCATAACATGTTATCCATTCCTTAGGACCCCTCATAGAACTATCATTATACTATGAGGATTGGGTACATAAATGAGAAACTAGGTAGTACTTTATAGAATTTTGAGACTTCCTATCCCAATAGACCTTGACTCTATTATGAGGTTAAATCTGGAGTTTGAGCTTCAACTATTAATAGGAGTTGTGCTAAAATAATAATCATGTATTTTGGTGTGATTTTGAGTTTATAGTTGCCTTTTGATCATTGCCTTTTGTTTAAATGATTTGGATTTTAACCTTCTTATGGATTTTTATATTCCTTCTCCATACATATTCAAAATAAACAAACATGAGTGATATAAGTGACCAAAAAATATAAGCTTTAGGATTTGGTTACATGATACATAGTACCTAGAGACTTTTCTATATTCTAAATAATTAGGCTTGCCCACAAATAAATATGTGATCTCAAGACTAACTATATGTGTAATTATTATTAAAGGAGAAATAAAGGGAAAGTGGGGATTGAAAAGATCCATGTATGAAATGATACAATGAGAAATATGATTGGTATCTGATCATAAGGTAAAAATAGGATAGTGTAAGGTGTAGGGTATAAACCATGCCAAAACAATAACTATCTAATTCAAACAAATAATCTAACAATAACATGCATGTAAATATAAATCATCCTATAATAGTGTAAAAATAGATGAAAACATGAAAATAATCCATTTAAAAATAAAATGAGATCATAATATATTCATAAATAAAATCCATATTAGATAAAAATGTAAAAATAATGTGATAAACACCAGGATGTGTTCATAAGTATTAATAAATTTTGTGGTAGACATCATCCATAATATCTAATATATCTTGGTGTAAATCTAATCTAAATTTAATCAAAGTCTCATCAATATTTATATCTAATCATGACAATAACTCCTAATTCACTAACTCTCTAGATAAAGAGGGCATGCTAGAATAAGAATGATTCTCATGGGGAAAATCCTGTATGGGTACTCAATGCAAAGATCTAATGGCATACTATGAATAATATAATTATTTTTTTGAGATAATGTAGGCCATAGAGAAGTATGAGCCTAAATATACAAATGATCTAGAGTATATGACTGAGCCAATGATGGTGTAATCCATGTAAATAATGAAAATGTTATTACAGAACATGACATCTATCTGTATGATGTGTGGTACACTAATTCCAAATGAAATAGACTTTTTCATATCTAGGCATGTATTTGTGAAGTATATTTTTATGAGTAAGGCTCTTATCAGTAGATTATGAATTCTCTAGATAAAATGTCTCAATGTAAAACTATAGCTATCAAAAATGACTAGAGGAATGTGTGTTCATGATATGAAAATTATAGACACCTAAAACTGGCCACCAATGGCCTTTGACCAAACTTTAGACCGATTCCTACTAACCTTTACAAATTAAACTTAGGAATAATTAAACATACCATATTTGCTTACAGATTATTCACCAAATCTAAAAATCTCATTAATACATCACTAATTGGGGTATCCTATCATAAGCAACAATAACCTCTCATGGATTCATCCCTAAGCATCTTGTGGCATCACAACATGTAATTTATCCTATAGACCTATTAAGTGGGGAAAGTGCACACATAGAATCAAATATTGAAAGAGTTAAATGACTAATCATAATTAATTAACAAGCTAAACCAAATTAAAATCCTAGTTAGATTATCCATGTGAAATTAATGAAATTCTTAAAAAAAAAAATTCAAAAATATGAAATATCCTAGCTTTTCATTATTAACTTTTGTGAGTTTTCAAGCGTCTATAAATATCTCACCCATGCCTATTCATTACAAATCATGAGTTATTGACACATTTTAACTCTACTGGGCTTGTTTGACTCACTTAGGTTAGGTTTGAACTCATTCCATGTTTAAACTACACTTTAACTCACATTGAGTTGGGGTTAGTTTCTAAACCTATAAATATAAGCATGTACCTCTTCATAAGAGATCTTGGAAACTGTCGAGTTATAATGCATGTTTTATAACATGATTCATAATAGTAG
The DNA here is from genome assembly GCA_037957365.1 of Torreya grandis. Taxonomy (NCBI): domain Eukaryota; kingdom Viridiplantae; phylum Streptophyta; class Pinopsida; order Cupressales; family Taxaceae; genus Torreya; species Torreya grandis. The sequence goes on along the minus strand of JARHVA010000908.1, from coordinate 786,412 downwards.
TGTTATAATTCCAAAATATTGATCCATGAAATCAAGCCAAAATAATAAGCCACATCAAACAATCCATCATGGTGTCGAGGAGAGAAGGAGAAAATAATAATGCATTGTCAAAGACTCTTTGAGCACAATCTAAGAAAGACATGAACAAAACACTTGGAACTCTCAAGGATGGTAAGTATTATTTTTATTTGCATTTTAGTTTATTTTTCAATTGTATTTTATCCATTAATCTCTCCCTAAGATCTAGGCTTAGAGATGTTAGCATGTTAGTGTGTTGATTTAATTCTTTGTAAAATCAACACTTGATCTAACCTCCTCTTTATTTTCAAATTCCTATGATCATAAATGATACATCTGGTGGGATAAGAAGCATCCCAAGTACCAAAGAGATCAAGATGTAACTCCAAAATTCTAGAACAAATGCTTGAATATCTTCAAAGTTGTAGTTTGAGCTTTATTTTTACTATATTTTTATTTTTATGCTAACTTGGATTTACACAAAGACTGACATCAATCAGACATAAGAAAATTTGTGAATTTAAGCTGAGGGGGCCAAATAAATTTATCAAACATCTCATTTGGTGCATAAATTAACACTTATTTAGTTTAAAAATTAATAAAAAGTATTATTTTATACTTATTTGTTCTTTTGTGCAAAATGAAGAGTGTGTGTATGCTCTACCCCCATCCCCTATAAGGAACTTGGGTGAATAAAAGTGCTTTTTCACTTGTAATTTGTGCCTAGTCCAATGAGTTGAAAGAATTTTTTCTAGGCTCTCCCCAAAATCGGTATGGTTTGGGTGATCTAAATGAAATGCTAAAGTCTTTCCACTTAGTCATTTCTTTCATGCAATTTGTCTTATGAATGGGAGTTCATATCTTATTCACAAGTTATTGAGGGAAGTTTTGACTGAGGGTTTCATCTCTTAGCATTATTTTAACAATAATCCATAGTGGGTTATATAAATAAGGGTACTAATACTATAATATCTAGAGTTTGAGTAGCTAACCTCTCCTTTCATAAAAAAAACTCAAGTCAAGTCTAGTTAATTAAGGGATTCCACTAAGTAATACACATATGGAATCACTATGCAAAGGAATAGACCCTTGAATAGTAATTTAATCAGTATGAACTCAATTGACATGACACATCCATTACGTTAGCCACACTTGGGACCATCTAAATGGTCAAAGATTTTAATTTTTAGATAAATACCCCTTTTTATAGACATATTATTGATGTATGGCAAGTAGCTCAAAGTTCCATGTTGCAATAAAATCTAAGAGGATAAGTGAATGTAAAAACCCTACTACTTCATGCACTTTTATTTTTGGATTAACACTTAAAATCCTCCCAATAGCATGTATATAGATGGATTTTAATGATGTGATGTAACATTGTCAATTTTAGGGCTTAGGATGATTTACTTAGTCGTATTTGGTATTTTTCATTTTAATTACTTTGTATTTGAGTACAAAACTTTTTTTTTATTCCACATCAAAAATGATTTTTGTGTCAACATAACTCCATTGTTTTAGGAGGAATTATGCTATCCATTTGACACCTTATTTTTACCATAGTGTTTTGTCAAAAATTTAATGTGTGTCACTTGATTGACATAGGTAATGTTATGCTACCTGAATAATTTCATGTTTTATGCTTTAGAGTCTTAAAACAAACCATCGATCACATCTTTAGATCATGATAACATTTTTATGCTTCTAAAAAAATTTCAAGACTTGTTTGCCTTGTCCTCAATGCCATTTTGTACAACCATGCCCCTCATGCCTTTTGGGTCTTTTTTTAGTGTTTTTATGTCATTAAAATTCATATAGCTTGTTGTTTGATTCAAATAATCCTATTCTCCTAAGTTGATTTTTTAATTAACCTTACCAAGTTCAAATTCAAACATTGATTGATTTCTATTTATGCCTTGTGTATGCTAGGCCTAGACACTGATCTTTCTCTTTTGGGTTGTGCAACTTAGGTTAATTATTTACCCAATTTGAAAACTATTATTGTTTCCTTTATTTGTTAAAAATATAATATCTTTCACATTCCTTTCATTTCATTCCTTATGCCAATTGACCAAGTTCATGTTTGACTCCATATGCCTAGTCTATGCCAAAGTTGTTCCAAATTTGTTATATTAAATCTCACATTTTTTTTTCAAGTATAGATTTTGAGATTGTTTCACTAAAAGTCCTAGCACATGCTTGTTTTTATCCTATATTTTGATGTTGTGTTTGGCTAAAATACCTATCAACTTTTATTTTCCTAGATTAGACTTTTTGGAACACTTTGGACATAGAGTTTGACATGCCAATTTTTATTCAGCCACTTGACCCTTTATGTGTGAGACATTTTATGTTACACATTTGAAATTTTATTATTTTTTATCAAATTTTATCATAGACCATTTTATAGATACAACTCCCTTTCGACCAAGTTTGAACCATTTGTCCTTTGGAAATTATTTTTTAGAGTTTGTATAACTCTAGGCCTTTTATAGAGCTTTCATTATTGATGCAGATATGTCTAGCTACACTTATGGTCAAGTCATGTAAAATCCAAGTTATGATTTAATGGTCAAACAAATTAACTTTGATCAATATCCCTATGGTGAATAAGTAGTTTGTGATATGGATCCATATCCTCCTTTAAATCCTCAATCTAGGGAATAAAGCTAAACACCAGATTTAGTAATACCTTCTTTTGGCTAGTTGATGTATGATACTCACCATTTCTTTACTAGCCATTCTCCACCTATATTTTTAACCCTCCTTAAGATTTTTTGATCCACCGAGCTTCACAATATCCAAGGAATACCATTACCAAACCAAGACCTCATCCTTTGGAAACCAAACTCCATAATGCCCTACCTTTTCCATACTAGGACCTCATCCTTTGGCTTGTGTGAGAAACCAAGCTCTATAATTCCCTACCATTTCCATACTATGACCTCATCCTTTGGCTTGTGTGAGAAACTAAGCCTCATGATTCCCTACCATTTTTATTCCAAGACCTCATCCTTTGGCTTGTGTAATCAACCAAGCTCCATGATGCCCTACCATTTTTATTTTAAGACCTCATCCTTTAGCTTGTGTGACATACCAAGGTTTATGATGACATATCATTATCCAGCCACTATTAATTATTTATCTATTTCCAACCATTCCCCATGTTATAAAACCCTAATAATTATCCCACCCCAACTAAACTAATCAATACCTCTCCAACTGAGCTAATCAATATTGATAAATTTGAGACAATCATTGCCTCTCAAACCAAACCAATCATTCAAAGATAAATATATATATTCAAAATTGGTGTTTTACAACTACTTATAAACCAAGGCTAAGAAAACCAACCAATCCATGATGTTTTTATTGAACCAACATTTTATGAGAAGTTAATCTATGAGAATCACCTTTTGATCCTATACCTATTATCAAGGAGTCTCAATTTGATAATTCAATCTTTGTTGAGTCACTTCTTAATGATTATAACTACCTTTTGTAAAATCATTACCTTGACCATATGCCTATTTTTTAAGACTCTTTTTTTTCCAAGCCAATCTATAAAGAGTTATGTCTTGTCCTTTTTTCCATTCTTAAGGATTCTCACTTTGACAAACTAGTCTTTATGGAGCCCAATATGCCATCATAGATCATTAATTTTCACATACCAAACATTCAAAAAGACATCATTATAGTAGTATCCACACCAGATGAATAATGAATATTGAAGTTAGGTTCTATTTTTGAACCAACAATAGATTTAGCATCAGAAGCATAATCAATATCAATCTCAACATCAAATTTTGAGTCTCTTGAGTCTGAATCAACTTCAGAATTAAAATAAATTCATGGTTGTTACAAAATTATTTATGAATGTCTTATATATAAATTTGAATATATTTGTGATCCTTCCATGGTTTTTGAGGATGATTACTTCAGCTTTGACATAAGTTTTCCTAGTATCTTCTATGAGGATTGTGTTTCCTCTTACCATGTCATTACTATTCTACATGCCATTACCACCAACCAACATACCCATTATATTGACATTTTACCTCCTACAAGTTTCAATTATGATTGATATAATCACACCTTGTCAAATTGCATCCATTATGAAATATCAGTTGAAGAATATTAGGGTATTCAAGACCACATCATGTAAAAGAAGAAAAATATATTAGTGAAACCTTTTTAGAGGTGCTAGGGGATAATCAAAGTCCAAACTCAACATCTTCTAGTGAAACCTTTTTGGAGGTGCTAAAAGACAATCTATGTCAAAAGTCAACATTCCTTAATGAGACCTTATTGGAGGTGCTATGGGATACTCAAGACAACTTCATTGGTGAAAACCTCTTCGAGGTGCCAATAATTGAGCACAATATTTCCTCTCTACTTGATAAATACATTATCAAATATGAAATCAACATATCTTCAAATTTTCAACATAATTAGATAGTAGCTACTCTTAGGACCAAACAACATAAAAATCTAGTGGTTCTATCAATATCACATTCAAAAAAAATTGACCCCACCACAACCAAAATTATGTCAAATTTAAAATAAACAACATTGTGTGTTATTTAAAATACTAATCTTAATTTTTTTCCCAAACTTTATACATTCCATTATCATCCACCTATACATTGCCAAATCAAAACTATCATTCATTATTTATCCCTATTTACCATCCTTGGTTGTACTTTCATTTTTAGAGGATATAAATATATCTTTTCTCAATATTTGGAGGAAACATAATCAATGACCAATGAAGACCACAAAAACATTATTTAAATCCAAATCTACATCATGTTCTTGATATATTAACTATTCAAAAGAGGTGTAGGCTAGAAATTTACATGATTGATTATTCTAGTTGTATCATATGCTAATTAGGACGTGCATCTCCACATTAGCAAGAAAAATAAAATTAGTTACCTGGATAAAAATATTTACCATTCCAAAAACCATACCTTATCTTGGCTAAATAAATTTACCTTGTCATTTTCTTGGTCATAATCATATGCCATACCCATATCTTTTGCTAGAATCATTCACTTTGGCCAAAAACATTTACCTTGTCATTTTCATTTGCCATTCCTCTTACTGTTGTTTCAACACCCAACCATTTACCTTACATTATCACTTGGGGGAAACCCTCTTACCATTTTAATCTAATTTTCATACCATCATCATCCTTAAAATGTTTTACCATATTTCATTTTACCATGCCATCCCTATTATACTAAAGACTATTTTTAGCCACCCTACCTACACCTTTTGACATTGATTCCTTTGGTTCTTCCTACACCTTCAATGAGGGGATTCTAATCATATTTAAATAGTTATAGAGTTTCATGTTTAAATGATAGACTATGAAACTAGTGTGATAGAGGATCTGAAAAGATATCTCTCATTTATGCTTGACCTGTGCCACTGATTATAACCATTTATGGGAAAATTAGTATCCCACCTTGTGTTACTAATTATAACCACCTATGGGAAAATTAGTATCACCCACCTATGACATTATTTCCTAATTATAATTTCCTATGGGAAAATTGGGAAAAACACCCTTTATCATTCATTATCACATCACCTTTTCATTTTCCTATCCAATTTCCTCAATTTAAAAACTTGGTGTGACCTAGTCAGTTCTCACCACCTTTTGTGTGGGTAGAGATAATATGACTTGGGTTCTTATTAGGACTATTTATGTTATTATAAATTCATGTTGAGTTCAAATTAGTAACCCTAAGCCATACTCTCACCATTTTGTGAGCAATCTAATCCATGATCTTACTATTTTGTGAGCAATTCTCAAGGTTGAATGCTCTCATCATTTTACGAGCTTGGACCATTTAGTATCTCTTAATTCTCCATGGAGTTGGGATGTTCAAAAATTAAAAAAACATTTATAAAAAATGATATAGAAAATCCAAACAAATTGGTCACTTCTTTTCCTAAAGGATTCTAGGAACCCTCAATAAGTTATAACAAACCAAATTTCATTTAATTTCCCCATCCTTATTGGCCTTGTATCTCATGCTCTCACCATTTTGTGAGACCATTATTCCATAAGATCCATCATGTTTTTCTTTTCATAATTTTCTTTTATCCCATATCCTATGTGAAATACATTTGGCCTAAAGTTTTCATTGGATCTTGTGTCCATAGAACTATGTAGGAAATATCCACTTGCTTAGTGCATTTAGAGCCAGATCGACCACCCCATTCCTTTTCTTCTATTCCCCATTTTGTTTTTTTGTTACACTATTTCCTATATGCTAGGGGAAATATTCATCATATTTTTTTGTGTCATGTTATTTATACTAACAATATGATTAACCTTTGTTTGTTTGTTATTTCTCTTTGTTTTTTTTTTTGTTTTCTTGGTGTTTTGTTTGTTTGCCTCTTTGCTTATTTTTTTGATTTCTTATTGTGCATTGATTCAATCTACGTGCATTCATTGGGTGATGCCTTATGTACTTTTTTTAAATTCATACATATTCATGAATTAACATTGTCATCATGGTTTTTATTATTGGTGTATTATTTTTCATTATTTATTAGATCGCATGTCAATCCTTATGCATGTTTTATACAAGTCCTCATGGTGTTCTATCATGATACTTACCATCAAGTGATACAGTAAATTACCTTTGAGAGTCTAAAAATTAATGCACCAATGATATATCTTCTTGGCACTAGAAACAATCCCAATCTAATCCAAACCATATCCTAAATAGAGTAATTAAATAATGAAATAATTTTAACCCTTAGTAGTTTAGATGAGCATCTCCCTACTCGCAAGTTGCCCAAATTCATCTTTCTCATTTGTACCCAATTTTCCATCATATTCCATATCATGTTTTCCATAATTGAGGTACAATGATTCTAACTACCTTTGGGCAAATCATTGTACACCATCCCACTTTCATTACCAATGATTCTAACCACCTTTGGGAAAATAATTATGTTTCCATAAATTTCAAGGTTAATTATTATAACCACCTTTGGGTAGATCATTCTCTTTCCTATGCCCACTTGGGGCATGTTTTCATTGTGATAATGCTTATAACTACCTTTGGGAAAACCATTATCTTTATCCACCCACCTGGGGCATGTTTTATCCTACCGATGATTCTACATGTCTATGGGTAAATCATTGTTTTCCCTTTTGATGATTATAACCACCTTCGAAAAATCATCCTCTTGTTACCCTAATATTTTTTCAATGATTATAAGTACCTTTGGGTAAATCATTACCTTTCTTATCCCACCTGTGCTGATGATTATAACTGCCTATGAGAAAATCATCTTGTTTATATAACCTAATTGGTATAATTCCATATGCCACTGATTATAACTACCTATGGTAAAATTAGTCTTTTCCACCAAATTTCATATTTTTGGTCCAATTATTTCCTTCTTTTGAGGTATTTATTTCTAACACCTTTTCCAACTACTCCCTTGAGGGGTCACCTATAATTCATCCATTTCCATTGAATTCATAAGCATATAAGACCTTTTCATTCTTTGAGAAGATGTTATTTTGCTTTAAAATTGAAATTCCTTCTTTAATAAGGTAAAAATATAGATACCTAAAATTGGCCACCAACGGCCTTCAACTAGACTTTAAACTAATTCCTAATAACCTTTACAAATTAAGCTTAGGAATCACTGAATGTCCCAAATTTGTTTGTTCATCATTTTTCAAAGACTATAATATCATTGAGACATCCCTAATTTGGGTATCCTACCATAAGCAACTATGACCTCTCATGGATTCATCCCTAATCATCATGCAACATCACAACATGTAATTTGTCCTATAGACCTATTAAGTAGGGTAAGTGCACACATAAAATCAAATCTTGAAAGAGATAAATGGCTACTTATAATTAATTAAAAAGATAAACCAAATTAAAAGACTAGTTGAATTATCCATGAATAATTAATGAAATTATAAAAAAGGAATTTCAAAAATATGAAATATCCTAGCTTTTCATGATTACCTTTTGTGAGTTATCAAGCCTTTGCAAATATATTAAAATATCTCACCCATGCCTCTTCATTGAAAATCATGAGTTATTGAAACCTTTTAACTTTACTAGGGTTACTTGACTCACTTAGGTTAGGTTTGAACCCATTCCATGTTTAAAATACACTTTAACTCACCTTGAGTTGGAGCTAGTTTCTAAGCCTATAAATATAAGCCATTGCCTATTGAAAAGAGAGCTTCAAAACTATAGAGTTATAATGCAAGTTTTTTTTCATGATTCATGTAAATAGTGTTATAATGCCAAAATATTCCATGCCATCAAACCACAAGTATGAGCCACATTAAACAAGCCACCACAGTGCCAAGGAGAGGAGTAAAGAATACTCCATTATCAAAGACTCTTTGAGCACAAGATGAGAAGCCCATGAACAAATCACTTGGAGCTCTTAAAGAAGGTAAGGATTTTTTTTCTTTAAATTATGGTTGGGTTTTCAATTGTATTTTTGTCCATTATGCTACCCCTAATATCTAGGCTTAGAGATGTTAGCATGTTAGTGTGTTGATTTCATTATTTTATAAAACTAACACTTGATCTAGCCTTCTCTCTATTGTCAAATACATATGATCACAAAAATAAAAAGTGCATATAGAAGTATCCAAATATGGAAGTTTCCTATCTATAATAGGATTATATATTTAATCTTTTTGTTGTGCTATAAGCCATAAAAGTCCATGCTAATACTTAGACCAATGATCGACAACCCTATGAAACTCACAATATGACTCATCTTCCTATTATGTCGGTAGAGGATCAAGCTTAGGCAAAGGTAGTATCCCACCACCAATAGGAGGATAACTTATATTAGTAACAATACTAGGATTGGTTGTGGAAATAGATAAACTCAAATTAGTTTTGTATAGTGTATTTGACAAATCCAAAGGGAGTATGATGGAAGGATCAAAGAATATAGAAAATTGATATGGTCTCATCATGGCATGGTCAAGAATCATACTCTAAAAAGGATTAGTAGTGACTAGATGATAAGTAGTGTGTATGTAATCCATATTAGACTTGTGAACATAAAGTAAATAGGAAGTAATGTTAGGTATAATAGGAGGAGAAGGAACTACATTAATAGAGCTAAATGAATATTGTAAATAAGAATGATATCTAAGTATCTCTACATTTTTAGATTGAATGAATCCAATAAAAAATGGTTCATCCAAATAATATCCATCATCATAATTAGGATTTTGAAGATCAATATTACATGAATTGATTATTTTATTGATTGAATAAGTATTATGGATGGAGTGTTTAGTCATTTTATAGTGATGGGGATTTCATCTTATAATTTTTTATGATACCAAGGTCATAAAAAAGTAATTGACAAATTATGTGAGAAGAGAGATTAGAAGTTTTGATTTTTAAAATAATATAATTAGGTTCATCATCATTAAAATATAATAGATTAGTTAGTATATTTCTTATTAGTTTAGGGTGACCATTATAACCTCTAGTAGAGTTGATGGGATAATTAATACATTGAGACTCATAAAAATGAATGCATGGTAAAGGTTTGAAGGTAGGTATTTTGAAAATAACTCATTCCAAAAAAAATTTAAAATTATAAGGATTGGGGTTTGCTTTAATATTTTAGATAACAACATTATAAGGAAATTTGACACATTGGCATACTAATGATGCCATGAATCTCATGTGGTGTGTCCAAGGTTAGCTGAGTAAGATGTTATATGATAGTGGAAAATTAAATATCATGAATTTTATGTAAAACATGATGGGGGAATTGTGATTTATTTATATTTAAGTTTACATTAAGAATACCCAAGTACTTTAATGAATTAAATGGAAGTAATACGAGTGCTTAAACTTTTAGCAATCAAATCTTGATGATATCTCTAATTTGGACACTAATGAACAATTGATGATCATCCACATGAAGTAATATTTTATCAGGAACCATTTAAGTGATAGTAAATTTTAGTGAAAGATAAGTATCTACCATTTCATCATTGTGAATGGAAATTTATTCACACTACTAAAGGCTGTTATCTTTAAACCTAGGCAAAGTAGCTTCTTGCCCCACAGGTGAGGGGTGATGGATGTTAATTTTGAATAAAAGTTACATTAGATGATTAAAATGACGAGGGAAAGTTTTCATAGGTTCAAAAAAATGAATTTGAGATGGGAGATGCAAAATTTTAGTTATAGGATCTCATTCATCAATTCTAACTATAATTTTATCAGATAAAAGTGCATAATGTTGAAGTAAATCCTTTGAAGGTGAATCATAGGTGCATGTAAATTAATTTAATAAGTCATTTTTCATTAGGATTTATAAAATATGGGTTGTTCAAGTGTATTTGATTATTTTTATTTAGATAACATAGTTGAATCAATGTTGTTTCTTTTGAAAGATATGAAGAAATCCCAGAAGTAGATGAATTTAGAATTTTTGACTGAGCTAATTTGGATAGATAAAGGATGATTGATAATTGAGAACTATAAGTTATATCAATGGAAAGTGAATTAGTGTCTAACTATATCATTTGATTTGACACATGTGGGTTATTGGGTTGTGTTGTTAAATTGGTTGAAATTATTTCTATGTGCACCAATATTGTAAGAAGAGATGGCTAAGAATCTTGTACAATATGAAAAATTAGGAAATTATTGTAATATAAATTGGATAAGGATTTATATAAGATAATACTCTAATATTATTCATATTTATGGAATTCTCATCATTAATCTTATCATTAGGATCCATAAAAGTTTTGACATTATTAGTAGTGGGAGGTTGGGTATTACTATATTGATGATTAGGAAGAGGATCCTTGATAATATCTAAGTGCTATTTAACTTGATTAAGGGATTAATGTTCAATTTTGGTTTCATGAACCTTAGATCCTACCTTATTATTTTTTTCACGCATACATATGCATATTTCATGATCAAAATTAGGCCCAATAAGATAATCCATAACAAAGGTTCTTAGTCGGTGACAATTTTCATGAGAATGTCCCCAACTTTCATGATACCAACATAATTTGTGTGGATAATACCAATGTTTGGTAGGGATAGTAGGATCAACTTCTCATGGTGAAGGAATAGGAAGACACTTTTGAATCTCTGGTAATGAAAGTGGTTTATGAACATCTACATTATTTACTTGAGAAAATGTAGAACTAGGATGTGAACTATTGGAAATTGATGGTGAAGGAATAAACTCAATAGAACAACTAGGAGTAATGGATTTAATGGTGTGTATAATATCATAGGTATCAATAATACCATTGATGGTTTCATGTATATTCTTAGATTTCATAAGTGATTTAACTTTTAAGGGTTATGGATTTTAAGCCCTAGGTTGTTAAAGGATATGAATGTAGTAAATCAGTGTATAAAATATGCAATAAATACAACCATTCATTTGTGAAATAACTAATCTAGTACAATATTTTTAATAATATAAATTAATTAAAAAATGATTACTTGTATATAAAATGACTGAGATGAAGGCTTTAGAATTTGAAAACTAGTATATGAGCTTATCTAATTATCATAAATAGGATTTAAGTGTCAAAAACTTTCCATGATAATAGTGTCATACCTTAGACAATAGTGATATGGTGCCAGTGTCCTCTATATAAGAACTAATATATAATTATAAGATCACATATCTTTGATTTTTTTAATCCTATTCTTGTGTATACAAACCTTGTTTCATTATTTGTGACATATTTTGACTAATTTTATATGCAAACCCTAGACCTCCATGCGATTAGCATATTCGATTGGAAAAATTAGAAAAAGTGTGATGTTAACTAGGTAGGCTAGAAATCCTCAACTCCCCATTCTTATTAGAGTCTCCTACATACGAATACTCTAAAGAGGGATAAATATTGATGTAGTTATCCCCACCTATGTATTGGTGCAAGTACAAGTGAATCTAGAATGAATGCTTATTTGAGTACTTTGAGTGAGACTTGAGACTAGAAATATGTGTATTATGATAGTAGGAGGGGTTTGGATGACTATATTCATAATTAGGGTAGAATATAGATTAATAACCTTGATTGTGCACAACTTGTTGTAGGCTTGTTTATGTGTATTTGCATTTGATTTCCATCTAGTGAATAAAGGGCTAAAAAGCATGTATATATATTGATATGGTTCTTGTTTGGGTTTTTAAATATTTATAGGAGAGGCCTTTGTGTCTTTGGTATTTAAAATATACCCATTTGGTCTAAAAGGAGGTAAAAGGATAATAACACAAAACTAGGACACTAGCATTATGGAACTAGTGTCCACTTTTGGTGTTAGTGTCCAATTATGGCACTAGTGTCCAGTTGTGGTGATAATGTCCAAGTGGAAAAACATAAAGCACTAGGGGATTGCATTCCTAAGGGAGTGTTTGATACTAATTTTGAGATGTAAGGGATGTGTGTGGCCCACACGAAAGATGGATGAGTGTCTAAATCGGTCTTAAGATAGGTCTAAGGATAAGATAAGGATAGGTGTCCTTAAGTAACAATCTTAGCACTCAATTGATATTTTAGATCACTAAAATTCCCCCTATTTATTCTATAAATGTAAAAAATAAAAATGACTATGATAAAGTAAAATAAAATTACCTAATAGGTGAAGCTTTTGAATCTAAATATGTGAAGTACACTCTAATACATGTCCTACAAATGACACATGCATAAATCAGTCCTTACTTAAGATCTATCAAAATAAAATGACAAAATTGAGTAAAGAGATAAGATATAATAAAATAATGAATACACCTCACTAGGTACACAAACCAATGCATAAACCTTGTGACATCCTCTATGTGTGTATCTAGTGATCAATATCTTAGATTGAGATAAATGGATTACTCAATACCCAAATGTGGGTGGATCAATAACTCAATTTTTCCTTGAATCCATAATTTTCCACACTTATTTTGTGGATCATGACCTATGAATATCTTGGATTTGATGGATGTCTTATCCAACCCTCTTATGTTGGTGTCTTAAGAACTTAAATAGACTATGACTCCATAATTGCCTACCTATGTGTAATAGATGCATCTATAATTGAATTTATGTGATGTAACTTAATTTGTATGAATTTAACTAAAATTATATATAATTTATCTATAGAAACTTGAGAACTCTAGAATGAAAATCAACCTAGCCTCTTGAGCACTTAGCTATGTAGTTTAAGGACTACTTAGTAATGCCAACTATTAAAGATAGAGTAAGGCATCAAATTCAGTATAAAATAATTCAAATGGTGTTTTTATTGAGAACATATATAATGACATGGATTTTACCATTCCATTTGATCAACTAGTGTAAAAGTGAGCATATATAAATATTGTGCTAAATGCATGCCTCCAAAACTAATACTTAAGCATGGATTCTGGATTGAGTTGTAATAATATATATTTGAGTACCTACGACTAAAGTGTAAGTGATAATTACATGTATTATTTCACCAATATGAGCAAACTAATATGATTTTATGCAAAATTGAGCAAATAATAGATAATCTTGAATTAAATATATGTAAACCTAGATTGTACCTATTGTACTTTTCTAGAAAATCTATATTTTCTTATTTTTGGGCTATTAGATAGTAGAACCATACCTTATATAGTATCACTATGTATCTAGTGTCCACTTTTAGTGTTAGTGTTAAAATGTTCTATTTTACATCAAACTAACTCTAATCTTTGTTTGACTATTTCCCACTATATTTTCCTAAACCTAAGCTTTGAATTTTGTGCCTACGTGCTAGAAACTATAATATGAATGAATTTGGATGGCCTGATCTCTATGATAAACCCATGTAAATTACCTCTCATTTAAGGGATTTATTTAACCTATGAAATGACTATATTTAAATCAAAAATCTCTACATGGTATCTGTTAGAATGAGCATATATGATATATGTGTAATAAACCAATATACTATGTACACATGACATCATGATGTAAGGTAATCTAAGCATAATTTTATAATGTATGTTATATATAGAATTAAAATAGGTATAAATATAGATATAATCATGTACATAAATAATAAATATGAGTAATAAACTAAGTAATTACCTAGGGGGATGGGGCATGATTTATATCAAGGCATCCAAAGAGGAAGGTGAGATGTATGAGGTCCATCATGGCATCTAAAAATGGAGTGTGTATCAATAAATATACAAGGGTCATGGCCATGATGTATAAATTAAATCATACATACAACACACATGATTCATGCAAACTAGGCCAAAGGGCCACAATACAAGGGACATGGTCACATGTCACTAAATTGGAGACAATATTACATACAAGGACATGTTTAAATGTCCCACATATTCAAACAACAAGCAATTTGGCATGGAGACACACAAAATGACATGTTCAAATGTATATGTAAATAATCAAGGCACACACAAGGGCATGATAACATATCTAAAGTATACATATAATGAAAGGAAGTGGTGTAGATCTGTAGAACACTAGCATATTCAAATTCCCTTGGATAGATGTAGAAACATAAACACATAATAAAGTATAAACTAGTAAAGCTATAAATGAAAGTATGGATGAACATATGTTACAAGTATATATAAGAGAAAATATGTACATAAACTGAGTCTAGAGTAGTAGTAATTAGAAACAAACTTATCTATTATAGGATGATCAATATTAAGATATAAACAATGATAAATATGTAGTATAGAGTGTAGAAAGATATAACCTGACAATGGAAAATGTGTATAGGATGCCTCCAAATGGGTGAATGTATCAAATGAGTAACCTATGTATATGCTTCTAATGGGTAGATGCTAACAAATCTATATCCATGTGGTATACCTAGGTCATGTAAGAATATATAAACACTCAAAAATAACAAGTGAAGCTTATATGTATGATAAAATTGAATACACTAACATAGATATTATATGTAGTACTTAGAAATTCTAATAAATGTAAACATGGAAATGCATATAATCTATAATTTGTATTTTTTGAGAAAATATTTAAATATTTTTGGGTTTTTGACATACTATGTTATTTTCGTATTTTCTAGATATAAGCTATGTACAAGAAACATGAAAATGAAACTATATATAAGGATAAAGAATAACTAAAAATATGTACAAGCAGATTATATATTTTTCATATATAGAATATCCTTAGATGCCTGATGTTCAATGGATTCCTGATTTCCTTATCATTAAGTGAAGCTAAATGGTATACCTAAGGTTGAAGTTTTTATATGACTAAGTACATGACAAGATAATTTGGTTTGAATTTTCCTTGTATCTCTTATATGGAAATGATTCTTCTAAGATTTTATTTTAAAACCAAATCATTGACTTTAATTTCTCTAATGTGAACATGGCTATTGTAGACCTACTAGATTTGTTTTTGATATGCTTTAAGATGTTCTAAAATTTGGATGCATGTGTGATCCAACTATTCTAATTCATGGAGACATATTTATATGTATTTATAATCTATAATAATTCCTTTTAGGGACATATATAAGGATGGGATTTCTAGTTCCAATGGGATAACTATTTCTATGTCATATACTAGTGAATAAGGATTAGCTCCTATTTGTGTGTGAATATTAGTGAAGTTTACCCATAGTGCTTAGGCTATCTAATTATGCCAATCATTTCCAACTCAGTAACCATTTTATTAAGGATAATGTTAATTATCTCATTTGTAGCTTCTGCTTGACCATTACCCTGTGGGTAGTACAAAGTAGAAAATTTGTTCTAGATCTTGTATTTAACACAAAATATTTTCATTGTTTCATTCTTAAAATAAGTTTCATTATATTTAATGATGGTTGTTGGGAGGCTAAAATTGGAAATAATGTTGTTCATGAGAAAATGACATATGTATTCTCATTTTGTGGATTGTAATGGAATAGCCTCCACCCATTTGGTAAAGTATTATGTAGCTATAATAATGAATTTTTGACCTCCTACAGATTCTAGATTTATATTAACAATTAGATCAAATCCCCATAGCATGAATGAGCATGGGGATTTAATGGGTTGTAACTATTATGAAGGGACATGATGTAGGTTGACATGACATTGAATTTTTTTGCATAACTTAGCATATTATTTAAATTTTTGTTTCATGTTTTTCCAATAGTAACATTGTCTAAGTAATTTGTGTGATATTAATTTACCACTAAAATGGCCACCACATTCACTGTCATGCACTTGGTGAATGGCCAACTTAGCCTCTTCAACAATCAGATATCAGAGTATCCCTTAAAATATCATTTGAATATGTCCCCACTGATAATCAAATATCAAAGGGAATTTATCTATAGTTTATCCTTATCATTCCTTGTAAAAGTGTTTGGTGTAATAGATTTATGTAAAAAATTGTATATATCTTAAAAACAATTTAGGTGTTATTGTATTGCATGTAGTGACTAAAATAGTTAGAGATATGAGGCTACCATGGGATATCTATGGATATTGTAATCATTTGATAGTTAAGATAGCTTAGTCATCATTTATGTCAATAGGGATCAATGATGCTACACTAGTCATTGCATCGACATGACAATTATATTTATGAGGAATGTTTTCGATGGAGAATTTTTAAAATTGAGATTGTAAGTATTGAACCATATCTTTGTAAGGAATGAGATGTTATTATTTGGTTTTTTAAACATATATAACCTAATTCAAACCAATTTTTAATCCCTATAAACCTTAATTAATTTTATTTTTAGATCCTAGGCTACTTAAATGCCAAAGATAAGGACCTCATATTTTGTGATATTATTTTTACATGAAAAACTAATTTGATAAGTAAGGGGTATTGCATGCCCAAGTGGGTCAATGAAAACAATTCTTACCCCAAAACTATATGCACATCTATAACCATTAAAGAACATTATCCATGTGTTAGAGGTGGTATTATAAGTTGTGAAGTCATCATAAAAATCGCCATTGATAGGATTTGTTTCTAATAATAGTGTTTTCAATTAATCTATGATTATTTGGCCCTTTACTATTTTTTGTAAAATAATATTTAAGTCAAATTCTATGAGTAACATGACCCATTTTGAAATATAGCCTGAGAGATGTCATTTTGACATTAAAAATTTAAATGATTAACTCTTGTAATAACTTGTGTCTCATTATTAATCATAAAGTGCTAGAGATTTTGAGTAGCGAATACAAATGCCAAACATAGTTTTTATATTGATGAGTAATTATTTTTAGTTTAAAATTGTATGATTAATGTATTAAATATCTCTCTTTATGTTTATCATCATATTATGCTAAGAGTGTAATGAGTGCATGATCTATCACTAAGAGGTAGATGAAAAGTGGCATGTCAAGTGTTGGTGGTACTAATACAAGTGAGTTTAGCAAGTATTGTTTTAGTGCACAAAATAGTTTTTGACATGTGATATCCCATTCAAATTGTATATCATTATTAAGTAATCTGGTGAATAATTGAGTCTTATCTACTAGTTATGCCATAAAGTGATGTATTGCCTAAATCTTATCCTATAGGGAGCAAATTTTATTTAATTTTTTAGTAGGAATGTCCATGATAGATTTGAATTTATTTGGGTCAATCTTGATGTTGAATTTGGGATATTGTCAACCCTAAGATTTTACCACATGAAAACCCAAAGACACAATTCTTTGGATTTAGTCATACTTTATACTTTCTTAATCTTTTAAAAATATGTCATAAATCTATTACATGGTGTTGTTTCTATTTTTATTTTAAAACAAAGTCAATAACATAATATTAAACTATATTATGAATGAGATCATAAAAGATATGGGTCATTATCCATTGGTATGTTGATCCTACATAATTAATCCAAAAGTCATGACTATATAGTAAAAACTACCCTATGATGTGGTAAGAAAAATCTTGTTCTTCCTCAACTATCTTGATTTGATTATAGCCAATAAAACCATCCCTTAAATAGAGAATTTTACAACAAGTTGTGGATTCCACTATCATATCAATATTTGGTAGAGAAAAATCATCCTCAGAACATCATTTATTTAAGACTCTATAATCACAACATCAGAGTTGGCCACTGCATTTAATAATTAGGATAATGTTAGAAACCCATTGGGGATGAGGAACTGATCCAATAAAATTAACATAAAAGATCCATTGGATCTAATATTTAACTAAAAGAGATACCTTAGGATGCATTTTTAGAATTTTTTGTTTAACTAGATTTGCATTAGGATAATATTATGTACTACGATTGAAGGATCAATGCCATGCATATCATAATAAGTGAAAGTAAAAACATCAAGGAAGTCCTTATACATACATACATACATATATATATATATATATATATATATATATATATATATATATATATATATTCTTAATTAATCTAGTGTACTATAATTTAAGGATTAATGTCATGCATATCAGAATAGGCAAAAGTGAAAACTTCAAGGAAGTCCTCTAAAATATATCAAATATATATCTTCTTATTTACGTAAGGTAATTACCAATAATATGATGTGATTATTAGTATTAGTTCCATAATTTAATAATGGTATATTTATTAAATAATGTAGATCAATCAACAATGTATGATGTTGCATGGATTCTACCATCTATGTCACGTGAAATGTCATCTAAAATATTTGAGTCCTAACCAAAGAATGCCTAGGTATTTATGGAATGAGGAAACCTATTCTTATGATATAATTAAGGGATATCCTCATATGTACATATGAATTATAAGAGATAACCATCAGTAGTGAATTCATTGAAAGTAGGTAAATCCATAGAAATGATATCATCAATAAGATTGACCTAAACAATTGAAAGTGTAGAAACATGATTTACTATACTATCTATTGTGGAATTGGTGGAAAAAACATTATATGATAATAATCATGGTGAGAAAACTTGAAGTTATATGTTATATCTTTATATTTGAGTCCTTGCCTACTTTATTGATCATATACCTTAATAAGATTAAGAATTTCCTATTCACGTTTTCCAAGTCCCTATCTTTTGTAACCCATTTTTTGGAAATATCTCAATGTAAATGGAGAAGTGATTATATTATCATGTTCTATATAGATTTATATGGGATTTATACATAAAATATAAATAGTAGACTAGAGGGGTATTGTAGCAAAATCCATGTGAAGAATATACTTGTGTGAAGGCTTTATATGCTGATAATTTTGAATGGTTCTTGATCGATAGGGCATGTGTAGATATGAACTTTATAGATGAAATTTAAACATGAATGTAAATTTTATTGAACCACATTCATATCATGAATCTAAGGTCTTCGAAGTAAGATGTTTTAATTAAGACAATCAAGCATAACTTGAGATGTCGTAGGTAGTGTTCTAGGTCCCAATGTGAGGTTTAGTGTGATTTGACCCAAAAAATTGTATGGTATATTATCAAACCCTAAGATATTCATATTAGAAGGATTCGATCCATTGTAAACTAACATGCATTTGACAACAACCTCTTTAATTCATAATAAAATGTAGAGATGCATGCATAGATTTATGATGTTTTGAGATGGGAGGTATTTTTTTAATGAAATATGATCTTTAGTCCATTTCATATTATTGATTATGTAAGAAATAAAATATATCTATATTTTGTGAGGCACTTTAGTATCATGGAGTGTTGCATACAAATATCTTTGTATGTGTCAAAATGCTTTAAGAGATCTAAAATCAAAATTATGGATAAATAAACACTAATTTGGTAATTAAAATTATGTTCATGGATTTTTATAAGATACCATGATTTAGGATCACATGTGGAAATCATATCATGGATCATAGGGTCTAATATGAGTGTAGAGATGATATTAGAGGTGGGATAGTATTTAGATGTGTAGGGTTGAGAATTATAATGGATAAGTGATACAACTAATGTTATATTATGTATAGTAGCGATAGGTAAGGATTAAAAGTGAACCAAAGAGAAAAAATCATCTAAATGAGACTTGTTAATTTTAGGTAGTGAGTTTGGTATCTTATGTAATATATCCTCTATGTGTTTAAAGATTTGTTCCTAAATTGAATTCCACAAAAGAGAAAAATAGCATGATAGAGAGATAATGAAACATGACACATAGTCTAACTGATATAAAGCATCATGTATGTATGTTTTTATATCTTCTTAAAGTTCATTTCAAATTAAAGGAAACACATATGTAAATGAAAGTAATAAAATTTTCAGCAAAAAGTGATAAACTTAATTTGTCATTATTATCATGACTATACCAAATAAAAATTTGAAGATATATGGATCTAAAATCTAAATATGGACCCTATAATGATGGAAATAACAACCCTAAAGGTAGTATAGGGTTATGGTTTATGAAAATTTTGAATAAATTTGAATTCACCAAATGATTTAAATTTTAAGGGTTGTCGATTTTAAGCCATAGGTTGTTAAAGGGTCTAAGTAGAATAAATCAAGGTATAAAATAGGAAATAATTATAGCCACTATTTTGTGAAATAACTAATCTAATATGATATTTATAATAATAACAATGAATGAATAAATTAGTACTTAGCTAGAAACTAATTGAGATGAAGGATCTAAATGTTGCAAACAAGTACAAGAGTTGTTCTAAGTGTTGTAAATAGGATGAAAGTGTCAGAAACCATCCTAAAAAACACCATCATACCTTGGATGGTATTGATATGGTGGTAGTGTGAAATTTTTGTGCTAATGTTATTTATGTAAGAACTAATCTATACTTTTAGGAACAACCATGTTTGAGTCTTCTAAGCCTATTCCTATGTGGAAAAACCATACTTTGTTGTTTGTGACCTATTTTGACTAATTTTCTATGTAAACCTACACCTTCATGTGATTAGGGTATTTGAATGGTAGAAGTAGAAAAAAGTGTGATGTTATCTAGGTAGGATGGACACTCTCAACACCCCACTGTAATGATATTTTTATACATAACAATACTCTAAGGAGGTATCAAGATCGATGTATTTCTCCCCCCTTAAGTGATAGTGCAAGTATAAGTGAAGTTAGTATGAATGATAATTTGAGTGATTTGGGTGAGGTTTGAGACTATAAATCTATGTATTCTAAGCTTAGGATGGATGTATATGATTATATGTATAATTAGGGAAGAATAGTGATTAATAACCTTGATTGTGGATAACTTGTTCTGATCTTATTTTTTTGTATTTGAATTTGATTTCCATCTAGTGAATAATAGGATAAAATTCATGTATATATATTGATACGGTGCTTGTGCAAATTTTGAAATAGTTATAGGCCAACTCTATGTGTATTTTGGATTAAAAAGGTATTTTTTTGCGTTAAAAAGATAAAAAAGGACAATAGTGTCAAACTAGAACACTAGCATTGTGGAAATAATGTCCACTTTTGGCACTAATGTCTAGGTGGTAGAACTTGAGGCAATAGGGGTTTGGGTGCCTAAAGGAGGACCTGAGATTGAATTTTAGATGTATAAGGATGCATGTGGCCTACATAAAAGTTGGATATGTGTATAAATAGGCCCTAAGATAGGTTTGTCAATAAGCTAGGCTTGGGTGGACTTAAGTAACACTCTTAGCACTCAAGCGACATTGTAGATTACTATAATAAGCATTCAACTTATATTAAAATGGTGTGAAGTCTCGAATTATCACATGAGAAAATATTAATGTTTATCTTGGTCGAGGGATTATTCTCAATATTTTGAATAAGTAATTAAGGGTGAAGATCATTAATGAGCAAATCAAAAAGATTGTCATCTAACATGTTATTATCAAATTTATTAGATAAGGTATTACTCATTTATTAAACACTTGGGTTTTTTAGATTCTAATTATTTACAATTAATAAAATGAGCTAGGCTATTTTTAGGAAGATCATTAGTTTGAAATTATTTAACCAGTGCATTGACTAAGTCTTCCAATCTAGAAATAAAATAGTTTTTTAGTTGATTATACCAGTATAAGGCATCACCTAAAAAGGTTTTATCTAATATCTTGGTGGAAAAAAGGTATTGAGATTAAACCAATCATTATATGAGTTTATAAAATCTTTAGAATGTAAAACTATATCAATTAATCCATTTAAAGTAATAGTGAGAACTCTACCACTTATGTCAATGTCTATAATTTGAGTAACTAGTAGTTCATTTTGTAAATGTTTAATATCCTTGTTTAGAAGTGGTGGTTGGGGTACAAGATTATTATGTGCATATATAGGGGTGTGGGCCATTACTATTTTATAATTATCATTGAGTAGGTTGAAAATGATTTTGGAAATGCATTGATTAGTTTTTCATTTACATAATTTGATGGGAGCTATTAGTTTGAAAAGTAGCCATTTGGTTTAAGGTTTGTAAATAAAAAATTTAGTATTAATAGTGTTATTACTAGTAGAAGAATCATGGGATGCATAGTGGTATGAGATCCAATGATAGTTGGAGATACACTAATAGCTATATTAATTTGAGTATTAATGCAGGCATTTTGAGTAGATCCACTAAAGGTTATTACTTCCATGTTTATGGAAGTGGCTAACATGGTGGATGAAGAAGGCATGGAAGAGGAAGACATTATATCATAATAAGGCATAAAATAAGAAAAAGGTTTAATGGAAGTCATAGGGTGACTTACCCCAAATCATATAGAAAAACTATGTAAAGGTGAAGGGGGATCCCCAGTGTGAGGTCCCATCATGACATTATCTATTACTATAATATCCTTACCCTATAATTGAGGGTTTTTCCTAATAAAAAGGATAATTTCAATATTATATTCAAGATCATATTCATCCTCTACCATAGGTATAAATAGAGGAATAAGGGAATAAGAAGAAGGATGAGTCCCATAGTTCTTAGTTCTAGTAGTAACATGGATGTTGTTAAGATCAAGATTATCTACCATATGATAAGGTACATATGTTTTAGAGGATTTATGAGGATTATTAAGAATCATCATATTAGGTTGATTTTATTTCCAAACTTTATCAAAAAGGTGTTACATGATTAATAAACTAATAAAAGAAACTTATTTAGACACATACTAAAAAGGTAAAGGTTAATAGGCTATTAATTAGACTGATCTATAGATCTAGTTTGGTGAACATGAAAAATGAATATTTTAGAAAACTACTAGGTCGAATTAGTTGATTTAGTTAGATAGGATAAAATAATAGTCTAGAAACCTACTAGATTGATCTAGTTAATACAGTTTGAGTAGACAAGATAAAATAGTAGTTTGAAAACATATTGGATTGAACTAGTTGATCTAGTTAATGATACATGATAAAAAATGGTTTGGAAACCTACTAGATCAATCTAGTTAATCTAGTTGAGTAAACAAGATAAAATAACAACTCACTATATTGAGCTAACTAATCTAGTTCTATAAGTACACAAAAAATTAAATTATTAAAAACTAGATGATTTAGTTGAAAAATATAAGTAAAACAAACATAGAATATAAGATCGAGTAATGCTAGTCAATGTAATCTATTCACACATAGTCAAGTAGATAGAGTTGGTTAATCTAGTCGAAACACACACATCACAGAATATATCAACACTAGCTAATATAGTTTTTAATACAATAGAGAATAGCAAACATCAAGTATAAAATGTAATTTTATAATTAATATTTCTAAATAATTAATCAAAAATAAGATCAAAAAGTTGTACTAAAAGGTTATGTTTGACAATGTGGGCTTCCAAAGATATGTACTTATCCATCAGATAGTGACAACCCAATGTTTAGAGTGATAACTATGAAGTAAGTTCCATTACCATGGCCCACTAAACCTAATTTCAAGGGTAAGTCAAAAATAGCTTCTCAATGCTAACCACTAATTGATGCAATAAATAATCAATTGGATGGATGGATTCCTAAGGTTCAATACAAATGGAAATCTTAGGCATTTTTCAAATACTATGAGGTACATAGAAACTAAATACCATGTTTAGATCTGTATTATAGCTATGAGTATTGGGTAAATCTCCTCATGTCATGATATATATAAATGATAGACAAATAACATAAAAATAATACCAGGAATCCTTTCATGATAGTAGTTAAGTAGTTTTTAAAATGTTAGTACATAGTTTCTAGGGAATGACATACAAGATGAAAATACAAGTGAAAAAATAATTTGTCAAAAAACAAGTTGGAATTTTTGAAATAAAATAAACAAGTAGCCAAATATTTATTTAAAAATTGAAAGTTATTGTAATTTATATGAAAATAGAGGTTAATTTCCTATTATTATTCTAAAAAAATGAAACACACAAAATAAGATCGAGAAGATTGATCTAGTTGAGAAAATAGTATAAAATAGAATCAAGCTGGTCAACACAGTCTATTAAAAAATATGTCATCAACAAACTAAATCAACTAGGTCAATTTACTTTGTTGGTAGAAATAAAAGATGAAAAACTAGATTGAGCTAGTTGATTTAGTTTACTAAATGGTTTTGGTTTAATAGAATTGACAACTGAAGAAAATGTTAAGTTTTTTTTTAATTTTGAACTAAAATTAATGAATCACAAATTGATTAAGATTGAAAAAATGAAAATGCTAAGTTATTAGTAATTAACCTAGAATATAGAGTATGATCGATAAGGTTGATTTAGTTATATCACTAAAAGTGTTGAATTTTTGTTGACTTGATCATCTAGGTGGTATTTTAGTCCTATAAAGGTATAAAACTAAAATAGATTGATCTAGTCTGAATAAAAGTTTTATACTAAAGATAGCAAAATAAAACTAGAACAATTAGATCAATTTTTTTGGCTAAGATTAAAAATTCAAATATTACAAACTAAATGAAATCGAGTAAATTAGTTTAGTTGATTGTAAGTAAAATGAAAAAAAGAGGAAAAATTATAGGATCGACCAAATTGATTGAGTTGGTTGAAACTCAAACTTATAAACAAAATATAAAACTAGGTTAACCATGTGACCTACTTAACTAAAAATTATGTACCTACAGACACAAAAAATGACTAAATTAACTAAATCGATCTAGTTAGTTGAAATCCTAGGCTTATAGATAGAGAAAAAGGCTAGATCAACTAGCTAGATCTAGTTAGTTGAGAAAGAAACCTTTATTTAGAAAATTAAACTTGATCCACCTACTTGATCTAGTTGATTGTGATTTAAAAATTTAAAATGCAAGGGTTAGATTCATGTGCGGTTTAATAAAATGTATACAAAAAATTAGTATGGATCTATGACTTATCCTACTTAGTGAATTCCAAGCTCATATAAGGTAATGTTACCAAAAACTCACTACATAGATATTTATGTTAGTACATGACCACTTCAGATCTGTTAAACCTACCTAAGAGATATATTATCACTCAAAACCACTACAGATGCATCTAAATCATCTAATCAAGTATCACCACAAAATAATCTTAGCTAGGTATAAAATACATAAAATAAATCTAATCTAGTACTTACTAAAGTTTGTTGCACAAAGGAGGATAGTTAAACAAAAAAAACATAGCATGCAAAGGAAAACTCTAGTCAAGTCAATGTAGATATAATTGTAATAAAGGAGGAATACATTATAATTATTAATTTGTGTAATATCTATCTAACAAAATGAAAGAGTAAGATTTAGTAACACTTACCTTGAATGAAATTATTGTGTCTCAATATATCTCTTGGCCAATAGTGATTTAAAAGATGTTTTTGTGGATTTATAAGGATCACACTATAAAAATAAACTCTAGACTAAAATACACTTACTTTTCATCCAATACTTTCCCATAAGACAAGATTCTTTCCTTCCAAGATAAAACCATAAGTAATGACTGATCAAATATAGAATTTTTAGAATTACAAGATGTAATAATGAAAACATAAATGTTAATCTTTGTTAAATTAAATTGAATGTGGTATTTATAGCTAAGTATTGACCCTAAACCCTTCATAAGTTTAACCAACAATATTAACCAGCTTGATTTTGTTAGACACAAGAACTAGTTGTAAGGTCTTGAACTAAGTCAACATGGTTGATCTAGTTTAGTAAAACGACTTAAATTTTGAAAAAATATCAACCAAGTTAACTTAGTAGGGAAATAAATAAAAAGGTCATTTTCTTAGTGAGGGATTATTTGAAATGATAATTTCTTAGGGAATTGTATAAACATGATTTTTTTGCTTAGAAGGTTGGATAAAAGTGAATTGTAGTGGGTTTAGGTAATGATATAGGGACAAATAATATTACAAAGCCCCAAAGGTCTACCCACCCTTTTTTTAGTGCACCCTTTAAGGTGTGAACTCAAAAATATTAAAATTTTATAAATTCCTACAAGAGAGAAGGCATCATTAAATGATAAGGTTTAAGAAAATTGTGCTTATACACACATAATAGTCACCATAGTAATAATAATAATAATATATATAATCATTTAAAAGTAATACATGGATAACATGCATTATATGATTTATAACTTTAAACAAAATTATAATAATGCATAAAATTAATCACAATGCCAAAAATTCATTAATAAATCAAAGAGGTATCAACACACATGCACACAATTTCATAATCATGATACACACAAGCACTCATGACATAAACCAAATTTAAATTAACACAAACACATGGAAATTAGATAGACTGGAGGATCCTTGACACAATTTATGCATGATGTGACAACACACAATCAATACACTCATATAATGACACAAGATAACACTCAATGACACACAAATGAATAACCACCCAATGTAGTACTCAATAATATCATTTCATGGAGCATGAAATTTAATAGACAATGGTTATGAAACATCATGCATATATATTATCATATAATTTAATGCACAATCAAGAATCACACTATGTAATATTAATCAACATCAAACATGCATGGAACGAGCAAGGCTAGTCTACATAGTTAGTCCATGTCAACATCCCACATAGTATAACAAGTCATGTATATTCAATTTAAGTAACTAAATATGATCATTGGAATAACCATATAAAGATAAAACTTGTATAATGTACCAATATGCCCATAATGTCATAAGGTATCCCATAGGCATAGGAATGTATTATATGTATATGTCCATGTCATATGTAACATTATGTCTTAAAAAACACTCATAGATATCATAAAAATCAAGTGTATAGAGAATATATATGTAATCTATCATGCATATGATAAATAACATGAATTAACCATATAAACTAGCAACACATGGCACAAATACATCATGATTTTTTATTTTTGAATACACACACACACACATACATATATTCATATTTTTTATTTGTATTTATTTATTTATTTGAGTTATGTTAATGTTAACCAATGATACCATAAATTGGATCCTCACATGTCGCTCCTAGATAAATTATGGTAAATGTTATCCACCTTGGGTGAGTATTAACACATATATCTATATAGGCATTTGAGAAGTGACCACATTATATAATATATCCATCATGGTCATCATATCAGATATGACCTTATATACCATGTGCAAATTAAGAATCCATAGTAACACATGATATTTTTTGTACAATATCAATATAATATGGTGTTCATTTTGAAACACAAAGAATGACCTATAGAACCAACTTAGGATGTGAATAACTAGGAAACATTTTTTGTGTAGCCTAAATAGATATATCATGTAATAAAAAATTAAGAACTAATCTTTGAGGAAGATCAATTACTTGTATATGAATATATATTTTAGAATGAACCTTCTTAGTTTATATAACTAGTTGCGGGGTAGGTTTTCAAGGAAAGTCCTATGGTTAAATAAAATACTAATAGGGAAGATTTTATACTGTAACCACTTGACTATTATATATATATACTTCACACATTGATGTACCTAATATGGTACTAAAAATATCTTATAGATCTAAGGATTCCCTAGTATCATGTCAAATTCCCCCATATATGGAAAAATCAAGAATAAAGTAACCATTTTTCCAAGCCCTATAAAATGTTGTATCACAATATTCATAGTAGGGTTTTGTCTCTTACCATTATATCATTTCACTATAGTTATTGTACTAATTGAGTCTTCCTACATGTACCCAAGGCTAATAAGTAATGTCACTACGAAAGTGCTTTCACTTGACCCATTATCCACCATGACACTATTTATAGGTTATGAGTAAATACATGTAAACAAAAATAGTAACACATTAATAGAATTATAATAAACAATCTCAGGTTAATTAAATGTGATATTAGGTTTACATACTTGTGTACCCTTAAGTGTACCAAAAAAACCATCTATAGGATGTTTTTATTATTCTTTAAATGTCATATGCACCTTAAAATTAGTCTTGGTTTATTTTTCCTCATGATTTGGAAACGAATAATAAAATATCTTCAAATTCACATTCCCATTAATCAATCATAGATGTGCTAATATAATTTAGCTAAACAATATTTCATTAATTAAATCTTGAATATTATATTTTAATCAATGATTTTATTTATAATGTATCGCATGCATATGTGATAATCATAATATGCATTGATGATGAATCCCTTATATGGTGTGTTATTCATATCAACCTATTTTTAGGGAGGGAGAGATATGAGTTTTCACTCAGGTAACCTTTGCATTATTTTATGAGGAGTTTTAGATAATCATTAAAAATACCTCCTTTGAGGGGCTAATAAGATAAGTAGATTATTAGGTTTTGACACTATATTAACTATTAAAATTACCTCATTATTAATATCATTCACTTTAGATTTTAAAGTTGTTTTGATCTAAAACTTTGTATTGTACTATATTTAGTTGGAGGATTTGACCTATACTTATGTTTGTTCATAACAAGGAACATTACTTCTTGATATTTAATTGAGTGGTACAAGTCATCAAAAGATTATAATTACTTAAACATAATGGAATAATGTATTGGATCAAGTAATGTTTAATTGAATATGTCTTCAAAATCATTATCAATAATAGTATTTGTCATCTTAGAGAGCATAGTCTGTTAATGAGGCACATAGTCATTGATGGGTTCATTGGGTCCTTGATTATGTTTTGAAATTTGAACATAAGATATAGTATGACCAATAATGGTTGAAAAGTGTGTTAATAATTAATCATACAAATGATTTAAGGCATTCACTGATTAGAATTTAATTTCATAGAATCATCCCAAAACATAGTCCTAAGCCTTTCCAAAAAATACTTAGTCAACAACTTGTCATTTGATGCATAGTCCAAACATTTTGTGTGAAAGGTTGTAAGATGTAGTTATGGATCATATTTACCATCATATAATCTAAGATTAGGTGTTAAAAATCATATTTTTAAGAGATAAGTTGAGATATCTAAATCCTATGTATTATTTTAAAATATTTGAGAATCATTTGAGTGACCCAGTATAGAAGAACCTTATCCTTATTATGAAACCTTAATTTAAAGATCCTATGTATTATTTATAAGGGATTGAAAAATAGGTATACCATATTGTGTAGAAATGGATGATGTCACATGAGTAGGTATATATGAGGCATAAACTTATGTTTTTTAGGGACAACCATATAAATTATAAAAAAAACCTTTATGTTTACCCCAAATAATGAATGGGTATCACATGTTACCATAGGTGTAGACATAGATACAAGAGAAATAGAATTAGTGGTTTGAGAGCCTATGGTAGAGTTGGTACACATTAAACGTAAATTAATATCATCAGAGGGATAATTTTATTTCTTAGATGTGATATCCTTAGCATTAATTTCATTTTTACCCTATAGAATTATATTCAAGACACTATTTTGGTCGTTAGGTTATATATTGAATCATTCCATAAAATTTATAAAGGGTTACAAATTGTCTAGGATATACACCATTAATATAGTCAAGTTGTATCATATTATTATATTCATTATTATGTTTGAATTACCCTCTTCATAATCAATTTCATGTTTAGGCATATTATCATGAATAATATGTTCCTCTACTTCTATGTATTCATTGCTAATATCTACATCAATAAAAGAAGGAATTTGCATGCCATAGATTTAATCCATTTTATATTATAAACACACATGTGGCTAGGCCAAATGGATATCAGTATGATCAATTTTCACACCACCTAACCTTATGTTTTTTTAATTTTTGTTTGAGAACCTTAATAAGTTAAGAACTGATGTGTTAATTTAGATTGAATAATGTGCAATGAAGCATAAACATGGATGTAAAAGGTAGAAATTAATTTAACACTTGCACTTAATAATTATATAAAATACTAAAATGGATAATATACATAGAATTTTATTATTTTTTGTAGGTCTAAGACTGAATGTATGGGAAATAAAGGCAAGAAATTGAATTGTGAATCACTCAGATTAAAAATTAGAGTTTTGGGCCCACCTAGACAATAATGTCAGCCTCTAGTCATTATTATATGATCTTATGTTATAGATTTTAATATTTTTACTATATAAATATTATTCTTTTTTTTTGTATAGGTTATTGTGGTTACTTATTTTATGCCTATTTATATGATATAGATATTTGAATATGTGCATAATATCCATAAATATGTCTCCTTCTCTTAAAACCCTTGTATGATCTAGAGATTGAATATGTGTGTAATATCAATATATATGTCTCCTCTTAAAATCCTAAGTACATTATTGATGTAATTTTTAAGCCTAAAAATGGGATAAAATATGGGTTGAACCAAGCCAAACCACTCCCTATTGAATGGTTAAGCACTACATATTTATCCAATACTTTGAAGAGGGAATTAAAACAACATTCAATTTTCCCCATTACATGAATGTGTGTAATAGTGTTCCTTGCATGCAGGAAACACATGATATGACCTTAAATAGTTAAAAAAGTAAAAATTTGGATTGGATTTGAGGTTATCCAAACTTGGATAGGACATATTCCTTGTGATAGATGGAATAATTTCAAATAATTGGGTAGTGACTTTAAATGTGTAAGTGTTTGAGTATGCTTAAATAGATGTTTTATAAATGGGTAATAGGAATAGTATTATTTGGTATTTATATGAGACTCTTTGGGTAGTTTATTATGGAATTGAAATGGGAAATGTTTGTTTTGATCCATATGAATTATTTAAATTTGATATGTGATCATTTATTTGCATAAGATAAAACTGTTAGCTTTGGATGATATTATTGTTAATTCTATAACATACCCTAATTCCTCTAGAATCATGGAACCATTTTTTACTTCTTGTTCTACTTTTGATTATGCTTGTGGATATTTGGTATAAAAATTCTCATATTACCTAGGTGGGTTGTCTCAATTTGTGTGTCAAACTAGGTCTATAACCACTTCCATTAGATAGACCACACCTATGGAAAAGACTTCATGTAAGATACTTAGCATGAAAGCAAAATATTGACCTCCTAGTTTACTTTTAAAACATGGATTGATTAGATCTATCAATCTATTGTAAGGGTTTAATTTGGTTTGTGTATTAATTCAACCTCTAGAAACTATCCCATTGAGATGACCAAGCTCATGCAATAAAATATCATATTTTGTACTTGGTCTAAAAATGACTTTTTGATGCCCTTTTGACACTTAGATAAATTATGTGAAAACTTATCTAGACTCTTTATTAGATATTTTGTATCCATTTAATAAAATTTAAAGTTTATATACCTAATCAGATTATCAACCCCTTATTAGTATTTATGTTATGTTAAAAATTTGTCCTCCCCTTTAGACCTAATCAAAATTCAAAGTTTAATTAGGTATATGAGAGAGGCCATTTTATTTTTGTATTGTTAATTAGGTGGTTTTTATCAATTAGTTTAGTTGATGTTTGAGTGGATTTCCCATAGTTATAATTAGAGGTAAACCTTTAATTAGGTTGTGGGTGGTTGTTTGACACATTTTATTTGTGGATCATGGTTTTTAGCCCATTTAAGTCTTAAAATTTGGGCTCATAGGTAATATACCTAATTAGGGAGATATATCTATCTAGCTTAGGTCCTCTCCTCATCATGTTTCATAGTGTTATCTTGGCCTCAATCCCCAACTAGGTAGTCAGGGTTCTAAGGATAACATGCCTTAGCCAATTAGGTCATTAACCTTGATTGTGTATATGATCCTATTTTAGCATCAATTTTCACCCTTATAGAGGGTTATTCAGTCTCTCTCCAATTGAGATACAATATGGGAAAAACCCCAGGCTATAGCTCACCTATTATGGGGTTGGACCTCTAGAGAAGGTTGACTTCTTCTTGATGGATCACCTAAACTAATGTTTGCACTGAGAAAAGGGTTAGAAAGGAGGAAAGGGATCCTAATAAAGTTAAAATGGTGATGTACAAAATTTAAATGATAAATCACATAAGCATGAAGTAAAGATTAAGGAAGCATAAGATAATGCTAGCTCACACAATCTCAAAAAACTTAGCTAGTTGCATAAGTGTTTCATAAACTAGGTTCAGGAAGCAATGAATGAATGTAAAGAGGAGTTAAAAAAGTCATTGAGATCTTGCATAAATGATAGAAAAAACTCTACCTTATACCTACAACTAACTTAAAGACACCTCAAAATAAGCAAGAAAGAAATAAAATGGACATGGAAGATTCTCTTTCACAATGCCATCATGCACAAGATTTAATAGACAAAATTCATAGGGGAGAGATAGGTAAAGAAAGTATTTATTTCTTTAAGAGGTCTTTCAAAAAAAAATTGACAAGGTCTAGCCTTATAAAATGAGAGCCTTTGTTCTTCCATAATCAAGAGAGAATTTTTTATCAAAAGTCTAAGAGTCGTATTACAAATGGACAAGAATAAGATATATAGGAGAAAGGGGAAAGAGGGGGGAACACCATCTAAGATCATTAATTAAACTATCATCCTTTTTGATTTATGATATATCTTTTATCCAAATAGGGATCAATGTCTTTGAAAATAAATAAATAATCCATTATGCTCTCCAATCCCTGAATCCCTTTTCCTTTGATATTCTACACCATATTCCCTTGTTTTCATTATGAAGAAAAAGTCCTCATATCCATGGACTTGACAAAACCATGCCTAAGTCTACTTAAGTGGCTAAAAGTACTTGCTTTTCAAGGATGTGACCATATCAAAAGATGAGACACTCCTTTCAATACTCACAAATATGCCCCTTATATCAAACTTGATAATAGGTTTTACTATAGATGAAAACCAATCCAATTATTGGTTTTCCTATAGTTATCATGTTAATGAAAACCTACAGGCTATATAGTCTTAATTTTGAATCATATTTGGTTTAAATAAACCTATTCTATCTCCAAACTTTGATGGAATTGAGAACTCATTATATTCACATATCTTCTTTAAAGAAATAGTGAACATAGTCATAGAATAATATGGTGACCCCAAAAGATGGACCCTACACATTATAAATCTTTGAACCATAGGTCCATACTAAGTTTCAATAGCATTGGAACTTTATCATTGATAACCTTTGATGGTATGACTATGTCTTTTAAACTAAACTCTAATGGTGGAACATTCCATTACTTATCTTTTATTAGCATAGGTCTACTTTATATCTTGTATTTGATTGAGCTCTAATAGTGATGGGATGATCCTTGTAGGACTTGCTTTTGTTTCAACCTAGGTCACAATTATTCTTTATGAAATCCCTCGATTCAAATTTTAATTTTATTTACTAATCTTGAACTAGGCCTTCCTAATTATGACACTTGTTAGCTCCACATTATTTTATGGGATCTTGTTGTCAGTTTCATGATTTAACATGCTTTTACCACATTGCATTCTCACATTGATCCTCATGATAATTGACTTTTGACATTATGCATACCATTAATATTTTTTTGCATGGACTGCATGTGTACCATTGATTTACTTGATAGTTACCATGGTCATGACACTTGGAAAATTTTCACTTGTTCCTAGGATTTTCTAACTTGACCTCTACTTATCATTAATCTATTTTGGCATGATGGATCATGCATCATTGACCAGGTTGGACCCACTAGGTTTTCTAGTCATAATGTACCTATTATCATAAAATTCTGCACCCTAGGATACTCTATGGAGCTCTTTTAATTTTATGTAACATGGAATCATCTCTCAATTTATGGGAAACCTATAAGAGAGATGAATCTCTAAATTATGAGGGCTAGCTCCTTAGATTCATCTTTAAGTGCTTATCACCTAATCTAATGTTTGTTTATTGGAAAAGGGTAAGGATTTTGCATGAAAAGGAAACTACACTAAAGATGTGATATAACAAGACATATCCCACAAACTATCAGATTCCTACTGAGCAACAAAGCTTTCCAAGGAGAATTCTAAGCATTGAAGGATTGTAACATAGTGTTTCAATGTGAAGGTAGGCATACATAGGATAATCAACAAGATAACTGATCTATGGGTAGATTTCACACCATAAAGACAATTTAATACTTTAATAGGAGATTACTATATTAATACACTTCACATGACCTGTTAAAATTAGAACTCTTGCTTATAAATGAAGGATAAAGAGGAGTAAGGATGACACCATCACTTAGCTCCACTATACATCACTCACACACTTATAAAAAAATGATCTTAGAAAAAGATCAGACTTGTATTCAATTTTTAAAGACAAAATTCAATGTCATTCTAGTAGGGTCTCAGCATAGTAGATATGGTCTCCTTTACAGTAGCCAAGATGGCTCACATTTATACAATTTGGAAGAAAAGAGAGAGAGGAGAAGTTGAAGAGGCACAAGACAAGTGTCCAAATGTGAGGATAAGTTAAAATAATAGGAATGAGGTGGAAAAGGAGTTATGAAACTTATTTTCACATCATTTTATCCCAAAATATTCTTTTCTCCAAGTGTGGCATAACAATCTTCTTAATCATTCTCTCTTATGAAACTGCCTTCATAATGAGATTTCAAGAGCACTTAAAATCAATTTAGGGAAAAGAATTTCATGTAAATAAGGTGGAGAGATAAATTAACTTATGTGTACATGTTTCCATCCCAAATTGATCACCTTCCATAAGAATCTTTAAGTCTTGAAACTCCTTCTTGAAAAGTGGCAAAAGGAAAGAGATTGATCATGATGTCCCTTTTATAGTTAAATTTTAAACCCAAGGATAGTTTTAAATCATCTTTAATCATATAAATCAGTTACATCACCTGAAATCATCAATTCTTCTCTTAGGTGTCACAATGCCTCCTTGTCTCATTAGACCTGATTTGACTAACATAGCTAAAATTTGTATTTATCTCAATTAGGGAAATTTTTATTCATGTAATGCCTATTATTATCATAATTTATAGGAAAAAATCCATTTTTAAGCATTAATATCTCACCAAGATCCCATTTTGCCTATAGAGCCTTCGTTAGGCCTAGTCCTCTTGTAGCCCTATTTTTGCACAAATCCACTAGTGTAGGAGAATGTGCAAACTTACAGGACTAAGTGAGACAAAATTTTAGTACCATTTTCCATAATTTTTATTTTTTTCAAGTTTCATGTCTCTATACTGAAGGAAAGTGTTTTTGTTGATCCATTAGCCTTCCCAATTAGGCCTAATTAGGCCTCTTTAGCCTAGAAGACAAACAATGCTCAAAAATGGATCCTGCACTTGTGAAAGCTCCTATAAATGATTTATTAATTTTAAAATGTTTCATACCATTATCAATATCATATTTTATCCTTTGTTTCAATGTGGAAGTATGAAAACCCTAAAGTGGCCAAAAGACTAGTCTAGGTCTTTTTGCATGCTAGATAAGGAAAATTGATGTTGGGTGAGTATTGAGATTAAAATTGATTTTAAAATGATACATGAAGGTATAATACATATTATAAAAGAAAAAATCCACCTAATTATAACCTATTTACCATGAAATCATCTTCTAATTCACCTTTTCCTCATTTCTCGACTAGCAACAAACTCATGGTGACTGCAACCTTTGTGGTGAAGGGTACCATGTTTTCCCTAAAACCTTATAAAAAGGTTTTCTAGGTTTAAATTTAATTTTTAAATATTTAAAAACGTCAAATTGGTATTTTATTGGCTTTTGGTCACCAATTTCATCATTTTTCCCAATATTGTCTTCTTTGTGCATGAAGGGACTACCCCTACTCTGAGATAGAATAATGAGTATCAAGCATATTTTTATGAAAATTGAGTATTTTATAAGATTAAGGTATTAATTACCATATTTACAATTTTTTTTTCAATTCCATGTTTAAGGGGTCCAACCATCCTAATTTCTTCAAAAAAGGGGGGGGGACCTTGTTTTT
Organism: Torreya grandis; assembly: GCA_037957365.1. Taxonomy (NCBI): domain Eukaryota; kingdom Viridiplantae; phylum Streptophyta; class Pinopsida; order Cupressales; family Taxaceae; genus Torreya; species Torreya grandis. Next base: position 750,070 of record JARHVA010000908.1, on the reverse strand, counting down.
ACATGTTCTTATCCAAACCTCCTCATGGATACTCATTCCAAATATATTTGATTAATATAAGATATTAATTTATGTTAATTAACATAATTTAATGATTTTTTAACCTATTTATCCACTCAAAATCTCTCTCCTAAGTTGAATCCCCAAACTCACCTTTTGAATCAAGGCTTTCCCTACCCTGCCTATACGGACTGAGTCCATTTTGATATGATAAAAGAGTATTGGGTGGCTTGAGGATTTTTTGAACATATAAATTACATAATTTTATCATTATTAATTCACCTCACACTATTTTAAACTCTCTCTTCCTTCCTTATCCACCAAACTCTCATCATATCCCTCTCTTGCTTATGACCATGTCTAACTATGACAGTGAATAGGGTATCTTTGTTTGGGTGCCTTTATTTGGAGATCCTAAGGAAAGTTTTTAAACATTATATATTCCTTGTTTAATCTCATCATTATTAAAATTTGAAACATTCTCTAAACCTATCCTTTTTTCCCTTTTAGGCCTTCCAATTGCTTAATGTCCTTAATGGACTGAGACAGTCCTAGGACCCTACCTATAGGTGTCTTTAGGGTTGGTCATGACATGAAACTGATATCTATTGGTGATTTGAAAAAATATTTAGGTCATCCAAGTTATTGTGTTTTAAAATTTCTATTTATTCAATCCTATAAGTGCCTTAAGACTCTTCCAAGGTCCATCATTCTCATTCCACTATCTGCTCAGTTATAGGTGGTTATTTTTTCATTCATCTTAGGCTTGTTGGTTTCTTCTAGGTCAAGGTGGAATTATTTATGGATATTTATGATTATTTGGAGGTATTTATTTTATCACAAGACATAAAATTCCTTCACCTCATTTATGTTTAGGCTTATCTCATAAACTTTGAATTTTTTACCTATAGGTAGCTGTTCTTAGTCCTATACAAATAGGGTCTTGGTTGAGAAGTTTCAAAACCTAAAATTCCACCTTGGGCTTGTTATATTGTCTCATGATTTCCATTTGGATCATTTGGTATTATTTTAATCTTTATTTCATATTTGAGTATCATAAAAAATAATTTCAAAGTCATTTTCAATCAACCTCCTATAGACATCACTGCTTTTTTAAGTAGTTTTTAGCGACTTTTAGGCCTTGAAAAATCTATCTTCCACTCACCCTTTACTCTCCAAAATTGGCATGTTTGTTCTTTTAAAATATGTATAATATTTAAAATAATTATGGGAATTTATAAACCGTTTTTTTAGGCTATGTACTAATCCTAAAAAAACCAAAGAACCTTTGTTTGGTCCATTTATGGACTGAGAGGACAAAACTCAGCCACTTAAAGTTTTGAATGAAAATCCCACTTATATTTCATTATAGTATTTATGGAATAAAATATATTAGTATTGATAATTATATAACCTAAAACATACATCCCACCATTAATTTTCTGACTCACACCTATGGAAAACCTCTTGGATACCCTGTGTAAGATGACTGTAAATGCACAATCAATGAACAAGGGAATTTGAACAATTTGCTTTGAAATGACATTCATTTGATTTATCCCAAAATGAATTCAATGAAATAACCTTTAAAAAATGATTTAAAATAATTTGGAACCTACATGGATCTCCTCCCACATTTGTATCCACCTTGGTGACAAAAATTTTAATTTGAAAGTCATTAAAAGTCATTTTATTAAGCTAAAAGGTGGCCAAATGACCCTTTTAGCACCTAAAACCTAGAAATTGGTTACTTTATGACTTATAAACACATTTAAACCTATCAAATACCATTTTTATAAATTTAAAAAATAAATTGAGCCTTTGACTAAGTTTGACCATAGTTGACCAATGTTGACTTTTAGTTAACTGAGCTAGTACAAGGAGGATGGGCTTCAACAAGGACAAGGGAAAGGGTAAGTGAGACATGTAAGACAATATATGACCCCATAGGACATATTAAACCTTATATAAAAGTTTAAAATATTATGGGTTGACCATAATTTGACTTTGGAGTCAAATTAGGTCAACATTCTTGGTGATTCTTAGGGGTGGCATGCTTGCTATGCCTAAGTCCAATTGCTTAATCCTTCCATTTGGTATGGATTCATGAATATTAGTACTCTAAAAATTATATATACCTTTGGATCAAATTAAACAATATGGTTCACACACACACACACACACACACACACACACACACACACACACACACACACACACACACACACACACACACACACACACACACACACACACACACACACACACACACACAATAAAAGGAAAGGAAACACACTTGTGCTCTAAATCACTTAAGAAACACTAAAAAAAACCACTCTAAAGTGTACAAACTAGATAGAAGAAATGATCCTCCTGGATCAAAAGGAAATATTTTCATACCATCTCCTTGAAGTGGACTAGAAGATTGTGAAAGCTAATACTTAGGTCTTGTCTTAGTTTTTTTAACACCTTGGTTACTTCCCATGGTGCATACATTGACTTCATCTAGTTTTACAACCAAGAACATGTATTCAATAAAAACATACTCCTCTTGATTGATCTTAATGGTAACCATAGTCCTTAGTTAAATTGGTTTCCCATTGATTATAGACTCATTTTGATCTTCACATTCAAGCTCAACCTCAATTGGATTTTCATCATCAAGGTTGTGTTCATTTTGAAAAGGTATCTCTTAATCAAGATTTGGTGTTTCTAGCAACTAAATGTATGGGAGAGGTTATTCAAAACTTATTACCTCTCTTGGCACCTTGTATTCTCCATCCATATTATGCATTTTATCTTCTTGAGATGAATCATGATTACCTTGATCTTTTTATGGAGGTGCTCCATGATCTCCAATAGGTTCAACTAAAACATCTCCTTCAAAACTCTTCTCAAGATCTTCATGAAGTGGATATGCATCATCCAAGCTAATGAAAAATTTATCAAGGTCATCCCAAATTTCCAACTCCTCATGGTCAATATTATGGGCTTGAATTTCATCAACATTATTACCAAATTTTTTTGGAGCATCATGTTGGCTAGTGGGCACCTCCTCATCACCTTATGTTGTAGGTTGACCATCATCATCTTCCAGGAAGCATGGCAATTCATCAATCCACTCAAGGTCTACTTCTTCTTGTCTTACCATTGAAGTGTCTTATTCTTCCAAAACCTCTGTTGGCTACTCCATATCATCAACTCCTTTTTTAGTGTGTTCAAAGAACTCATTTATGATGGCATCCTCCCCAAACTCTTGAGGAGTCTTAAGAACAATTAGTTGATTACCAATTTGTGAAGGAAATAGAGAAGAGATGGTAAATAAAAAGCCTTTAGGTGCTTTATCAACCTTGTCCACATTGTTTTCTTCCTTTTCAAAGTTCATAAGAATGTTACCTTGGCTACTAGCTTCTCCATGATTTTCCTTTTGCATGAGGTTTTGTTCCTCTGATGTGAGGTAATGAATAGATATTTCTTATGTTACTAAGGCTTGACAACCTCCTCCACAATCATACACAAATTGACCTTGAGATTGTATCCAATGATCCAAATGTTCCTCTCCTTGAACCAGGTTGGTATGGATTGGAACAATAGCTTTTGTAGATGGAATAAAATTAGGATCATAGCTATTAGGTTCCCTATTGAAAATTTGATGACCTTTGTGATTGTATTAGGTATTAGGTGGAGTACTTACTTGAAATTGAGCTTGTAATAACCTGATAATTTCATATTTATCTATAGAATTTTCCACTTTATTGGGAGTGATTATAGACTTGACATTTGCATTGGGAACTTTATCTACACTTAAGGTTTCAAATGAACTATGAGATAACAAGGGCATAACAACTCTTGGGGACAAATTACCAGTTAGTATCAAAATATGTTTAGCTTTAATAGCTATCTTATATGAATCAAGAAGAGTAAATCCTCCCATTACCTATAACATGACTTCCACATTAGTGCCAATAACCTTGAGATAGGTTGGGAACAAAAATCTTGGAGGAGGCCTCATGATAGGTGTAAATATATACCATGTCCTTTGAAATATTTCATTGAAATCTCCCATAGATTCATTAGGATTTCTCCTTATCACATTCAACTAATGGATTAGTGAAATGTGATCACTCTTATTCTCAAACCTATTTACCAAAAACTCTCCAAATCCATCCCAATTTGTGATGCAACCACCTCCCAATGTCTTATACCAATCAAGTGATTTACCCTTTAGAGACATGGCAAGTAGCCTGATGTTTATGTTGAATTGAGTGATATGTAGAAGTTGAAAAAAATTTAGATGTCCCTAATGTGTTTATATGTGGTAATAGGGCCTTCTCCATTGAAGTTATGGATATTTTTGTGGCATTAGGAGGGATAAGATCGTATATAGGAAGATTGATTAGATTTTTTGTATTGAAGGCTGGGAAAGGATGTAGCCTATCCATATCTTCTTCTTATTCCTAACCATGAAATATAATGCAAATAAATTAATCTACAACAAAATATTCTCTCCTTTTGGAGTCACCAAATGTTGGATTAGAAACACCTCTATAACTTTGGGCTTGTTAAGACCAACATTCACCTTGACATGGAAGCAATTAGGACCAGTTGTCCCATTGGGTGTGCTCAAACTATTATCATAAAACATTTCAGCCTAGGATACTCTATGAAGCTCTTATAATTTATGTAACATGGAATCATCTCTCAAGTTGTGGGAAACCTAAAAGAGAGATGAATCTTTAGATTATGAGGGCTAGCTCCTTAGATTCATCTTTAAGTGATTATCACCTAATATAATTATTATTTATGGGAAAAGGGTTAGGAGTTTGCATGAAAATAAAACTACACTAAATATGTGATAAACCAAGACATATCCTATAGACTATCACATTCCTACTGAGCAATAAAGCTTTCCAAGGCCAATTTTAATCATTGAAGGATCGTAACATAGTATTTCAATGTGAAGGTAGGCATACATAAGATAATCAACAATATAAATGATCTAGGGGCATATTTTACACCACAAATACAATTTTATATTTGAATAGGAGCTTACTACATTCATACACTTCACATGACCTATTAAAATTAGAACTTCTGCTTAAAAATGAAGGATAAAGAGGAGTAAGGATGACACCATCACTTAGAAAAAAATGTTATTACTTTATAATTGGATTTATATTCAATTTTTGAAGGCAAAATACAATGTCATACTAGCAGGATCTCACCACACTAGTTGTGATCTCCTTTATAATAGCCAAAATGGCTCACATTTATAAAATTTAGAAGAAAAGAGACAGAGGAGAAGTTGAAGAAGTAAAATGACAAGTGTAAAAATGTGAGGATCAGTTAAAATAATATTAATAAGGTGGAAAAGGAGTAATGAAACTTATTTTCACATCATTTTATCCCAAAATAGCCTTTTCTCTAGGTGTGGTTTAGCAATCTTCTCAATCATTCTCTCTTATGAAACTACCTTTATAATGAGATTTAAAGATCACTTCAAAGAAATTTAGTGATAATTTTTGCATGGAAATAAGGTGGAGGAGAGATAAATTAACTTATGTGGACATGTTTCCATCCCAAATTGAGCACCTTCCTTGATGTGGCATTGAAACTCTTCCACAAGAATCTTTAAGTCTTGAAACTCCTTCTTGACAACTGGAAAAATGAAAGATTTTGATCATGAGGTTTCTTTTATAGTTAAATTTTAATCCCAAGGACACTTTTAAATCATCTTGAATAATCTAAATTAATTACATCCCCTAAAATTATCAATTCCTCTCTTAGGTGTCACAAGGCCTCCTTATCTCATTAGTCCTAATTTGACCAAAATAGCTAAAATTTGGATTCATCTCAATTTATGATATTTTTATTCATATAAGGCCTATTATTATAATATTTTACTATAAAAATACATTTTTAACCATTAATCTCTCACCAAGATCCTATTTTGCTTATAGAGCCTTCACTAGGGCTAGTCCTCTTGTAGCCCTATTTTTGCACAAATCCACTGGTGAAAGATAATGTACATATTTTTAGGACTAAGTGAGACCATTTTTTAGTATAATTTTACCTCATTTTTCTTTTTTTCAATTTTCATGGCTCTATACTCAATGAAAGTGTTTGTTTTTTTAATCCATTAGCCTTCCTAATTAGGCCTAATTAAACCTCTTTAGCCTAAAAGACCAAAAATGTTAAAAAATGACTCTTTCACATGTGAAAGATCCTGTAAATGTTTGATTAAATTTAAGAATGTTTCCTACCATGATCCATATCAAATTTTATCCTCTAGTTCATTATAGAAGTATGAAAATCCTGAAATGGCCAAAAGACTAGTCTAGGTCTTTTTGAATGCTATTTAAGAAAATGGATGTTGGGTGAGTAATGAGCTTAAAATTGATTTTAAAATTATCCATGAAGGTCTATGACATCTTATATAGGAGAAATACACCTCATTATAAACTATTTACCTTGCAATTAACTTCCAATTCACCTTTTCTTTATTTCTCCACTAGCAACAAACTAATGGTGACTGCAACCTTTGTGGTGTAGGGTACCTTATTTTCCCTCAAAAATCATATAAAAGTTTTATACATTTAAATGGATATTTTACAGCTTAAAAAACCTTAAAATGGTCTTTTATTTCCTTCTAGTCACCAATTTCATTATTTTTCCTAGAACTATCTTCTTTATTGCATGAAGGGACTGCCCCTACTCTGAGATAAAACAGTGAATATTAGGCTTATTTGTTTATTAAAATTTAGTATTTTATAATATTAAAAATTTACTAATTACAAAATTTACGAAATGGGTTTTTAAACTCCATGTTTAAGGGGTCCAACCATCCCAATTTCTTCAAAAATAGGGGAAAAAACCTTATTTTTGTATGTTCTTGTCCAAACCTCCTCATGGATACTCCTTACAAAGATCCTTGATGAATACAATGTGTTAATGTATTTTACCCTAATTTAATTATTTTTAACCTATGGATCCACTCAAAACCTCTCTCCTAAGTGGAATCCCCAAACTCACCTTTTGAAACAAGGATTTCACTACCTTGCCTATACGGTCTAGGTCCATTTTGCTATGAGAAAAGTGTCTTGGGTGGATTAAGGATGTTTTAAACATATAAATTACATAATTTTATCATGATAAATTCAACTCAAACTATTTTAAACTCTTTATTCCTTCCTTAGGCACCAAACTCTCATCATATCCCTCTCTTGCTTATGACCTTGTCTAACTATGACAGTGAACATGGTATCTTTGTTTGGGTGCCTTTATTTGGAGATTATAAGGAAGGTTTAAACAAATTATATAGTGTATTTTTAATCACCTAATTATTCCAATTTTAAAAATTATCTAAACCTAACCTTTTGGCCCTTTTAGGCATTCTAATTGCTTATTATCCTTCATGGATTGAGACAATCCCAAGACCCTACCTGTAGGTGTCTTTAGGGTTGGTTATGGCATGAAATTGGTATTTATTACTTATTTTACAACCTATTAATGTCATCCAAGTTAATAGGTTTTAACATTGATATTTATTCAATCCTATAAGTGCCTCAAGACTCTTCCAAGGTTCATCATTCTCATTCCATTGTCTGCTCAGTTGTAGGTGGTTATTTTGTCATTCATCTTAGGCCTATTGGTGTATTCTACGTCAAGATGGATTTTTTTATGGATATTTATTATTATTTTGAGATATTTATTTTCTCACAAACCATATAATTCCTTTACCTCATTCATGTTCAGGCCTATTTCATAAACTTTGACTTTTCTACCTATAGGTAGTTGCTCTCAGTCCTGTACAGACAAGGGTTTGCTTGAGAGGTTTCAAAACATGAAATTCCACCTTGGGCTTGTTATCTTGTCTCATGATTGAAATTTGGATAATTTTTTATGATTTTAATCTTTCTTTCATAGTTGAAGATCATCAAAAATAATTTCAAATTCATTTTTGAATCAATCTCCTATAGACATCACTACCTTTTTTAGTAGTTTTAAGCCACTTTTAGGCCTTGCAAAATCTATATTCCACTCACCCTTTACCATAAAAAATTGACATGGTTGTTCTTTGTGGATATTTATAATATTAAAAATAATTATGGGAATTTATAAACCAATTTTTTATGCTATGCACTAATCCCAAAAAAACCTAAGAACCTCTGTTTGGTCCATTTATGGACTGAGAGGACAAAACTTAGTCACTTAATGTTTTGAATGAAAATTCCACTTATATTTCATTATAGTCTTTCTAAAATAAAATACATGACTATTTATAATTATATAATCTTAAACATACATCCCACCATGCATTTCATGACTCACACCTCTGTAGAACCTCTTGGAGACCCTGTGTAAGATGACTGTAAATGCATAGGTAGTGAACAAGAGAATTTGAACATTTTGCTTTGAAATGGCATTGATTTGATTTCTCACAAGAGGAATTCAATTAAATATCTTTGAAAACATTATTTAAAACACATATTAAAATCCATGGATCTCTTCCCATGTTCTTATCCAATTTGTGATAAATATTTTAATTTAAAAGTCATTAAAAGTCTTTTAATTAAGCTAAAAGGTGGCCAAATGAACCTTTTAGCACCTGAAACCTAGAAAGTTGTCACTTTATGAATTTTAAAAACATTTAAACCTATGAAATACCATTTTAATAAATTTCCAAAATAAATTGAGCCCTTGACTAAGTTTGACCATAGTTGACCAATGTTGACTTTTGGTTGACTGAGCCAATACAAGGAGGATGGGATTTAACAAGGACTAGGGAAAGGGTAAGTGAGACATGTAGGACAATGTATGACCCCATAGGACAAGAAAATTTATCTAAATGTTTAAAATAGTATGGTTTGACCCAAATTTGACTTGGGGTCAAATTTGGTCAATAACACCATTATATTTCCACTCAGGTATGTAAGATTTTGACACTTATCAACCATGCATTCATCCTTGGGACATTTTAAGTCAAATGAATATTTTACATAGTTTTAACTTGACATCCCCATGCACATTCCAATCTACAAGTTCAAATTTGGAAGCTTATATCTTGAGATAGAAAACTCATCAAGATAAAAAATTTATAGGGGATGTGTATGGGACCAAAATAAACATATCCATGTATTCCTTCAGCTCTGGTCAACCTCCCAAGTGCATAAACTAAATGAAAAATCAAGCTAACCTATTTATTTCTACATGATGTTCCATAATAGTCTAGTCTCTTTAAACTTGTGTAATAAATTTGTCTATTTATAAGGCTCTAATGAACTTTTAAGACTTTGTGCAACCGTATTAATTCCCATAAATGCTTGAAACACCATGAGAACCTACTGGTATTTTTCACATGGTAATCCTATACCTATTTCCAAGCCTATGGTCCAATCATTCCATCCAAAACTTCTCTTATCTATTTAAACCATTTATAGGTAAGAGATTATTATGTGGGCCAAATTTGGACAATAATTTTGGTGACATCCTAGGATTACATACCGATTATGCAATAGACTAATGGACTTAAACTGTTTCATTTGGCATCTAGAGTCATAGTTTTTCTTTTTTTTTTAGCTTTCATGAAACTGAATAAAGGCTGACCCTTTCTAGAAGGCTTCCTCTTGAAATAACAAGGACCAAAAGGAAACAAAATAACAACTATGCCTAAAGTACTTATTGAAAGGGAAACACTCAACCAAAATAAAATGTGCACAAATAACTTAGAGGAAAGCATACAAAACTACTCTAATATGTTATAATATCATACAAAAACTACAAACTCTTCTAATAACAAGTATTTAAATGAATGCCATTAACTAGGATGGATAATACCTCTCCATCTAGTTGGGAAAGCTAAAAAGCATTATGGTTATTTACATCCATCGATCAAATAAGGACCACTCCATAAGCTTTCAAACTTGGTGTGGTTTCCTAGATTTGCCTTATTTATGTCCCACCTAATGCTACACCCCTAACCTATCACATGTATTAGGATAGGAATAGCTGACTTATGGCTTACTTATCCCTCTTTGATGTTATATATAAATTTTATATGCATTCATTTGGTTATTAGGTCAGCCTATGGAGTAACCATGGCTTAGATAGACTATATATAGGAGGTAGTGGGTAATTATTTATCATCATATTGTGAATTTTGCTTTATTAAAACTTGTGAAGGTTGCCCCCTCAAAGTGGCTTGTTTATTATCATATATTATGATATATTTCAGTCATATTTGTATCTATTTCAGCTATTATACTTTATTGTTGAAGTAATTTCATTACAAGTGGTATCACAGCTATGATTTGGGCAATCTTGTGGGTGAAACCTAATTTTTTAAAATTTGGCTATATTTCAAAAATGGTTGCAAATTTCTATGAAATGTTTTAACTAGAGATGATAAATAATTAATTTAAGCTTCCATTAAAATTTTAACTCAATTGGATCTATTTTAAAAAAATTATCACCATTTTAGGGTTTTCATAAAATTGCTCTATAGTGCACAATTCATATAATTTTTTTGAGTTATTTACATTTTTGGAAAGATTAGAAAAATTTGGCTAGGGTATGTTATTTATATGCTATGATTTTAGGCTGATGTAATTCCAAAATTGATTGGTCAAATTTGGGTCAAAAGTGCCAATCAAGGTTGACATCATAAATCCCTTTTATGGTAGGTCAACAAACTTTAACCTAAGGAAATGGTGTTGAAACTCTAGGTAAAAATCCTAAAAAGGAAGAGATGGAGTTAGAAGGGGGATGTACTAGACCCTTTGTACCAAGGTTCTCTAACATAGATCACAAAGTGAGCTATCTTGACTATAATGTGCAAGGCATCCAAAGTGAGGTGCAAGGCATACAATCTAATATGAAATCCATACAAGATATTTTGGTAGATTTCATGATGGATTTGAAAAATAATCAATCAAATCATCTAGCTATCACTATTATACAACCCCACTAGGGTGGTTCTCCCAACCATTCTACTTCAAATCCAACTACATTGCCATAGAAGAACCTATTACCAAAGGTGGATATGCACAAATTTGATGGAAAAGATCCACTCAATTGGATCAACCAAATGGAGAATTTTCTCAATCTACATCAGATACCAAGTGGATAGAAGGTTACCATGGCATCTTTGTCTCTTGAACCTAATTAATTAATTTGGTATCGATGGTTGTGTGCTAAAAATAAAAATATGACTCTCAGTGTCACCTGGTCAGTTTTTACAGAGGAATTGCAATTACACTATGGCAATAGTGTGATAGAGAATTACTTCAACCAACTACAAAAATTATGATAGACTGGCTCCATCAAGGATTGTATTCATCATTTTTAGAACCTATCCTTATGTGTGGAGATAATTTCTGAGGAGAACTTGAATGACCTATTTTTGGGTAGACTCAAGGACCACCTTCAACATGAGGTACACATGTTTAATCCACTTAAGATTTCTAATTCTTTTATAATGGCACATAGAGCTGAGGAAAAATTCATAGCCAACAAGAAGTAGCCATTCACTCACTTCAAAGATCATAACATATCAACACCAACATTTCCTCCACTTACTAGATTGACCCCTTAGCAAATTGAAGAGAAGCATGCAAAAGGATTATGTTTCGATTGTGACAATAAGTGGAGCAAAGGACATAGATGTGCTGAGAAGAATTTATTATACATTAAGGGATCCAATGAAGATGAATAAGAAGATGATGCCTCCAATGATGATAAGGAAGAGATAGAGGAGGTACCTGAAGATTCCTAACCTAAAATATCTTGTCATGCACTTACAGTTATTATCACTCCACAAACTCTTAAGGTGGTGGGTTTCCTCAAGAAATAGAAGGTGATAGTGTTGATTGATTCAAGTAGCACACATAACTTCATCAACCATAAGTTAGCCACTTGATTAAACTATTTCATCTACCTAGCACCAAAATTTTAGGTCATGATTGTAGATGGTGGCATAATTAATTATTCAGGTAAATGGCATAGTATTAAGCTTGTTATGGGTGAGTACAATCTCAATTATCCTATGTTTTTTATTCCCATGGCTAGCATAGACATTAATTTGGGAGTCTAATGGCTCACAACCTTAGGTATCATTGATATGAACTTCTAAGAACTATTCATGTGCTTTCATTTTAAAGGTAGGAAAATTAAACTACGTGGATTACAAGCAAAATCTCCACAATTGATTAGTTCACATCAGATGACTAAGATGCTAAAAAAGGGGGTAGAGGTAATTATTGCATGATTATGTTCCATAGAATTTCAACCCACACAGGCATCTACACATCTTGATCTACAAATGATTCTTGATGACCACCCATCTATTTTTGGGGCCATGCCAAAAGGACTACCACCAAAAAGAGAACATGATCATGCCATTCAACTACTTCTAGGGAGTCAACCACTAAATATTAGACCATATAGATACCCATATGCATAGAAGAGTGAAATTGAAAAGATGTTCCATGAGATGCTAGAGGTAGGGATCATCAAGCACATCTAAAGTGCATATTCATCACCAATGGTCATGGTGCAGAAGAAGGATGACACATAGAGTATGTGCCCAGATTAGAGGGAACTCCACAAGTACACCATCAAAGATAAATTTACTATTTTAGTAATTGATGATTTACTTGATGAGATGCATGGTATGAATTAATTTAGAAAATTGGATCTTCACTTGGGGTAACATCAAATTATATTCAAGGATGAAGATGTTCATAAACCTACTTTTAGAACACATGAGGGCCATTATGATTTTTTGGTAATGCCCTTTGGTCTTACAATTGCACCATTTACTTTTCAAAGCTTGATAAACACTATTTATTAGACTTTTTTAAGAAAGTTTGTGTTGTTTTTCTTTGACGACATATTGATTTATAGTTAGACATGGGAAGCACATCCAAAACATGTGAAATAGGTGTTGATAGTTTTGGAGAAGCATCAACTTTATGCAAAGCCATCCAAATGTGCTTTTGGAGTATAGGAGGTAGAGTACCTAGGTCACATTATTTCCCTTGAAGGTGTCAAAGTTGATCACCAAAAGATCAAAGCTATGATGAAATGACCCATGCCCAAACCTCTCAAAAACCTCTGAGGGTTCCAAGGACTAACAGGTTACTATTGAAAATTTGTGAAAGGTTATGGTAGCATAGTGGCTCCAATCACTACATTGTTAAAGAAGGATGCCTTCCAATAGAATGATTCCACAACTAAAGCATTTGAGAAACTAAAATTAGCTATGTGCACCACTCTAGTTCTGACTCTCCAAACTTCTCAAAGGCATTCATTATTGAATTTGATGCTTTTGGATCTAGGTTGGGAGTGGTACTAATGTGGGAAGGAAGACCCATTGCATTTGAGAGTCATCAATTCAAATGTAGAATCTACAAAAACCTCTCTACAAGAAATAAATGATGGCTAATATTCATGTAGTTAAACAATGGAGGCCCTATCTGATGGGTAGACACTTTAAGGTGAAAATGGATCATGATAGTCTCAAATACTTTTTAGAGCAAAGATTATCATCTAAGTAACAACAAAATTGGGTAACCAAAATGTTGGGTTATGATTTTGAAATCATCTACAAGAAGGGTACATATAATGTAGTAGCAGATGCACTATCTAGATGTGATACATCCATAGAAGCATTACTTTGTGCAATGTCCATATTACAAGTAGATTGGGTGGATGAAGCCAAGTTATAATGGGAGCAAGACAAGGATACACAAGATCTGATTCAAAATCTCTAACAAGGTACTTTATCCTTTAACAAATTTAAGTAGAAAGTTAATGTCATATGTTATAAGGGTAGGTTATACTTGTGCAAAAATTTAGATCTTAAGCATAAGATTATTGTAGAGATGCATGCATCTCCAATTGGGGGACACTTAGGGTTCTTGAAAACTTATCACAAAATTAAGAAAGAATTATTTTGGGAAGGACTCAAGGGAGATGTACAAAATTTTGTGGAAAAATGCTTGATATGCCAATAGAATAAAGGTGAGATAGTTAAGACCCTAGGTATGTTACAACTATTAGAGATTCCTAGTCAAAGGTGGGAGGAGGTTTCCATGGATTTCATCATATGGTTTCCTTGTTTTGAAGGTAAGAATGTTTTCTTGGTCATTGTGGATAGGCTTACAAAATATGCCCATTTTTGTGCTCTCTCACACCCATTTTCAGCAAGTACATTAGTATATATTTTTTTGGAAGTAGGTCTAAAATTACATGGAACCCCAAAAATAATTGTAAGTGATCATGATCCTATTTTCACTATTAATTTTTGGACTAAACTATTTTCCTGTTTGGGTACTCAGATAGCTCATAGCTCATCTTACCACCCCCAATCTAATAGATAAATATAAGTGGTTAACAAATGTTTAGAGGGGTATCTTTGTTGTTTTATATCAGATAAATAGGAATGTTGGGTTAAATGGCTACCACTTGCAGAATGGTGATATAACACATCTTTCCATACCTCTTCTAAAATTTCTCCATTTCTATCACTATATGGTTACCATCCACCTTCCATCACTTCTTCATTAAAGGTGCAAACCAAGGTTTGAGATGTGGAGGAGCACATTCATCATCAACAAGAGGTTTTGCCTAGTCTGAGAGAGAATTTGGCCTTGGCATAAAATAGGATGAAGCAACAAGCATATCAACACCATAGTAAGTAAAATTTTGAGGTGGGTGACTAGGTATTTGTACATTTTTAGCCTTATAAGTAGATGTCCTTGAAGTAATAGAAAAAGGACAAAAAACTTGCTCCTAAGTAATATGGCCCTTATCAGGTTCTAAAAAAAATTGGAAGTGTGGCTTACAAGCTTGAGTTACCTCATTCGTCTCACATACACCTAGTATTTCATGTTTCTTATTTGAAGGTCATTGGATAAAATGTTTCAGCCTAGATAGAGCTCCCAGAACTAGATAAAGAAGGATGAGTCATTTTAGAACTAGAGAAGATCCTCTAAATATGTACTAAGAGGTTGAAAACCAGAGAGATTAGGGAATATCTGATCAAGTGGAAGAACTTGAGCAGTGAAGATGCAACTTGGGAAGGTGAAGATTTTTTGCAACAAAATATAGAATTGTTTAACATTAAGGACAATGTTGGTTTGAAGGGGAAAGGCATGCTACACCCTTAACCTATCACAAGCATTAAGATAGGAATAGATGACTTGTGGCTTATTTATCCATCCTTAATGATATATCACATTTCTCTATGTATTCATTTGGTTAGTAGGTTGGCCTATGGATTAACCATGGCCTAAATAGACTATTTATAAGAGGTAGTGGGTAATTGTTTATCATCATATAGTGAATTATACTCTTATTGAAACTTGTGGAGGTTTCCCCCTCAAAGTGGCTTGTCTATTATCATATATTTTGATATATTTTAGTCATATTTTAATCTATTTATGCTATTTTACTTTATTGTTGAAGTAATTTCATTACACCTAAAGACTAAGTCCCCTTGTTTAAAGTTCCTTACTATGGATCTCTTATCAAAGGATTTCTTGACTTGAGCTTGATATGAATCTATTGTATTCATTGCAAGGTCCCTAGTTTATTCAAGCTCCATGAGCTCGATCATCCTCACATTCGTAGGCTCACTCCCCATTAACTCAAGGTGATGGGTCTAATGCAGGAAGTTCAAGAGAAATGGGTAATTTGTCTTACCTTCCATATATAAGGACATATGGAGAATTACCAATGGAAATTTTGGGAGTCACTCTATCATCCCATAGGGCTATCCTTAGTTTTGTATGCCATGTTCTCTGATTTTCATCCATAATTCTCTTGACAATCCCTAACAAGTTCTTATTTGTGGAATCTACCAATCCATTACCTTAGGTGTATTAATTGGAGGATGTGTTGAGCTACATGCCCAACTTAATTTCCCATTCAATTCTATTCATACCAAAAATTGCTAAAGCATTATCTAAAATTATAGTAGCTAGGACACCAAACCTGGCTACTATGTTGTCATAAAAGTCTAATACTATTGTCTCATTGGTTTCTTTCAAGGAAATTACCCCTACCCACCTAGTGAACTAGTTATTTTTAGTGAGTACCCATTTATGACCTACACTTGAAGGTGTATTTATCATCCTTATGAAGTCCAACCCCTATTTCATGAAGGGTTGTTCTACCTGAATTGGGTTGAAGGGAAGGGCTGCTAATATTTGTTTGCCTATAAATACAACACACTTTTAACATTTCCTAACCCATGCGTAGGCATCCTTTAAGAGGCTAGGCAAATAATAACAAACTCTCATTACTTTTTTTTAATTATCCTTGAAGCAAAATGACCTCCTTTAGGTCCATCATGAAACTACTCCAAGAGTTTTATCACTTGGCCATCATCTATGCACCTAATGAGTACTTAATTGAGGTCACTTAAAAAAGGAACACCATAAAATAATGCATAAGGTATTGAATAAAGATTGAAATACCTTTTATTTTCTCTATCCAAACCTTGAGGACATTATCTTATCATCAAGAAATGTGTCATGTCTTGGAGCCATCTTTTATGAAGTGGAGGTGTATCTACCTGTGAGTTATATTGTGTTACCAAAATAACTTATTTATCTTCTTGAAGATGATATACCATATGTTCACACAAGCCTTTGCCTCTTACCATATTGGTAGCTTTTATCTCTACATCATACTCCATGACTTTGGTAATCCATCCAACTCCTTTTTCATTCAAATCCTTGTTGAAGATAAAGTCCCCACTCTATGATGAGACACCATAAGATAAACCTTACTATTGGAGAGAATTGGTGTGAAATATTTCAAGCTCCTCAAAGATGAAATAACCTAATTTTATATGAAATTATACCTTACCTCATATCCCTCTATCCCTTAACTAAAAAATGTGATTGGTTGCTCAAGTCTTTCATCATTCTTATGCATTAGCATCACTGATTTATTGTCAACATTAGAAAAGGTTTACAATATGATATTCTTTGACAAGACAAGATTCATGAGGGAGGGTGATTGGGTAATGGATTAAGTAATGGCCTCAAATGCTACTTTACCTTCATTTAACCAAGTAAACATTTATCTCTTCTTTAGCATGGTAGTGATGGGTTTGACCAAGTTTTCAAAACTAGGTATAAACCTTCTCACAAAGTTTATTTTCTAAAGAAAGGTATGGATTCCTTTCTTATACTTTGGTAAAGATAAGGCTAGGATGGCACTTATTCTATCAGGGTTAATGGATTATCCCTCCTTTGAGATAATGTGACCCAATAGTTTGCCTTCATGAATAACAAATACACATTTCCTAGGATTTAAAGAGATCCCATAGTCCTTATATCTTTCAAAGATCAACTTTAGATTATCTAAGTGTTCATTGGATTTCTTGGAGAAAACTATGATGTCATCAAAGTATACCAACACTTTTTTATTTAGAAACACTTGTAAATCCATGTCCATGGCTCTTTTTAAAATTTCTCCTACATTTAACAACCCAAAAGGGATATTTTGGTAAGTATATGTGCCCACTTTATGGTGAAACCAATCTTATGATAACATTTTTCTCTAACTAGTACTTGGTTTTAACCTAAATACCCATCCAAAAGGGAGAAGTGTTCAGAACCTATAACTACCTAAAGGATTTTCTCCATAGATGGTAGGGGGTAGTGATCCTTTAAATAAACCCTATTCAGATCCCTAAAGTCAAAACACAATCTTATTTCCCCACTCATCTTCCTCATAGGTACCAAATTGGCTACCCATGAGGAGTGCTTAATAGGAAAGATGATCTTGGATTCAATTAACCTGGTCAATTCTTTCCTCATAAGATCTTCAATTTTGGGGTTCATAGGTCTCTTCTCT
The DNA here is from genome assembly GCA_037957365.1 of Torreya grandis. Taxonomy (NCBI): domain Eukaryota; kingdom Viridiplantae; phylum Streptophyta; class Pinopsida; order Cupressales; family Taxaceae; genus Torreya; species Torreya grandis. The sequence continues at coordinate 732,199 of JARHVA010000908.1, read as the reverse complement.
TACATGATAGGCTTGACATTAACCTTTAGTTTTTATAATGTGTTGGGATAGCTTGGGATCAAAACCTCTCAAGTCATTATATTCCCAAGAAAATATGTCTACACATTTTTTAATTTTTTTATAAAAGCATGCCTCTCAGTGTTAGTGCTTACCTTTCCAATCTTGAGGAGCTTGTCTTTGAATATAAGGACTATTTCATAGTTATCTTCACTTGTTGACATAATTTCCTTGTATTTTATCATATGATCTACTTCATGGAATAGACCTTTAAGGGTAACCAACCTTTTAGGAAGCTTGTTGGATTTCAACTAAATAATTTCCTCCTCATACTGATTTTGAAACTTTTTTTTCTTTATTGAGGATAACTATGCTTTCTACTATAATAAATGTGTAATCTACTTATCATTCTCAAAGACCTACTAATGATCTTCATTGTTTGGTACTAATGGTCTTACCTCAACTTTGACATGTGGCTACACCTTGGCCTTTTTTAACTCATTTGGGATATCAAATTGAGATCCCATATCTACTAATCTATCAACATGTCCATTTTAGTTCCTTGGTACTACTTGGATTTTAAAGGCCTCAAAATACTCAATTAGGTCCCACACTCTATCTTTTTGAGACTTCATCAAGTGATTTTTGGTGATTTTTTTGCCTTCAAATTGGTACACTATCATCTCACTATCCCTATAAACTTGTAATTATTTGATTCCTCTATTATTAGCCCATTCAATAACATGGATAAGGCCCTCATATTCTATTACATTACAATAATAACTGAATTAGAACATCTAAGAAGATAAATACTTGTCATTAGATGGGGATACTAGCATTACACCTAAACCCGCTCCATCTTTGCTCCTTGAACTCTCAAAGAATAATTTCCACAAGCCATTAGGATATTTTTGAGGTCTAATAAGGGATGGTATGGACTGATTCTCTTTATGTAAGTAGTACACACCCATGTCTCTTGTTGACCATTTTTACCATAGTCAAAATGGTCTAACCTCCCTATAGTCAAAATCTTAAATAGGGATTAATTATAATGTCATAAGGTGTGTTATAATTCATCTAAAGTCATTTCATATGCCATTATAGTTTTAGACATTATCTAGTTAATTAATTATGTTATTTCATATCTTAGAGGTCATTTTAGGGTCATATATGAAGTTGGAAGTGTATGGTATTCATTTGGTTCTTTATTGTGTTCATCTAGACATTTATATCTAGTGGCAAAAATTCTAAGTAGGTAGTTTACTAATGTCATCATTGCCACGTGTGGATGAATCAGGGATAAATGGTCATATGGTCATGCTCAAATTATTCATAGGTTTTTATGTGATAAATTTTAGTCCATGCATCTAAGCACAACAAAAGATATGAGGGTTCAAATTTGGCCTCTTAGACATTTCTCGCTAAGTTTCCATACTTAGGCAATTTGCAAAGGAGCTCAAATATATCCAATTAGGTAGTTTGATGATATTATATCTCACACATGTGTAAATTTCTAGAGAAAATTATCATATGGGTTTATTCAATTTGATCCCCAGAACATATGCACTAAGTTTCAAGTCATGTGATGAAGTGAGATAAAAGTTATGCATCAACAAAGTTGACTCCTCAAACATAATTCACTAAATTTCCATACTTAGCCATTTTGAACCAGACCATCATCAAAGTGTCATGAAAAATTATAAATTTGAGATCACTTGAACATTTTGTAAATGTAATTAGAAAGCTCCTAGAGATAATAGATCAAGTGGGTACAATGTTTTTAGTCTTAGGAACATCTCCAATAAATTTGGCCCCATCATGATTTCTATGCTTCAATATATAAATAATAAAAGTCAGTCAAATAATGTGATACATTCATGTAGAAGACAACTTTAAACCAATTCAAAAATCCATATGAGCCTAAATTTAATATTTTTTGGGATGTTAAATACATCTACGAGGACATCAAATGATTGTCATGTAGATGTCTAGTTTAAAACAAAACAAAAGAAATCCATTGGAGATTAAATTTGATGATCTATGATACATTAATGATAGTCACATGAAATTAAAATTATAGGAGTGATAATGTCCATTTTAAGATCATGAAGTAGTTTTTGGGTTTCAAACAATGGGTCCTAGTTGATTTAATGGTCTGTATTGCATCATATATCTTTATCCAATAGTGCAAGATGGGTCAAATAGTCAAAAAGATAGAGGGGTTAACATGTGGTATAAGCATGTGAGGATACAAATTGATAAAAAATCCTAAGAATCAATACACTTTTGACATGTGGCATAAGCTAGAATAGAGTTGATAAGTCAATAATAACATCAATAGCTAGCACTTGATTATACAGATCAAGATCGATGGTACAAGTGAGAGTCAAAGGTCAAGGAGCTATGATCAAATGAAATGTTTAAAACTATCATGATCTTAGGAATTTGGGTCAGTGTTGGATGGATATAATTGAAATTTAAAGCAAAGATATTCTAGAGGAGATCGATGAGTTGAATTTGTCTAGTTTTCATATGGACAAGATAAACACATGTCCAAACAATGACAAGAATATTTTAGAATGGAATGAGTAACGTGAGAAGGGAACACTACATGGAAAACTATGTAAGATATAGGATTATAAATTAGATAAATATATTTATACTCATTCACTATCATTATAGCTGGTAAGAATAATGACTACCAAATTTAAAGAATGAGGTCCAGGAAAGTAATGAATGACTACAAATGGTGAATACAGGTGTCTAAAATATATCTAAAATTTAAGGGAGCATGTTATGAATGTTATATCATGTCTCAAAATCCCTCAAATATTTCATATGTTTCATCTCTCCTAGTTTAGTTTCAAACACTCGAGAGATGGTCCATGATGAAAGTAGTTTCACAAAGCCTAGCTGAAGAATCTCTACACCATTTTGGAAAAGTTTGTCATGGATTATGTGGACATATATCTTAAGAATAATACATGGTCCATTTCACCCTCATTTTTACCTATAACATAACTATTTCTCATTATTGGATATGTGTTCTAGTGACTCTTGAACTTCTTTCTTTTCTTCTTTCTCTAAAGTTTTATACGTAGCTATCATTTTGGCCTTTGTAAAAATATACCACACCATGTATGGTGAAGACCTACTATATTAATGTGATATTTTTCCTTTTAACATTAATTAAATTATATTTTTAAGTTATTGAATGATTTTATAAGTGTGTAAGTAATTTATAATGATAAGAAGTGATAATCCTCTATCCTTCTTTCCTTTATCCTTCCATATTTGAGTAATAATTATTAGTCTAATAGGTCATATAGAGTGTATTTAAGTGTGTCAAAATATTTAAAGTGTATAATTATCCTTACAAAAAAAAAATTGTCTTATATTCCATTTTCCTTGTGTTGTTTCACACATCTCACCTCTATATTGAAATACTCATGTTAGAACCTTTTATATCTTTGAGACTGATTTGTATGATTTGATTTATTGTGCTTGGAATATGATAGTCACATGGAGATAATATTTGTGCATCAACTCCCATAAATTAGGTTACATTTATTAAATTTTAACTCTTTTCCCCGTAATTAAGAAGTAGTTTAAGTGATAAGCATTGCATGATACATTTAGGAAGATAGCCCTTTAAATCTATACTATAATTTTTGCAATAGGTACACCCGAATACCTTGAAATGTTCCAATTTTTCCCAAATATAAAAGAGGCTTGAATACCCTCTTCTATGGTGTAGTATTTGGTGACAATAGTTTTGGCACACCTAGTGGGACTTATTTCTAAGACAACTAGTCAAGGTTAATTCTAGTCTTGACAACATTAGCTACAATTTGATGCAATAATCAACATTTGGTGACTCAATAAAGTTAAATTTGGTTTGAGGCCACTATAATATTATAAATTTTCTCTCATAATTCATGGTTCTCACTAGGTCATCTCTAGAAGAGTTCTCAATCCCATTAACCCACTCTTTTAGCCTGAAATTCTCTTTGAAGTTCAATACCCTTATTCTAATTTGCATTTTGGGGAGCTAAAATATTTTTCTAGATAGTTTGAGGTTTAATAAATTGAGGAGATTAAAGATAATAAATATTTTGATGATTTTGAAGAATAAATGGATATACATCATGCTCTCCCTAATTTCATTATAGAAAATCCAATTTGGCTTCAAACATATGATGTTATTCTTTCTAATGCCATAAAAGGTGTACCCCTACTCAATGGTGAGAGTCACGTTACACCTAGTGAACACACTATAGATATCTCTAACTTTTGTAGCTTTTACAATATCACCCAAGAGTAAATTACTTTCAGAATTCTTACCATGTCCCTTAGAGAGAAGGCTCTTGATTGGTATAAGACTCTAGAAGGTGGATGCATCATGACATGGGATGAATTCAGAATAATTTTAACCTTAATATTTGAAAATGAGAGTGACCATGCCTCTCCCACACACCATATTAACATGATCAAAAGAGGACCCAAAGAGACAATGCATGATTTTGACTAGAGGCTTTGAAAGACTTGGAATAGATTGCCTCATCTGATGAGGCCAACTCACATCTTTGTGTTCTTAAACTATTTTAGAGATATTAGCACTATAATTTATATCATGGATCAATCCATGGGTGGTTCCACCCTCCCTAAAGAGTATGACCTTACTATCAAAGCTGAAAATTGTCTCATCTAAGATGTAAGATTACCACCTAAAGTGTCTATGTCTTAATAGTCTCATTATTCTAGTAATACTCTATATGTATCCCAAATTCCTTATGTTAATATTGGAACTAAGATTGTTCCTAGGTAGGTAAAAAATAATTTTATTTAGAAAGCAAAGTTACTAGCATTAGAGGATAAAAATAGGCAAGGAAATATGTAACAAGGTGTCCATAAAAAATTATATCCTTATCAATGGAAACATGGTCATCAATATAGAAGAGTAAGAGGCCAATGGTAAACTAATTATAGTAGGACTTCCAGTGCATATAGTCCCAAATCTACCACCAATGTAAGAGATATGGTGCCAATTCATAGTAACTTGGTACAAGGTGAAAATTAGTAGTAAGGCTAATTTATGGATGCTAAAAAAGGTGGAGATTTGTCTCTTATTTCTCATCATGAAGTTACTCCTCTCTTATATATTGAGGATGAATTTATGATGCAGAGAAGTGGAAGTAGATAGCCTCAAGAAAAGATCTTCACCAACTTCCTAGTTAAAGACAACTTCATTCTTAATCAAGGAACCTTGGCAAAAAAACACTAGATCCAAAAAAAATGCTTTATGTGGATGTAGTAATGTCCCTACAAGTTCATCCAATAATCCTCCAAAGCAATAAAGCATGGCTATAAGTTGGATAGTTCCAAGGGCTCCTACACTTCCATCAAATTAGAATGCCAAAAGGACTATTCAAGGCACTCTAAATACCTATGCTCCAAGAACTTCCTTTTCTCTAATAATATAGGAGAAATAAATTATGTATTATTTAAATATTTTAGATACATTGAAAAGTACTAAAACATCCATTTCTCTTTAGGATGTTCTACATATGCCTGGTCAGAAAGAGCTTCTATAAAAGTAGTTATCTACTATCCCTACTAGTGTCCCTCCTTCAAATAAAATTCAAAGTCATTTTATCTTTGAAAGTGTCCCTAATAACATTATTTAAACATACACTAGAGCTAATAAAACTCCTCCATTCTATCTCACTCTCATAGTTGGTGACAAGCTAGTCCATAATTGCATAGTTGATATTAGAGCTTCAACTTATGCCATGCCCAAAGTTGTGGCTAATAATATAGGCCTAAAATATAAGACACATATTAAATAATTCCTCTAAATTTATGGTATACCTACCAAAATGATATGACTAATTAAAAACTTGAAAGTCTTCTTGCACGACTATCCTATCTTTCCTATCTTGTAAGACATAATCGTTGTTGACCTCCCAACCCACATTAAAATATGCCTATCAAGGGACTTTACTACCAATATTGGTGGCTATATTTTGTATAATTAATATTTTTTGGCATTCAGGATGACCTATGGGATGAAGGTGATAATTAGGACATAACCTCTTGTAAGGTTTCATATAAAACCTTGCATCGAGACAAGTTCTAATTTGAATTATATTATTCATGAAAAGAAGGATCTATTGTAGATGATGGCACTTATTCCAAGATTTAAGGAAATTTATATTTTTTTATTGATGAATATAGTATTAACACTTATGAGAATTATCCTTATGCTCTTATGGAAGAAACTGATTTAGGAGTATATGGCATACATGAAGAAGGAATACCAACACCTCTACTTCCCAAAGAAGAAGGTGAAGAACATGAGATGTGGAATTTTTTTTTGATGGTTCAATAAGTAAAATTGGTGTAGGAGATGGTGTCATTTTATTATCTCCACATAAATATCAATACTATTACTCATATATACTTCATTTTAGTTTTACTTGTAATGTGGTCAAGTATGAAAGTTTATTTCCTGGCCTTTAATAGGCAAGGAGAAAAAGAATCAATAATTTATAGGTATATGGAGATAGTGAATTGGTTGTTAATCAAGTTATAAATTTGGTTTCTACCAATAACCATTTTATTAAGTCATATAAGCATCTGGTATGGGATTTTATTAAAGATTTTAATGCATTCAACATACACTCAGTCTCAAGGGAGTAGAATAATCTTGTTGATAGACTAGCTACCATAGGAGCTCAATTTGATACTCCAATTACCATAAAAGAGAATGGGAAGCAATCTCACATTAAGATCATTATCAAACCTTTTTTACCTTATAATGAAGTGTCTTGGTAAGTGTTTGATAGTGATAAAGACATTACATGATTCTTGCAAAATGAGGTTGAGTTTTCTTCAAGAAATCAAAAGAGACTCCAAGAATAATTGGGTGATCAGATTGTGCAGCTAAGGAAAAAGAAGATATCTAAGGGTATGGTGACCTTAGAAATTATATTCAATGAGAATTATCAAAATAATAAAGAAAAGTGGGTATGTCTACAAAAGAATATAATTATAAGAGAGTCTTGATCTTCAAAGATAGACTCCTCAAACTAAGTAAGATATGTTCTACATTAGAAAAGCAAGCATTAATTGACTTGTGTAGAGAGTTTCATGATATCTTTGATTGGGAGTATAAGGAACTAAACGTATTTTATCCTATCCTAGCACATCATAATATTGAGTTAGAACTTTGAGTTAAACTGGTTAGATAAAAAAAGACCCATCAATCTTAAGGTGGAATAACTCATGAGGTTAGAGCTCACTAAACTCCTTGAATTTGAAATAATATTTCCTATCAAGAATTCAACATGGGTATATAACCTTTTGCCTATTAATAATAAGAGTGAGGAGATAAGACTTTGTGTGTACATTAAGGATCTTTATAGGGTGTCACTCAAATATCACTATCCCTTACCCTATATGGAATAGATTTTTTAGATTATTTCTAGTTCCCAATGTTTCTCTCTTTTATATGGATACTCAAGTTATAGTGAGATTCAAGGTGATGAAGATGATCAGTTTAAGACAAAATTTACCACTAAATGGGGAACTTTTGCTTATAGTAATATGCCATTTGGTTTTTCAAATGCTAGTGTCACCTTTTAAAGAATAATGGACATGGTCTTCAAATGTTTGATTAATGAGATGTTGTTAGTTTATCTAGATGATATAACAGTGTTTTTCATGGATCATAATGAAAATATAAAACACTTGATAATTTTTTTTAAATATGCAGGTAGTATGGAGTATTTATTAATCCAAAGAATTGCATCTTTATTGTCTATGAAGGTAAGCTTTTGAGACACATTATTTCCAAAGATGGTTTGGCTATTGATCCTTAAAGGATAGAGGTTATTCTTGGAATATCATTTCCATTACATAATAAAGGTATCTAAAGTTTTTTAGGCAAGATAAATTTTGTAATGAGGATCATACCTATGTTTTCATCTTTAGTGAAATGTATCACAACCATTCTTAGAAAAAATTAGGTAAAAGAAGGTAAGATCAATTTTAAGGCCATTAAAAAATAAATTTCACAAGATCTTACTCTTATTAATCCTAACTTTTATAAATACTTCATGTTGTATTCATTTTCTAACCTTGATACTATCTCAACCATGTTAATGCAAAAGAAAGATGAGGGTGTGGATTAGCCTATTGTATTTTTTAATTCAAGGTTTTAAATATTATGAATTCAAGTACACCTTTATGGAGAAACAAGTCCTTGATATTATGAGTGGGATAAATAAGTTTAGGCATATGGTTTCAAATAAGAAAATTCATGTTATAATTTCTCATCCTAGTACTAAAGAGTTTTTTTTTAATAGAGACCTTAGTGAGAAGAGAGCAAGATAGATCACTAAGGTAATGGAATATGATGCTGACACCAAAGTAAAAATTTTGTTAAGAGGTAAAGACCTATGTGAAAACCTACCTTAAGACCTTCATGAGTCAAAATAAGAGGTTATAGTCAACCATGATTGCTCTTAACTAGCTAGTTCCTTGTATGAAAAGATATGGACACAACACGTGATCAGATTTCTTCAAAATGGTGAGTATCCTAATAATATGAGTAGATCATAAAAGAGATATTTTAGATTGAAATCCATTCCCTTTTTTATTGTGTATGGTGTAATTTTTAGAATGTAAATTAATGGTGTGCTATTTAGATGTATTGATAATGATTATTTTGGAGTGTTTCTTGAGAAGTTTCATGATGGGACAACATGAGGTCATTTTTCTCCGTGAACCATAGCTCCTAAGAAAGATCATGAGGGCTGGTTATTACTAGCCTAGACTCTTTAAGGAATACTATGCTTGGGGTGAGAAGGTGTGTATAATGTGCTTTATTTTTAGGAAAATAGAAGCTTTCAATCCTTCCTTTGAATCCAATTTAATTAGATCAACCTTTCATGTAATGGGGTCTGGATTTCATTACCATGATAAAACACCATAAAATATTGGTCAAAAATGGATACTCACATCAACTAATTATTTTAAAAGATGGTTTGAGGCATTGACATTGAAAGAAGCTAATGATAATTATATATTGGAGTTCTATGAGAGCATCATAATAAGGTTTGGCACTCCTACTATTATTTTAGATAATGCTCTTACTTTTATGGGTGATAAGACAAATAATTAGGCAAATAGTAATGGAATATTTCTAATAACTTCATCCAACTATTATCCTCAAGGTATTGGGTTGGTTGAATATACTAATAAGAACTTGATCATAATCATTGAGATAACTTTGGATCATAACTAGAGGTATTGGCACACCAAATTGAAGACAAACTTATGGTTTGATAAGATAACTCCAAATAGGTCAACAAAGAATTATCCTTTTGTGTTTGTCTATGGAAGAGAGGCCAAGTTATCTATTTCTTAAGATTTTCCTACCTTAAAATTGGCACATTAGTTAGAGATGATAGAAAACACTCCTATGGAGGTAATATTTATAGAATTAATGGTGTTGTAGGAGACTAGAGATAAGGCTCATTGAGCTTTGGAGCATCACCAAGTATTGATAAAGAGGTATTTTAACAAGAAGGGAACTCCAAGATCATTTCAAAAAGGTGACATAGTGTTGAAATGGGATGAAGATAGGGAAAAACTAGGGAAGCATACACAATTTGATACTCTATGGAGTGGACCATATGTCATCATAAAGTGCAAGAAAATAAATTATTTCTACTAAGAAATGATTAATGGAGAATAGCTACATATCCTTGTGAATGGGATGCATTTGAAATCTTTCTATTAAGTGGTAAGGTTTAGTTTTGTAAATAGTAGAGTAAGTGTGTGTTTTATTTCAATTATGTGTGTTGTGTTACCTAAATTTTTTAGTTGAACATACATTTGTTTATGATTTGTGTTTTGTCCTTTTTATTTTATATTTTTGTGTGGTGTTAAAGACATTTGTGTGCCAATCTATTATACATGTGATTTCATATCCCAGTGGATAGGATTAGGAAACTAGTCATGGCATAGCAAGCATGTAACCCTTGGGAAATCACCAAAGATGTTGACCATTTTTACCATGGTAAAAATGGGTCAACCCCCTATAGTCAAAATATTAAATAGGGGCTAATTATAATGTCATAGGGTGTTTTGTAATATATTTGATGCCATTTCATATGTCATTCCAATTCTAATCGTTGTCTATTTTAGTCCTTGTGTTATTTCATATCTTAGAGGTCATTTTAGGGTCATATATGAAAGTGGAAGTGCATGGTATTCATTTTTTTCTTCATTATGTTCATCTAGAAATCTGGGTCTAGTGGTAGGAATTTTAAATAGGCAATTTGATGATGTCATCATTACCACCTATAAAAGAGTTAGGGAGAATTGGTCATATGTTTGTGATTTAATTAGTCCCATATTGCTACCCGCTAAATTTTAGGCCATGAATTTAAGCACAATAGAAGATATGAGGGTTCAAATTTAGCCTCTCATACATTTCTCACTAAGTTTCCATACATAGCTAATTTGCAAAGGAGCTAAAATAGAACCAAATGGGAAATTTGATGATATTATATCTCACACATGTTATAGTTTATAGATAAAATGATCATATGGGTTTATTCAATTTGATCCCAATAATATATGCACTAAGTTTCTGGTCATGTGATTAAGTGAGACAAAATTTATGCAAAATCAAAGTTGGCTCCTCAAATATAATTTGCTAAATTTCCATACTTAACCATTTTGAACTAGACTATATGTAATCAAAATTGAATTATTTACATTAATTAATTTTAGATCAGATAAGATAGAGAACAAATACACTTCCGATTGGGTATACACTTATTAAGTGGGATCTTGACCAATATGGGGATCCACTAGACCCTATTAGGGGATCACTTATATCCCTTGTCACAACATATCATGCTAGGAAGGGTTCTAAATCCTACAGTATAACACAATCACACAATAACCCTAAAAGAGTACTATGATTTGATATTTCACTTATGTTGACAAATAAAAAAGTAAACTATTCTAATAACAATAAAATTAAACTAATTTAGTGCACCCCAAAGCTTGTGGCACAAAGTGGGGGATAGAACAAAATAAATAAACAAAAACTAAAATAAGCATGTATAGGAGACATATACTCATACCAATGTATATTAAATCCTAATACATGGAATAAAATTATACATACTTCATTATCTATCTACTCTTACAAAGGAGAAATAAAGTTAGGAATACTTGACTTTGAAGATGAACCTATTGAGCCTCAATCTCTCCCTTGGCCAAGGTACTTTGAAAGAGATTATTGTGGTTTATAAAATAAGCAAGATAAATCAGCTCTAGGATACACAACCTACGTAATCATCCAAAATACCTATCCATAAGACAAGATTAAATCTCCAAAGAAAGTATTGAACCCTAAATATTTATTCCTCGAGTAGAATGGTCAATAATTAGATGTTCATTCACACTTCTTTGCTTAATTCAACTCTCTCTTTTTAATAATGACAAAATGAACTTGTATATATATGTGGATCTTACCTAAAAATATTTATAAATGTTAGTTGTATTAGGTCAACCAAGTTGACCTAGCACATTTCTGAGATAACTCACTAGGTCTATGCTATGCCATCCAGGAGACTAACAAACCAAAAAAGCTAAAGTGTCCCCAAAATACACTAGGTCAACCAGGTCAACCTAGCTTGTTGAGTATGTAAAAAGGGTAACATGGTAATAAATGAAAGAATAAAACATGACAATGACTGTAATGGATAGGAAAGAGAGAAATAAGCTTAGGGTTCAAGGTTTTAAGAGATAAGAGTGTAGATGGCAAGTGGAAAAAGGAAAAACAATCTTACAAAGAATCAATGGTCTACCCACCCCTTTCTCGATGTACCCCTTAAGTTATGCACTTAGAAATATTGAGACTCAATAGGTTCTTAAAAGATACGAAGTGTCATTATTCAATAAATTTTTTAGAGTATTATGTGTATATGTATGTCCCAATAGAAGCTCGTCACGTGTCACATAAGTGCAACATGGGATGGTGCTTCAGAAATAGAACATGATAACACATAACATTGATGTTAATTATGCTGTATTAATAAGAAACTAAGATAAATTAAAGGACTAAATTGAAAAACACATTCATTTAACTTACCTTAGTGTTGTATATAAAGAAGAATATTGCAAGAAAGTGAAGGCATCCAATGTAAAACACATTAGGTGAACCTATAGAAGTTAGTGTAAAAAATAGCCAAATATTAAATTTTTTGGAAGATAGACATATGATAGTGGTTAGATTGAGATAGACATTTTAGGAAAATTATCAAATTAGGATTGGTAAGGCAATGATTAAAATATTTAAGGAAAATAAATGACAAAAAGATGGCAAATAAATGATAAAGGATAGGAAATAAATGACAAATGATAAGAAATAAATGAAAAATGATTGGAAAAAAGAAGGAAAAAAACAATAAATCATGTTTTCAAATAATTTAAAATAGAAATGACAAATGAAATATCCATGTAAGACAATTTACACAAAGGTAAGTAATAAGGTGAAAATCAAGCTCATGTAAGATAGGCATGTAATAATTAAACATAAAGAAAAATATGAAAGAATGTCGAATGAAATTTAAGTCACGATGTAATAAAAACATGAGGAAGGAATATATAAATACAAATATGTAATAATGGCAAAAGGGATACAGACTCAGCTATCCACAATAGAAAGCTAGTATAAAAAATGAAAGAAAATAATGATCCATAGTAATTCAAACATGTTTTTTAACTTCTAAGGATAGATAAAATTGAAACAAAGTAATGATAGAATGTGTTTAAGAGGTGAAGAAGGAATTTGAATAAGGGAAAATAGATTTGGAATAAAAATTTATCTATCAAAGGGTGGAAATGAAATGGGTGGAGGGGAGAATGTAAGAAAAACCAAGATAGAGAGAACTCTTTATCGAAGTCAAGACACTGAAATTTGGTTTTTCAAAAACAAGTGGACTATTGAAATTAAGGACTTTGAATAACTTATCTTAGCTATAAAAGTCTTAGGTCAACAAAAGGAACATATAGATCATCTCATGAAGGCTATATGCATGAAAATTAAAATGGACCTACCTCCCCATGACATGTTCCCTATTCTTCAGGACCCCTTATAGAGCTCTCAGTATATTTTTAAGATTGGGTGCTTACATGATAAATTAGGTATCATCATATTATTTTTTGAAATCCCTTATTCCAATCTACTAGCCTACCACACCCCAAAAGACTTCAGCTCTATCTGAAGTTGATTGTGAAGTTTGAGCTTCAATTATAGATATGATATGTGCTTGTAATCATGTATTTTTGTGTGATTTTTACTTTTAAGATTTGTATGTTTCCTTTTATATATCATTGCCTTTTGTTTCAAATGATTTGTATTTTAAATTTATTTTGATGACTTTTTCTATTCCTCCCCATATGGATTTGGAAAAACAAACAAGGGTGCTAAAAATGACTTTCATTTTAAAACTTGGGACAAGGTTTATAAGAGAGAGAACATCAAATAGCATGGGGTCTAAGAGTCTCGTAAATCTAGGTGAAATAAAAGTGCTATCTTGACTTTGACCTTATTTTATCTAATGCATAGATGAAATAAAATGGAAATCAAGAGGAATGACACATGGAAAAATTTGAATTACTTCAAATCTCAAAAAATGTTCTAAAGGTCAAAGAGAAGGGATACAATAATATTAAAGTGTGATTTATTATCATAAGAAAGAGGCAAATGGAGGAAAACATACTAACATAGATCGATATGAAAATTCCATCTAGTAAAAGAAGCAAAAGCTAAAGTTTAAGAACAAGGATCAAGAACATGAAAATAATGGTACTTTTATGAGGATGGTCAGGTCCTATCCATGGTCTTACAAATCAACTCATAAAAGAGTGACCCACGAGGGTGCTAATAATAGAAAATTGGGGGAGCCTTTTGACAAAGTACATCACATAGAAAAACCCAAATGATTCTAAAATAACATTAGCAAGTAACAACAAGAGAAAGACAAATAAGTAAAAGATGGCAATTTTGTGAGGCGTTTTAGGTCATATCCCAGGTCTTATAAAGCAACTAATAAAAGATAAACCCATGAGGGTACCAAAAGAGAAATGTCAAAATAAAAATAAGACTATGGTACATTAAGAGATAAATGCTAAAGAAAGGGGGGAAAATTATCGTAAGGCCAATAAAACAAAGAATGACATAAAAAGACAAAAAATAAAAGAGATATATAAGGGAAAAAATGAAAGCAAATGCCAAATTTGATGTGTAAGAAATCCAAAGAACATAAAGGAAAATGACGATGCTTAGGAAAATGAAAAATAATATTCATTAAAAAATTAAAACAAAAAAAGAAAAGAAACATGAGATAAAAAGAACAAATAAAATCTATGCTAACATCTATATCAAAGATGAGCATGTGAAATATAAGTCTATAAGTCTCAGAAAGTTTCATGAAGCTGAATTTGTTTGTTATTATGCATTAGATAAGAATAATGGGCATAAAAATATACCCCAAAGGGTAAGTGGATATAGGGATGGGCATCACAATATTCCCCAATATGTGAGTTGGAGTGAGGTAACATTGAATTGTTAAAATTATTTGCATTGGATTGATAGGTGCATTTGGAAATAGGTAAATGTGTTGTTTTTTAGATTTTAAATATGTTGAATGTGACATATCATGTGTATGTGAGGTATGAAGATAAAGATGATGGTCATACATGATATGCTTTGGAGTAGGTGTTTGAACTAGATATTCCTTTGGTTCATGTGGCCTAAGAGGTTGAAGTTCAATGGATGCCACGACATGTTTAAAGTTTTTCATGTTAGATATCATTTCCTTACTGGTGTAGGAAGAAGGATCAATTGTCATTTTAACATATTTAGAATATGAGGTATATGTATGGGATGATTATTGTTGTTTATTAGGTAATTTATGTTGATGTGATTCTGGTTCTTGAGATTGATTGTGAGAAGCTTGAAGATAGTCTTGATAATGTTGTTTTATGATAATATCAAGATTAAAATGTGGACCAAGAAAAGAATAAATAATAAATTAGTGAAGATCATGACAAGACTCATGAGAATGACCTATAGTAAAATGCCACCCAAAAAAATTATTTGGATTGTACCATTTTGGAATAGGTTTGGAAGGATCAAACCTCATGGGTTTAGAGGGTGCCAATTTCATCAAAAGTTATTCTATACTCAATGGAGGGTGGGGTGGGTTAAAATTGGATAAATTTTATGCTCCAATTTTAGGTTGGGGAGACTTGGATGAATCAATGCTATGGGAAGAAGATTGGAAAGCTAATTTAGTAGTTGTTTGATATGGTTCAAATTGAGTCATAAGAAAGTCTTGTCTTTTTGCTTGGTCTAAGGCTTCTTCTAAAGTTTTAGGTTAAAATATTCAAACTTTGTATTGAAGGGGAGGTTTAAGAGCTATGATAAATAGTTTTAAAATAGTGTCATAATTCATGTTATGGTCCACCTTATGATTAAGAGACTTCCATATTTTAATGAAAATATGAGTAATTTAATTAGAATGTTGTTTGGCATTGATGAAATAGCAAAGGTAATTTTTAAGAAGGTCATCATGTTATAATTCCTTCACTAGACCATTGAATAAATCCTCTATTTATGAGTTGGAATGTATAGGAAGTTGGTTGTACCATTTAAGTGCATCACCAACAAAGGTTTTGGCTAAGAGTTTGGTGCTAACAAAGGTGTTAGTTTTGACCCATTCCTTATAGATATTGCCAAAATACTTAAGAAATATATTAGGATCCTTATTCCCATTATATGTGATAGTTGGAGAAATGTTTCCAATATCTATGGATGTAATGAATGGGGCTAAAGGTACATTTTGAATATGTTGAAGCATTTTGTTAATCATTAGAGGTTGAGGGATGATATTCTAATTGGCATCTCTAAGAGGAGGAGAGACAAAATTTTGATTTGGTTGAGTTATGATGAATTTAGGTGGTTGTCTAATCATGTTACATAATTTTTTTTGCATGCTCATCATTTGAGATTGATTGGTTATTTGCATGATGTTCATTTATTATATAACTTGTGGAAGAAGTTGAGTTGTATCAATAGGTGGGTTTGAAGGTGGGGTATTAGTGTTGATAGGAAGAGGATTTTTAGTGTTTATGGGAAGAATAATATTTTTAGGTGGAGGATTCTGAATATTAGTGTTAATTATATTAAGTGTGGTAGAAGAAGGAAGCTTAGCCAAGACACCATTCTTCTGAGGAGTGTAAATAGTATTATCATCAATGTTTTTGAATAGTTTGGAACCATATAGATTATTAATTTGATTGGTATGGTTTAATGAAGGACTCACAATATTGGTATTGGGAGGAGGATTATGATAAAATATCTCAATTGCATTGCATTATGTAGTCAGTGGTTTAGGCTTAAGAGAAGGGGAAGGAAGAAATTGGATAGTTTCATCAGAAGTAATGAAATAAGTGAGGTTAGTATAAAATTACTTAATAATGAAATTTTATTAACTAATTTAAGGTTGTAAATATTTAATCATGATGGAACAAGACTAGATAACCACATAAGGAGAATAAAGATTGATATAAAATAGTATAGGGTCAACTGGGTCAACCTAACACATAAAAAGGGACTGTAAAACATTAAAAGGTTGACCAAGTTTATCTAATATAATTTATAGAGATTGGAAGAAAAGGTAAAATTTCTAAACCATACAAGGTTTACTAGATCAACCTAGTACAGTGGATAGAGATTGAAAAAGATACTATGTCAATAGGGTCTACCTAGTACAAGAAACAGCTTACTTGTTTTACATATATCTTTAGTTCTACTTTTCTATTTTTCAAACCATAAAATGAGTTAGATTCATGATGATGTAGGTAATATGATAAATATGACATCAGGTTGTGAATTGAAATAATATAATTTTCAAATAATGAAAAGCAATAAGTACTAAAGGGAAACAAATAGTCAATTAAATTGATAGTGGCGAATCCAATTGATGCACATAAAGAAAAATATTGCATTAATGCTAGATAATGAAATGTTTTGCACACACAATTGATCAAAGAGCAAGTAAACAACTTGAAAGTAAAACTAGCTACTTGTTCAACCTACAATGTTGATATACTAGGTCTATAGGGTCTACCTAGTATAACAAATAGGTTACTTGTTTTACATATATCTTTAGTTCTACTTTTCTATTTTTCAAACCGTAAAATGAGTTAGATTCATGATGATGTAGGTAATATGATAAATCTGATATCAATTTGTGAATTGAAATAATACACTTTGAAAATAATGAAAAGCAATAACTACTAAAGGGAAATAAATAGTCAATTGAATTGATAGTGGCCAATCCAATTGATGCACATAAAGCAAAATATTGCATTAATGCTAGATAATGAAATGTTTTTCACACACAATTGATCAAAGAGCAAGTAAACAACTTGAAAGTAAAACTAGTTACTTGGTCAACCTACAATGTTGATTAGATTATTAAGAATGATTTTAAATGTTAGGGAGTTGGCTATAAGCAAGGTATAGATAAAAATCTATGGATAGTTTCAGGTGAGTTTAGGATGAAAGGGACTATAATGGTAATTATATAGGCTTGGTATTAGGGATTACCCCATCACTTCACACACCAAAATGATAAGGGTGTTGCATGATTAGCTAGAATATACAATTAACCATGCTTTATACTTGACCAGAGCATCAAGTCAGATTCCCCCTTGGTGATGAAATCCAAGTAGGTTGTCCTGGGTAGTAAAATTTTAAAATGCTTATTGATGTTATGTGATTTGGCCATGTGTGCATAAAATAGAGATAGTGAAACTAAGTAGTTAATTAAAAACCTCCTAATTAGACTATGTGAAATATTATAAGCATGCAAATAACTAAAAGAAAAGATGTGACTAACATACAAGGTGAATTCCAACTTTGAAACAAGGTATAGTGAAGACACCATATGCATGACATACATAACTAGGCTGATAGGTTAAGATAATACTATTAAATACAAGGTCTATATAACTTATTAGGTCAACCAGGTTGACTTAGTTATTTTAGATATCATACATAACATAGAACTACATCGACCAAGTTGATCTAGTTGGTTATGCAAAGGTAGTTTTGAAGAATACAAACCTGAAAGGAAAGTATAGGAAAATAAAGATACAAAGAAATAAAAACTAACCTTGATGGTTTAGAGATGAAAATGAAGGATATTTTTGATCAAGAAACTTGAAGTAAACTATCAAAAATATGCAAACTAGGTCGAGCTGGTTGACCAAACAATACAAAAAACTACTAAAAATTGCAAAAAGTACACTAGGTTGACCTGGTTGACATAGTAGGCTTAAAAAAATGTCTAAAATGCACTAGGTAAAGATGGTTTACCTACTAGGTTAATCTAGAAGTCTATAAAATCAAAACCTATATTGGATCAAGATAATCGATCATGCTATTCAAGAACCTACTACAAAGTGGTTGACAATGTGCTAGGCCAACCTAACTGACCTAGTAGGCTAAACTAAAAGCATAAAGAGTGCTAAAAAACCATATTAGGTTGAGATGATCAATCTAATTTCTTGTTCCTACACATAGATAAAAATAACTAGATCGATAGAATCAAACTAGTGTGTCAAAATATATGATATAAATGATGAGAAAAATAATGAAATAAGTGAAAGAAATATTGCAAGGGTTAGTTTCACATTGGGTTCACTAGAATGTAATGAAGGTGAACCTAATGCTAAATAATAAAGGAAACAAAAATGGAAACATGAAGATAATCTAACTAGTGGTCGGATAGGATTCATTGCGAGTTGACCAAAATGTATGCAATAAGAATTACATGATGTACATGAATCAATCCTAGATTAGATAAGATAAAGCACACCTACACTTTTGATTGGGTATATACTTGTTAAGCGGGAGCATGATTAATATGGTGATTTTCTAGACCCAATTATGGGATCAATTATATCACTTGTCATAATATATCATGATAGGAAGGGTTCCAAAGCCTACAATTTAACACAATCACACAACAACCCTAAAATAGTTTTATGATTTGATATTTCACTTTAACAAACAAGAGAGTAAACTATTCTAATAATAGGAAAATTAAACTAATCTAGTGCATGCCAAAGATTATGGCACAAAGTTGGGGTTAGAACAAAATAAATAAACACCAAGTAAACTAAGCATACATATGATATATATACTCATGTCAATGTATATATAATCCTAATACATTAAAGAGAAGAATAAATACTACATTATTTATCTACTCTTACAAAGGAGAAATAAATTTAGAAATACTTACCTTTGAATACAAACCTATCAAGCTTCAATATCTCCCTTAGCCAAGGTGCTTCATAAGAGATTGTTGTGGTTTGTAAGGATAACCAAGATAAATTAGCTCTAGGCTACATAAGCTACCTAAGCATCCAAAATTTTCCTCACAAGACAAGATTAGAGCTCTAAAGAAAGTATTAAATCATAAATCTTTATTTCTCAAGTAGAATGGTGAATAAGAATATGTTCATTCACACTTCTTCACTTAGTTCAACTCTCTAGTTTTAATAATGATGAAGTAAACTTGTATATATAGGCAGATCTTACCTAAAAATGTTTAGACATGTTAGTTGTACTTGGTCAACCAAGTTGTTCTAGCATGTTTTCAGGATAACTCACTAGGTATGTGCTAGGTCAACTAGGAGGCTAACAAACCAAAATAGCTAAAGTTTCCCTAAAACACACTATGTCAACCAAGTCAACCTAGTTTACTGAATAGGTCAAAAGGGTAACAAGGTAAAAAATGAAGGAATAAATCATGAAAATGATTGGAATGGATAGAAAAGAGGGAAATAAGCTCAGGGTTTAAGGTTTTAGGGTACAAGAGTGTAGATGGTAAGTGGAAAAAGGAAAAATAATCTTACAAAGCACCGATGTACTACACACCCCTTAAGGTATGCACTTAGATAGATTGAGACTCAATAGGTTCTTGTAAGATACAAAGTGTCAATAATCAATAAAATTTTGAAAATATTATGTGTATACAGAGACCATCATCAAAGTGTCATGCACAGTTGCATAGGTGAGCTCACTTAAATTTTGTTTAAATGCACTTAGCAAGGTCCCAGATCCAGTAAATCAAGTGTAAGCAAGGTCTTAGGAACATCTCTAGTAAATTTGACCCCTCCATGACTTCTATGCTTCAAGATATAAATCCTCAAAGTTGGTGAAATTATGTGATACATTTGCATAAATGTCAACTTTAAGCCACTGCATAAATCCATATGATCATAAATTTGATGTTTTGTGGGATGTTAAATACATCCACGAGGACATTAAATGGCAATCATGTAGACACCAAGTTTTACACAGAGTAAAGGGAATCCATTAGGGCTTAAATTTGATGGTCTATGGGATGTCAATGATAGTCTCATGAAAAATACATAATGGGATGGAGGACTCCAATTTTAATATTTCGAAGTAGTCATTAGGTTTCAAATAGTGGGTCCTAGTTGATCTAATAGTCTATGTTGCATCATACATCTTGATCTAATAGTGTGATATGGATCAAATAGTCAAAGAGCTCAAGGGGTTGACACATGGAGTAAGCACATGAGGTTATAGACTAAAAACAAATCCTAATAATCAATGCACATTTAAAACATGGCCTAAGCTAGAACATAGTTGACAAGTCAATAGTAATATTGATGGTTGGTGCTTGATCATACATATCAAGATCAACTATGTGAGCAAGAGTCAATTTTTAAGGAGATATAATCAAATGTAATGTTTCCAACTATCATGATCTTAGGACTTTGGGTTAGTGATTGATGACTATCAGTCAAATTCAAAGTAAAGCAATTCCAGAAGAGATCAATTGGTTGAATCTGATTAGTTTTTAGATGGACAAGATGAACACATGTCCAAACGGTGACAAGCATATTTTAAAATTGAATGAGTAACATGATAAGTGAATGTTACATGGAAAACTATGTAGGATCAAGTATTCTAAATTAAAGTGAGATCTTTATACTCATGTATTGCCATGAGATCTTATATGATGTCTAAAAAGAATGGTGACTACCAAATGTGAAGAATGAGGTCCAAAAAGCAATGAACAATTACAGATGGTGAATATAGGTGTCTAAAATATAGAAATTAGTTAGGGAAACATCTTATAAGTGTTATAGTATGTTTCAAAATCCCTTAAACATTTCATGTGTCGACTCTCTTGGTTTAGTTTTAAATTCTTGAGAGATGGTACATGATGAATGTAATTTCATAAATGTTATCCAAAGAATCTATTGGTTCCCAATTGTACACCTCTCTAATCTAGCCTTGAAAATTTGAAGAAATGTGAGAAATAATGATGAGAAACCTGCTAGTATGTCATTATATATGGGGAAAGGTTAGACATTAATAATGGACCAAACTGATAAAATGACTAAGAGGCATTAACAAAGAGTATCATCAGCTTCCTACTAATTTTGGCTCTACCTGAAATAATATGAGAGGACCTAAGGGGTAATTTAATCACATGGAGAGATTATTTAATTCAACCTACATGGTGATTATTGGTACAAAGAGACATATATGTGACCTAGACATAACCAAAATTTCACACTCCACCTAGGAAGGGTTGTCATAAGGAATGCACTAATGTACTAGGTCACATTAAATCTACTAAAGATATATTTGTATATGAATGTAACTTTGATTCTAAATAATATTTAAGATATAGGTTGAACAGAAAACTTTAACACTAGTATTCAAAGCACAAAATTCAAATACATTTTAAGTATGCACGATATCATGCATTTTCATGACAAATAACACTTATAAATACAAAGGGTGTATTATTTTCAGGGTGGGATGAGGTAGGATAGTTAGATGATTATATAAAATGGAAGGTGGCATGTCAGTGGCTTCTTTTAGATAATAAGGTCTCTTACAATGTTCATGACATTATCATTAAAAAAATATGTATAAAAGACTCAAATACAATCTAATGATAAATACCAAATGGTCCCTAAAAACCTAGATCATACACTGCAACTAAACTTTCAATATACCTTTTTCTATCAAATATGTAGACCTAGGGTACCCTTAAAGGTCATTCAATAACACATTTTCAAAATTAAAAATACAAAAAGGGATTGACAACTCAAGTCTATGCTTAAGATGACAACTATTAGTAAACATAAACCCAAATATCCAATTAGTAGGACTTGTAAAACATATTACTATCATCAACAAGAAAGAGAAACCAACCACAAGCATTATCATTTATATTGAAAAGAAAATTTACACACATTAATTGTTCAAATTATGCCATGGGGACAAGAATGGTGAGTTTGCTCTTTTGACAAGGGAGACATATAAAAATTATCTTAAAACATGCTAATGGATGCACAACTATACAATTATAACCACCTTAGCAAGAGAGACAAGATCTACACACAATAGTTGATCCCAAAAACTCCCAAAGAACCTAGACTTAGAGAAAACAAAGACTTATATCAATGACTAACAAAAATATCCAATAGAAACATTTGAATAGAGGGGAAGCCCATTATTTATACATTTTTTAATCCTTCTCAAATCTACAAGTTCCAAAGTCCTACCAAGATGATCTTAGATGGAAAATATTCTAGCCATGCCTGAGAACTTCATCCATTTGAAAGAAAAGAATCATTAATTTAATTGCCTCTACAAGGAATGATGGAGATTTGCAATAAACTCTTTGATTTCAGGGCTTGAAATATCTTTTTTATAGAAATAAGGAGAAGATTCATGGTCAAGGGCCAGACAAACTTTGTATTCATGTACAACTACCTATAGATTTTGGTGAATGGTTATTTACATAGTTGGAACCTCTTAGACAAATATCTTTCCTTTTTTGTATGCCATCGAACAACCTATTCTTATAATGATGGCTCAAGAACGATCTAGTTATGACATAAAATAGAGAATGATCCATGATAATGATTAGAAATATTCACTTTGAAATGGCTCATGGACCTTCTTCTATGTTTTAAATTATTTTTGGACCAAGAAAGACCTGTCAAGTTTAAATTTTATACCAAAAATTGCCACATACCAATATTTGGCATGCCACATCAGATATAATTGGGCATCTATGGGCTCTAAGAGGGAATAATTCAAGTAATCATCTCTAGTTTAGACACATTTACTTCCTCATGTAATCTAGGCCCTTTGAAAAGTCTATCCTAGCTCGTAGCATTGGATCTACTTTCTCGAGCAAGTGTGTGCCATCAACATTGATCCAAAAGATCAAATGACATTGGTTGTCTATGGGTCTTATACTAAAATGGTTCCACTTAGAAGCTCTATGGGATTTTTACATCCAAATCTTTTAGTCTTGTTAGGCTAACATGTTCTTTCCAAGTGGTGGTCCTGTGTTCATTCTATGCTTTATTGAAAAGTCTTGATTTAATATGCACTATAGATTGGATGGTGTACACTTGAACATGCACTGTCGATGTCTAGGAACATATTCAATATTTATATTGGGACCATGCATTAAATTTTCAACCATGCCCTTATTTTGTTAGATCTCTTCATCTGATCAAAAATTCATCTTTAGATTGTAATCTATGAGATTGACCATGATTTGTTTCTATAAATAATAAAAATGTCTAAGTTTAAAATTTGAAGAACAATATAAGCTTTAAGCTAGATTATTTGAACTAATATCTTATTTATGTTAATGAACATGAATAAAATATTTAGGCCAAATTTTAGACTAAGCTCAAGACATAATAAAAGGGGGGTCGATGCTTAATATAAAAGAGACATAACATAAGGTTTCAACCTAAGGTTTCTTTGTATTAATAAATACAATGAAACTTTAGGGTAAATCCCTAGACCAAGTTAAAACATAAATAAATAGGACCCTTTAATATCACATTATTGGATCTTGCTAGGTTGGATCAATGCATGCCATTAGATTTTGATTCAAAATATCAAAAACCATTGGTTTCTCAATACTCTATCTAACACGGTTACTACATGTATCATCATCATGTTCACTTTGGGCTTGGTTTATAAACTTGACTTAATTCATCACATCAATCAAAAGGTGTATGCTTAACCACATATCAATGATTGATGGGAACATTTTTGATCCTTCTCATGCACTATAAGCTTGACCATTTGAATTTAAACTCACACCATCTCATCGTAATTTCCCAAGCAAACACGAGCCATCGATTGTGATATGTTAGGTCAAAACATGATTGTTGCCTATGGACAGTGAAAAATATAATGAAGTTAGAGCTTAGAAATGTTATAAGACTTAGGCTATAATATTAGACCAAGGTTTTGATTCATATTTAAAAATAATAATTAAGACTTTAGACTAATTATTAGACTAAGATTTAAATAAAATAGGGATTTGTTAAATAAAAATGACCACACATTAGTTCAGACCATGAGGAACTTAGGCAAAGGGATCTAAAGACATAAAAGGGACCAAGCATAGATATTTAGGCTAGGTTTGGTTGTGTAAATAAACATGACCAAGCCTTAGTATAAAAAATTAACTAAGTCCATGGCATTTTCAAATGCTTCGATGTAAAAATGTTCTCTCCAATTTTGAGTTCAAATGGAAAGACTTGGGCTAAATTTGCAAACAAGGTTTTAGGGTGATCAAAATGAACTCAACTCAGCCTTTAACTAACTAAAGGTTAGTAAAAGACCAATATTGACATTGAATCATGAAGCCTATACATAATCCATTTTAAAAGAGGGCTCCATTAAACCTACAAATTTTAAACTTAGAAATCTAATGTTAGTAATTAAGATAAGATCTAAACTAGAATCATGCACAAATATGCCAACCAAACTAGGGGTGGATGATATTCAAATAAATACAATGTGTAAACATACTAGTAACACCCTAATCAAGTGAATTTTCATAACAATATGTTTTAAAATTTAGAGATTATTTTTTAGACTTACAACTAGGCTATCCATTCCACTTGGCCAAGCACCATTGTTAAGATCTAGTCATATTTAAAACAATCCTCACACATGCAAAATTGAGATAAAATATCAAAACCTAGTCATTTTGTGTGTGTTATTTTATTCCACATACTA
Source organism: Torreya grandis (assembly GCA_037957365.1). NCBI lineage: Eukaryota > Viridiplantae > Streptophyta > Pinopsida > Cupressales > Taxaceae > Torreya > Torreya grandis. Next base: position 706,980 of record JARHVA010000908.1, on the reverse strand, counting down.
TTTTCCTTTAGATTTAGAGATTAATTTACATAATTCATATCTTTAATCATTGACATTGACTTAGAACATGTTTCAATATTCATTAACCACCATGCTTTTAGCTTAGGGAAGGCTTGGGTATTGCTCTATTTCTAGCTAAGCATCCATAGCCCTGATAGAGATTCATTTGGATCCATTTAAGGCCTTTATCCACTACCATCTAGGTATCCAAAGGCCCAATGGAGATTACCCAAAGCACATTTGCTTAAAAAGTTCCTTTTAAAATTAGCAATAAGCTCTTATTTTTGTATTTTTTGCTTTTTATAAATTATTTTCCATTTTTTTTGGAAAATATTAGGAACTAAGTTAGCCAAGTTTTAGGATTTTTTAAAGTGTCTTATCTTTAGGTAATCATCCTTGGTCATAAACTTTACCCAGGCAATGAATGTTGTTTAGGTGCAAGCATGATTGTGATTCAATAATAAAAAGTTTCATCTTATATATGTAAATGTTATCAGAATTAACCTTAGATCATAAAAAAGTTCAAAATTTTAGGGAATGATTAGTCTATTCATTTGTCTTTACCAGTCTCCCTAAATTAAAAACATCAACTTCACATTTTAGACCCATAGTCCTTTTACACCTACATTCACGACTCAAAAGTTCCTTCTTTGAGAGACTGGATGAAACCTGAGTTGAGGACTATCTTGAAAAGACTTATTGAGAGAAAATAAAAGCACAAGAGAATTCAAAAAAATAATATAAAAGTGATATATAAAAACAAGGGAAAGGAAAGAAAGAGTAAGAAAGAAACTAAATAAAAACTCTACACTAACTCAAAAAGAGCCTACCTCCATGATCAAATATAAATCATTTAATCTATTATAAAACCTTGAAATGTGACTAATTACATTTAATGTCTCATTTTTTTGGATGGGATTAGTTGTACATTTGTGTCTCTAGGCCTCATGTAACTTGAATTTTCACCTCCATTGATCTTTTGAACCCATGATCCAAAATGGACCATCGATCTTGATCTGAATGCTCAAATGCCATTGGCTACCCACTATGGCTTAAATTTGAAATCCACAAGCCCATCATTTGGTGTCTAAATGAACATCTTTGATGGGCATGTGGCCATAAAATTATAATCCCTAATTGATAGTTTTCATGAATTAAATTTGATGTTTATATACCTATAATTTGATGTCCACTTGATCATCAATGACATCTTCATGACTGTAAAATTTAAGCCCTTGATAGATAATTATCATGGCTTAAATTTGACATTTGTGTGCCCATCATTTGAGATTTTCATGACCATAAATTATGTCCATGTGAATATAAAATTTAAAACCCAATGGATGATCCTTGAACCTAATTTTGATGTCATCATGACCATTAATGATGTTTGTGCAACCATCACACTGCTTAGATAAATTTATTCAGGACTTTTTCTCCATAACATTTATTTAGGACTTTTGACTTCATTTGGCCGTTAGTTATTTGGCATTGTTGATATTTGAAATTATGTGGACAAAATATTTGAAATATTGAACTCTGAAATATTTTGGATAAAATGTCCAAAATCCTGAGCCACACAAAAAAGCTTAATACTTAGTCTTGAAACCCATCGTATAAAAATTTTGATTAGTTTAAACTCTAATTTTCCTAAAACAATTAAACCTTGAATTCATTTTGGCCTTTTTATATGAGAAAAATGCTAGAAGGAATTAACCCTTTGGAATTTTTTTCATAGGAAAAATTCTTGAAATAAATGGACCTTACACTTTTATTGAAGGAATTAGACTTGGCTCTTTTATCAAAGAAATTAGACCTTTACACTTTTGATGAAGGGTAAGTGCCCTTAAATTTTTTTGTTAAACACTTATCCTAATGAAAATGGGAGTTGGCCAAGGTATTGAATTCCTTTGGACTTTTGGAAAAGTCCCTTTAGAATTCGTGAAAGTGCCATTCAGACTTTCTGTATGTTCCCTTCAAGAATTTTGCAAGGGCAAAATATTTGAAAGAATTGATCTTTCAAGTATTTTGCAAATGCAAAATGACACTTATAAAAGTTCCCTTCAATAATTTTACAAGGGAAATATGTCTTAATTAAATGACCCTTAGGATACTTTGTAAATCCAAAATTACCCTTATAAAAGTGCCCTTTGAGAATTTTTCAAGAGCAAGATGGATGAAAGAAATGACCCTTCAAAGATTTTATAAAGGAAAATGACCCTTCAAACTTTTTGTAGACACTTTGGACAAAATAAATAAGTCATTTAAATTTACCCAAAGTAAAATAAGTATCCCTTCAAGATTTTTGTGTAGACAAAATGCCTGAAGTAAATAGCCCTTCAGGATTTTTGTGCAAAAAAAAGCCCAAACAAATATGGCCTTTAGACAATCTGCATGAACACTTTTTATAAAAGACTCTAAGGACTTTGTACTAGGTAAAGACCAAATTAGCATAAGGAAATACTTGATATAAAATGACTAAGGGAAATACACTAAGTAAATATCAAGTTAAATCACTTATCCACTTAAACAAGAATTTGAACTTTCACAAGAACACTTTGAAATAACAATTAGGCTAATGAATTAGACATTGATATTTGACACGGGCCCAATTACTTTAGTGTAATTTTGGGCACTAGCACTGGCTCTTATCCAAGGATGCATACCCCCTATGGGTGTGTAAATAACCCCAGAATGTAAAACTAAGTGCTAATCCATTAGGCTACGGAGTTAAGACTTAGCAATTTGATCAACAATCACTTATGGAGGCTCAATAAAAGAGGTAGACTAGAAAAAATAGATCAAGAGGATATGAAAATGAACACATGATATAAATAAAAAATGAAATTATATAAACAAAACCCCAAAACATAAAGTAGTTGGGTAATAAAAATAATAAGAGAAAAAACCTATATACTATACAGGTTATAGACTCCATCAAGGAAGTGTTTCAGATGTTTTCCAATGACTGGTAGCTATATTAATTCACCATCCAAATATCTTAAGAAGAAATTATGCTCCCTAATCTAATAGTTAATGAAATAGGGACCCATATATAAGGCATTAAACTTTCCATGCTTTCCTTTCTCCTCATGCTTGCTATCCCAAAGTAGAACCAGATCACCTACTTGGAAAGTTCTTAGAATGACCTTCCTATCAAATAATTTCTTCAACATTGTTTTGAACTTGAGGTGCCTTAGATGAATTTGTCTTTGAATTTCATCAATCTCAATAATTTGGTTTATCTTGATTTCATAGTGGTTGATCTGCTCATCATCCTCAAGTTGTTCCATGAGCTAATAGGTGGGTAACTACAAGTTCATTGATAAAAATACTTGATCTCCATAAATAATCTCAAAATGGATTCTTCTTGTAGCTTTATTAAGCATAATCCTATCATCCCATAATGAAAAATTCAGCTATTTACCCCACTTCTTGTTTAGTTCCAAAGTTCACCTAATGATCTTGAGAAATTTCTTGTTACTTTATTATACTTGCCCAATCCATTGAGGATTGTAGTTAGAATCATAAGTCAATTCAATCCCATAGTATTTTCATAATGCCACCAAAGTTTTGTATTTGAATCTTATGGAATTATTATTAATTATCTTGATAAGCACACCAAATCTACAAATAATTTGATTTAACATAAAATCCATAACTATCTAGTGTGTTTCTTTCTTTGTATGGATTGATTTGACCCATTTTGTGAAGTAATTAGAAGAAACTAGTATCCACCTATGTCCAGCACTTGATGAATCAAAAAAAATTCCAATTAAATCCATTCCCCATTGTCTAAATGGACCTTCAATCTTCATATGCTACAAGGGAAAATATCCTAAAGATTTCATCCTACCAAAAAAGTGCTGACACTTCTCACACTCTCTAAATAATTGAGAAACATCCTTGAAAAATGATGGCCACCTATAACTAGCTCTCAAAATTTTATGAGGTGTAACCTTAGGTGCAAAATGGCCACCACATACTCCAATATGGAAGTCTTTAATTAGTTTAGCAATTTTTTCTTCCAACAGACATCTTATGAGAACCCCATCTGGATTCTTCCATGCTAGTCCATTCTCAATCAAGAGATATTTCTAGGAGATAAGTTTTAGATTTCTTTTATTATTATAGTCCAAGTCATGAGGACAACTCAGATTTTGTAAGTAGAAAACTATATCTATATACCATGGACATATGTTAAACTAACTCAAAGAATCATCAACATTAAAAATAATAGTGTTTCCCTCAATATCTTTGAAATTGGTCTTAGCCATAAGCTTGGCTAGACCCATCCCTCTTACTAACTTGGTGGTATGGATATCCATGTCGTACTATTGTAACTTTTTGATGCACCTGTAACTCTTGATAGATACGTCGGTCTGAGTTAAAATATCCTTCACCATGGTGTAGGAGATAGAGGAAATAATCTTTGAACTCAAAATATATGGCTTGAACATTTTAACAGCCTTTAAAAGTGTAAAAGCTTATTTTTCCATGATAGTATTTTAGTTCAAAACCTTGCTTATATTTTCTAGAAAAATATATGGGTTGCTCATGACCATCCCCATTCTTTTGAAACAAAAAAAATCAATAGTATTATATGATGGAAAAGAGAATATTTGGAATGACTTTATGTAATTAGGGCTATCCAAAATAAGAGTAGACTTTAAATCTCCCTTAATGTCATTGAATTCTTGCACAACCTTTTCCTCCCATTTGATGGTTTGATCCTTCTTTAGCATGGAAGTAATAGGAAAATTAATCTCTAGAAAATTGGACACAAAATTCTTTAAAAAATTAATTTGTCCAAATAAAGACTGAACTCCGTTCTTGGAATGCAGGATAATCACTTTGTCAATGGATTCTACACTTTCAAAGTCAATCATGACACCATATTTGGACACTATATGTCCCAAAAAGTTATATTTTTGTAATCTAAAGTGGTACTTCTTTAGATTAAGCAAAATGTGAAACTCCCTACATCTAATCAGTACCTTTTCTAGATGCTCCAAATGTTCTTCTCTAGTCTTGGAGTACATAGTAATGTCATCCTAATACAAAAAAATGAATTGGTTAATTATCCTTGAAAAATCAACATCCATAGCTCATTAAAATGTTTCATTAGCATTCATTAACCCAAAAGGCATCCTCATATACATACGTGCCCCAAGGCATTATGAACGTAGTCTTAGATCTCTTGGATTTCTTCACCATAACCTAGTTGTAACCTAATAATCCATCTAATTTGGATAACATATATAATTTATTTACACTTTATAGTAGGTTCTCCATGTTTAGCAAGGGATAATTATCTTTTAAATAAGCTTTGTTGAAATTCCTAAAATCCACGCATAAGTGGATCTCACCATTCTTCTTTCTCACTGGGACTAAAATTATAACCCATGATGAGTACTTGATGGGCTAAATGATTCCAATATCCCTTATCTTCTTCCATTTATCCATTATCTTGGTGGCCAAGATGGGGTTAATAGGTCTATATTTATGCCAAAAAGGCTACTATCAGGATACAATAAGATGACATGCTAAAACAATCTTCCTTATGTGCTTTTAGATTATAATAAGACCATGCTAAGCAATCTTGGTATTTTATTAACAACTGTATGTAATATTTCTTCTTAGCTACACTTAAGTGAGTACCCAAATAAACCTTTCTTCGATTCTCATGAGAACCCAAGTTACACTCAGTCATGTCTTGAGATAAATGAGTCTCTCAACTTGATCCTATCTGCTCTATCAAAAGATTATTCTAAATTGACCAATCTTCTTAGGAGAGTGTTTGTCTTTAGATAAATAATGTCCTTCCCAAATAGGGTTTATTTTCCATCACAAACTTGAATCATGGACTCCAAGTCTATGAGTTGATCATGGAACTCAGCTTCATAATTCAAAAACCTCTTAATCTATTTATCATCATCAAAAACCTACCAATGATGAACATTATTTGAAATTGAAGGAATAAAAAACACCACTTGATATTGATAATGAGGCCTCATATTTGCAATGTCAAATTTAGCACATAGCCCTAAAATTATATCGACTTCTTGGTTGAATCTCCTATCATTATAACATAGATTGAATGCATCAAAAATTTTAAGTAAATCCAAAACAACATTCTGATATTTTTTCAACCTTTTGTTTTTTGTGGTAAAATCACTATGGACTTGATTTACCACTAGCTCAAAATTTCCCTTGACAATCAAACATTTAATTACATATTCATGGGAAATTCTTAAACCAAGTAAGAGTGCCTATACTCAAAAGTATTTTTAGTGAACTTAAAGGACAACTAAAAATAAAACACAAAACATTTACCATTAAAGGCATAGAAAACAACCCCAGTTCCATTTCCAAGATTGGAGCAAGCCCCGTCAAAGCACATCTTCCAAATTCACCTTCTTTTTTAGGTTAAACATCAAGAACAATAGGTTGTTCACTAATATCAACATTTCCAACAAAGTTTCCAATCTCAACATATGTGTACAAAACTTCATTTATAGAATGTTTTAGATGTTCAATCATATGTATTATCTTTGACTCTCTATAAATCTTGACCATCTTACCCTCCAAAGGATTAGTGGCATAAGAAAGGTCCATCTACACACTTTCACTCATGTTAGAATCCTATTTTCATGACAACATCATCCCCCACTTAAGTAGAGAGTCTAAAACTACCACATCCATATTCTAATACTTTTCTGGATGCATTGCCAACTATACCACTAGTCCCTTGACTTGTCCAACAACTATAACCTCTCATGATTCCAGGCATAACACTTTCCAATGGTCGATGTGATCCTCACTCAAATATCATTGAGGACACCCAAGGGCATCACATTACAAGAAGATATAGAATCAACCATGTAGTTATGAATAATTAGACCATTGATCAATAGGGTTGTATAAAATGGATCCACATTCAGCTAAATTTCTACTTGTGCAACTCTCAAATAAACCTTTAGAGTGAGTTCAACAACCTCTTCTGACTATTCATTACTTTTTATGGGTGTTTAGGGTTACTCAGTTTCATTTATAGTTGACCTTTCAAAAAATTATAAATATTCAAAATCCCTCTTCTTATGTTCAGGTATTTGTAATAGTTCAACAAGTGGCATGGTGATTTTTATTTGACTCAACACTTGGGCCATATCACACATGTTATACTGAGGAAGAGGCATATTTGGTGGAAGGTTTAAAACACCTTCAACTATAATATATTTACTTAAGGTTTGAATTGGAGTACACTAGGATGGATTAACTTTTTTAACAATAGCCTTCAAAGGTGGTTTTTTTTTGGTTCATTATCACCCTTAAGGATATTAGATAATATAGGCATTGTATTTATCTATCGGAGTTGTCACCAGAATATAGATAATATGAGTGCAATAGAGACATGATCACATGAGATGAAGCAAGTGCACACCTCATAGATGCTAAAGCAATTTGAAAATAACACAAGAAGATTAATTGCACAAGACAAAATGGAGAAAATGAAATTTTAATTAGCATGACATGGCCAAAGCGAGGAATACATATAAGAGAGTACAAAAGTAACTCCTCCACAAAAGGTGGACAAAGCACCCCAAGAATAGATAGTAACTCCCATTAAGGGAGTTACTTATGACATTCTTATGACACATATGACACATCTATGACACACACCTCCACATAAGCTAGCCTATCCCACAAATGTAGGAAAACTCCATGTATGCACAAGAAATATAATTTCCCTAATTAATAAATAGGGAAAAATAAAAACCTACACTAATACCCCCCATAAGCACAACTTAGGTGGGCAGTGTGGAAATATAAAATGGGTCTTGGCAACTAAGCCTAATGAGGTACCCATGTATAAATGCAATCTCCCATAAGATAGAGAAAAGGAGAAAACCCATAGGAAAAAACTCCCCCCAAAAGAGAGACATAAAAGAGAAGAAGAGGCTAGAAGGCCCCCCTAAGGTTGATGCTACTATAGATGTAGACCGCACCCCAAGAAGAGCTTGTAGATGAATGAACTTGCTCATGATGAAAGGTTTCGTGAAGATGTCTTCAACCTACTCTGAAGTCTAGCAAAATATCAAGTCAATGACCTAAGTATGAATGAGATCCTGAATGAAATGCATGTGAATCTCTATGTGCTTGGTCTATTGGTGCTGAACTAGATTCTTACAAATCTGAATGGTACTCTGGTTGTCATAATAAATGATGGTGTGCTGCCTAATAGGAATGCCAAACTTAGAAAGAATCCCCTGAAGCCAAATAGCCTTAGTAGTTGCATTAATAGCTCCCTTGTACTCTGCCTCTATGGATGAGATAACAATAGCATTTTGCTTCTTGCTAGACCAACTAATAGGATCAGAACCTATAGAGAAACTATAACCAGAAGTGGACTTGTGAGTTTGTGAATCACCACCCCAGTCTGAATTTGTATATCCAACCAAGTCAACCTCTATGCCAATTTTATAATGAATCCCATATCTATGTGAACCCTGTATGTAATGGAAGATCCTCTTAGCTACTTTCCAATGCAGCTCATGAGGTTCCTGCATGAATCTAGAGACAAGTCCCACTATATATGAGACTACCAACAAGTTGTTGATATCGAGTGGCATCAATCAATGGTGAAGAACAATCAGACTCAAGCTTGACTCCTGTTAGAAATGGAGTTAGAGATGGATTGCAATCAACCATGTGAAATCGAGCCAATAAGTCAAGAGCATACTTAGGCTATGTAAGAGAAATCCTTGAATCTGACTGTGAGATCTCAATGCTAAGGAAGTATTACAATAAACCCCAAGTCTGTCATGTCAAATCTATCTTGAAGAGATGCCTTCACCACTACAATAGCCGATGAAGAACTCTTGGTGATCAAAAGGTCATCAACATATAGAACCAAAATCAAGAGCGAATCATCCTGCTACAAGAAGTAGACATTGGGATCAGAATGACACCTAGTGAAACCCACTATGAGAAGGAAGGAATCCATCTTGGCATACCAAGTCTAAGGGGTCTATTTGAGGCCATAGATAGATTTACTAAGTCTACATACTAAGGAAGAATCTTGAATAAATCCTGGTGGCTACTCCATGTAGATCTCCTCCTCTAGGTCTCTGTGAAGAAATGCACTCTTCACATCCATCTGATGCACATCCCAACCATGTGTTGTGCCAATAGCCAAGGTGAGTCAGATAGAAGTCATCTTTGCAATGGGTACAAAGGTCTTTGAGTAGTCAATGCCTACCACCTGTGAGAAACTCTTGGTGACCAATCACGCCTTATACTTATCAATTGACCCATCTGCTATTGGTCTGATATACCCACCTACATCAAACCATCTTTCTTCCCTTAGGAAGTGAAGTCAAATCCCAAGAGTGATTTTTGATTAAGGAAGAATATTCTTCCTCCATAGCACTATCCCACTCAGGTACCCCAAATGCTTCTTGAAAAGTCTATGGATCTAAAACTGAAGCAAAAAAGGCATGTGGATCTCTTTGAAAATCCCCCCTAATACATCTATCATCTGCAAGATCTCCTACCTAAGTGCTAACACTCTCCAGTGTTTCTCTGGCCCAAAGTGGCCCGAAAGTGGGCGAGTCAGGTGCCAACTCCTCATCCTCTAATTGACTAGAGGTGGATGACTCTGCATCACTATCCTCACTGTCTGAACTTGAAGAAGAAGAAGATGACTCTGGCTCAAGAACTTGCTATGGCTGATCTAAATCTAATGAGGAGTCATCATGAAGAAGTAGATCCGATGAGGGAGAAGAAGTGTCAAGTGTTGAGTCTCTAGGACTCTCCTAAAAATGGACACTCCTCTCGATGAACAACTCATGAGTGACTGGATCTAGAAGGTGATATCCCTTAATACCATCTGAATATCCTACAAAAATGCAAGGCTTAGACTAACATTCCATAGCTTTGCATTTCTTCTTCAGAATGTGGGCCATGGCTGGGGATCCAAAAACTCTAAGGTGCTCAACATCAGGTTTCCTTTTATGCCAAGCTTCAAAGGGTGTTATTCCTTTCAAAGCTTTATGAGGAACCCTATTTTGAATGTAGCAAGCATAATTGATGGCTTCAGCCTGGTACTATGGTGCTAAGGATTTGGAGTGAATCATACAGCTACCCATCTCTTTCAAGAACCTATTCTTGTGTTCTGCAACCCCATTCTATGAAGGACTGTAAGTGACTGTGTGTTGCAAATCAATCCCCTCTATAGTGTAAAACTACTCAAACTTGATGCTGACATACTCCCCTCCATTATTAGTTTGAAGAACCTTGATGGATTTCTCACTCTATTTCTCAACAAGAGCCTTGAAGACTAGAAAATTTTCAAACACTTCAGACTTTTCTTTGAGAAAATATATCCAAGTGTACCTAGAGAAATCATCAATGAAAGTGAGGATGTACTTGGCCCTTATGAAAGATGGTTTGGTAAAGGGTCATTATACATCATTGTGGACTAACTCCAAAGGTTGTGAAGCCCTCCAAGATTTGCCTTTGTAAAATTTTGCTTCGGGATGCTTCCCAAGGGAACATCCCTCGCAAAGTCCTTTTGAGAATTAGACACGAGGCAAGCCAATGACCATGTCATTTTTGCAAAGTTGCTCAAGATAGCAGTAGTTAAGGTGGCCAAACCACTCATGCCATAATTTGCTAATTCCATCTGAATGAGTCAGTAATGTTGTTGGAGAAGAATTTGATGCAAAATGTGAGGTGTATAACCTGGCTTTGTGATATGCCCTTTCCACTGCCACTGTAGTATCACTATGTAACTCCTTGATAGCCATTAAATATGGTGAAAACTCAACTCTCATGCCTTGACCAATGTGAATTATTTGGTATACTAATAAGAGATTGGTTGAAAGAGAAGGAACACTTAGATCATTATTGAATGTTCCTCCTTCCATTTCAACTGACCCTCTCCTTGCAATGGAAACTAATGTGTCATCACCCAAACTAATTGAAGTCATGCTATAAGCCTCTAAAGATGAAAAATCAACTACTGAAGAGCCCATGTGGTGAGAAGCACCCAAGTTGATGACCCATAAAGATGTGGAAGTTTTTGTAGCTACAAGGGCCTTGCCCTTTTCTTTCTCCTTACCCTTGCCTTTTGCCTTCGTAGAATCTTGGGTAGATGAATTTTACTTGATGGACTCAGGAATACATATGTTGTTCTTCTCAAGGAAGATGAGTTAGGTGATTTATTTGTTTCTTCATGCACTTGTGTTCATCATGCCCTATATTTTTAAAATACGCACACTTAACCTTCTCTTTCTTAGGTTTAGCATTGGTCTCAGTGTTGTTTTTGGTAGGATTGGTGTTTTCTTTCTTCTTCTCCTGGTCCTTGTTCTTTTTCTTCTTCTCCTTTGTTGAAGTCTTGTCCTTACCATTTCTAGCTATCAAAGCTTAGGGTTGAGTAGACTTCAGTGTGCCCATTTGAATTAGCTTATCTTGCTCCCTAGTCAAGTCAACAATGAATGAATCCAAAGAAGGCATTTTCCATGTAGTGCCAAGGGCACTTTTTGTGGCATGGAAAGTGGAGACAAAGACTAAATAACTTGGACCTAACTTTGCGAGAATAGAATGTATGAGTTGATCATCTTTATTCTCTATCCTGCATTCTTTTAATTGTAATCTAAGGGCCTTAAACTTAGTGAAGAAGTCTTGTAGGGTGTCAAAGTTGCTAGGACTTAGACTTATGAGTTCATTTTTGAGCTCATGACCTCTCATCTCATCAAGCTTCTCAAATAAATTTTCTAAGGTGTCCCATATGTCATTAGGAGTCTGGGAGGATTCTAAATGGAACAGAAGTTTTGGAGACATAGACAAGCTCAACAATCCATAGGCTTCATCACTAGGATTGTACCACTTGACCTTGTCAACATCAGTGTTGGGTTCTACTTCAGTACCCATGGTGATCCTATACAACCCTTTGATTCTAAGAATGATTGAAATTTTAACCTTCCATTCATGATAGTTAAAGGGTGTTACAGGTTTAAGTTGATAAGAATCCATTTTTAGCTAAATTTAGGTGAAGTTTCATTGATTGCAAGTTGTGAATTTATGTAGAAAGGAGAATGAAATCAAATATCTGCAAGTTGTGAAAAGCAATCACATCCCCCCTAAAATATTGAGCCCCCCCCACCAAATATGCAATTACATGCTCAGAAAGATGTCAGACTCAGCTGAAAATGTGTCTTAGAGCAGTCAATGCAAGACTAAAGAAAAAAAGACATCGGACTCAGCCAAAAATGTGTCCCAAGAGACCCAAATTTTTGGGACTTTATAAACTAGTGATTTTTTGACTAATAATAAGCCTACTATATATAGAATTGAATTACAAATACTTTTGCAAAAAATGGCACCCAAATCTGAGCTACTATTTGCAAGATATTAAAGGTTCAATTTTCCCATAAACTATTATTTTTGCAAAAAAGAGCACTAAAACATTAAAAAATGCCTGTTATGGGAGAGAAAGTGGCCTTCCAACCACTCATTGGATTTAGCACAAAATGAGGAATCCAAAGGAGGTTTTTGTGAAGGGGAATCGACCTCCTACCAACTTGGGCCTCACCCTTCATCTTCATAGGTTGAAGATACAAGTTTAAAATTCAAACCCCCAAAATTACCAAACTGTCTAAAAACCTTAATACTCAGTCAAATTGACTGATTTTTTTTTTTTGAAAGTCAATTTTCACTAAAAAAATTTAGTTAAGGATAGAATGGATAGAATGGAAAAGTGTTTAAAGGTCCACATGGAATGCCAAGTAGGAAGGGGCACTAAAGAACAAAACACAGTCCAGATTTGCAGAAAAGACAAAATGGAAGTAGCAGACCTGTGCTGGACCATACGGCCTGTCTGAGGAATGGCATAAGACTTCACCAAAAAAGAGGTGAAAAATCTGATTTCTAAACAGCAAACCAAATAGTAAGTGGCGTCCAAAAAAGGCACAGTTCTGAAAAAAACTGCAAAAAAACAAAAAAAAAGACCTAGGCCATATGGCTAGCTTGGCTGGTAGGAAAGGATGTTGTACAGCTGAAGGCTTGGCTAGAACTGATGTTGGAGGGTGTAGACCAGAAGCTATGTGTAGAAGTCAAGGATAACAATATAAGTTTGGCACCTACCTTCTTGTTCTCTACTCAACAATGGCGCTTGAGTGCATCAACCTACAGATTTATCTGCAAATAGCTTGTCTGCTAGTAGTATTCTACCAAGACACCCAAATGCAAGGATCCCAAGGAAACTAACTAGAATTGATATAGATAGAATTTTTTTAATTTTAGACCAAATCTAGAATAAAAAAATAAAGAGAACTCCACTCCTCTTGATTTCAAAATAAGCTAAAAGCATAATCACACACAAGATTACTAGGTTAGCTTTGATACCATATTTGAGTTGTTGCCAGAGTTTGCATAATACGAGTGCAATGGAGATGTGATCACATGAGATGAAGAAAGTACACACCACATAGATGCTAAAGAAATTTGAAAATAACAAAAGAAGATAAATTACACAAGACAAAATGGAGAAAACCAAATCTGAATTAGCATGAGATGGCCAAAGTGAGGAATACATATAGGAGAGTATGAAAGTAACTCCTCCACAAAAGGTGGGCAAGGCACCCCAAGAATAGATAGTAACTCCTCCATGAAAGATGGTGACAAGGTGCTAATAATAGAGAAGTAACTCCCATCAAGGGAGTTACTTATGACACCTATGACACATCTATGACACACACCTCCACATAAGCTAGCTTATCCCACAAATGTAGGAAAACTCCATGTATGCACAAGAAATACAATTTCCCTAATTAATAAATAGGGAAAAATAAAAACTTACACTAATATTATCTTAGCAATATCACCTCTAGTCTTAGCAACTTGGGATATGGGTGCTATCTTGGAAGCTTATGGGGATAATTTAGCCTTATTTTCCTCTTTTTTTGCATTACTCAACTTTGAGTTTGTAGGGGTAGTGTCTTGAGGAACAACACTTGGTTGCCTACTTCTCAAGTTATATTCCTTCTTTTGGGTAGTTGTTGCATTAATTAATAGCTACCCATCCTCAACTAATGGAATTCCCCTAGGATATTTCTTAATCATCATAGAATGTAATAGATCAAAATAATGAATGGGAAATTCATATGATTGTGCCACATTAACATCACAAGTAAAGTCAAAAGGTGGGACACTCTCCACTTCAAATGTGATCCAAACATAATCATCCGTAGTATCACCAAAATTTTAATGGAGGTAGTCAATTCATTTTGAGGACAATGATAATCAAACATAAAAATATCATATTTGGATGATACATATTTAGGCCCATCCAAATCTTCATCAAATAATTCATTAGTATCACATGGAGGGTGTGGAAGGAAGCACTTGTTACACCAATCAATGTCTAAATCAAAATTCATAGCATTTACCTTGGATTTTAAAGGATTAGGCACTTCCTTTATAGACCCTTTGTTCTAGTTTCTCTCCATCCTTTATTCATGTGCAAGCCTCTTCCCTCTATCATTACCTTTATTGTCAAAAATAGGGCACTTTAGTCCTGATTCAAATTTGGAGCTCTCTCATAACTAGTAGACACATGACGGACCCCATTTTTAGCTCTATCCAACTTGTATGACATTTATTTGATAGTAGAGGCCAAAGTTTTGATAGTTTCCTCTAAGTTGGTTATCTTCATGGGCTATGTCTTTTCCAAATTGACTAGTTTCAAATTAGCCTACTTGTTCATGGGATTTCTCATAGCCTTTATGTTGTTCTCAATTTGGATGGCCATATTGAATGCCAACTGTAGGTTAATGAGAGACTTGCCCCTCAAGTAATATGTATCCTTCTTATCAAAATCATCACAATAATTTATCAAGCATGTTATAGAACTGGGCCTAATGTTTTTTGGCAACCACATCATAGTCTTGTTGAACTAGGTGTTGAATTCCTACACACACTTATTAGGATTCTTTTCTATATTCTCAAATTCAGCCAAGAGAAACCTTGGATCAATCCTATCACCATACTAAATTATAAAAACATTATACATTTCTTTCCATGAATCAATATATCTATTGGGAAGGGAGTTGAACTATTCATGAGCATCTTACTCTAGCATGCACATAAATAACTCGATGCACACATCTTCATACTCAACCTCATAATATTTAGTGATATTTTGAAAGGCCCTCAGATGTTGATCACTGCTCACTACATTATTCCTTTCTAATTTTGGGAGGTATTTCTTAACTTCATTTGGAACTTCTTTAGGATATCTTTCTATTTCATCAAAATTGATAGGCCTAAATATGGGAATGTGGAATGCTAGATTTGCATTCTCATCTTTGTCCCTATGCCTCATGAGCCATTCAATAGGAGGTTAAAGAACAAATGGCAAATGGTTATGAGGGTGAATGAGGTTTACTTTGTGGATTAGACTTGGGAGGGGATTTGGTTGGTTAGGAAGGAGATGGAAGATAAATGGGACTATGTGTTCTACAATCAATAGAAGAGAAGTGATCATCCTCAATAATGGGAGTGGGTCAATAAAGATCTCAAGATTATCATAATCTAGACAATCTTTATTAGTGAAGTTTTTCCCTTTAATAGGCTTCTAAACTTGTCTCCCTCTTCTTTGAGGAATACTCAAAGGAGAGATGAGTTTATTTGATGGGTCACTTCTGAAAGATGATCTCAATCCTTCCATGTTTGAAAAAAGCAAGATACTCAAAACTAAAAGCTAGTAAAATATTTAAAATAGGCACCAATCTTCCTTGGAACTAGAAAATAATGTTAGAGTCACCACTAGAATCAAACATATAAAATATAATAATTGACAAACTATTGTGATACAGATTGAAATTAAACTTGTTAAAACTTAATGAGATAGAGAATAAAGACATTGAAGTTTTTAGAATAATGTTCAAAAGCGAAAAAACATATTTCAACATGTAATGTTGATAATTCTTTGTAATATGACTCAACAAAATTCAAATTTTCAAGCCTTAAAACTTCCTAGCATGTCCCTAGTGGAGGGTTACATCATTGATAGCCAAGATAGTTAGATCGGTGTAATAATAGCAAAGAACTTCAAAAAATGAAATACTCAAATCTATCTACAAGAATTCATGGAAACATAAATGACCAAAATTTTAGTTTAGTCCTTAATAGTAGTGCTAGTTGGTGTTGATTCCTAGTTGTACACCTCTCTAATCTTGCCTTGCACACTTGAATAAATGTGATAAACAATGATGAAAAAACTAATAATATGTCATTATAGCCATGGAAGGTTTCGACATCAAGAATATACCAGACTAGGAAAATGACTTAGAGGCACTGACAAAGGGTATGATCATATCCCTACTACTTTTGGATCTACCTAAACCAGGGTGAGAGGACCTGAGGAGTAGCTTGCTCACATAGAGAGATTAAGAAATTTTACCTCCATGGGGATTATTGGCACAAAGAGACACAAATGTGACCTAGACACAACCAAACTTACACAATCCACCTAAGAAGGGTTGTCATAAGGGATATACAAATTTACTATGTCACATTCAAGCTACCAAACATAGATTTGTATATGACTGCAACTTTCATTTTGAAGAATCTTCAAAATATAGGGTGAATGGAAAATTACAACACTAGTATTGAAAGCAAAAAATGTAAATACATTTTAAGTATGCAATATTCCATGTATTTACATGTAAATTAACACTTATAATATGTAAAGGGTGTATTATTTTTAAGGTGGAATGAGGTAAGACAGTTAGATGATTATATAGAATATAAGGTGGTGTGTTGGTGGCCTATTTCAAATAACAAGGTCTCTTATAATTTTCATGACATTATAATTAACAAAAGATGTAGAAAATAATAAATTACAAGATAATGAGAAATACCAAATGGTCCTTAAAAATCTAGATCATACACTACAACTAACCATTCAAGATATTTTTTTCTGTTAAATCTGTAGACCTAGGGTGCCCTGAAAGGTCATTCAATAACACATTTTCAAAGTTAAACTTCAGAAAGGGATTTATAACCTAGATCTATGCTCATTATGACAAACAATAGTGAACATAAATGCAAATATCCAATCAACAAGACTTGTA
This sequence comes from Torreya grandis, assembly GCA_037957365.1. NCBI lineage: Eukaryota > Viridiplantae > Streptophyta > Pinopsida > Cupressales > Taxaceae > Torreya > Torreya grandis. Next base: position 689,839 of record JARHVA010000908.1, on the reverse strand, counting down.
AAACATATTACTGTACTTTATCAACAAAGAAAGAGCAAACAACCATGAGCATTTTCATTTATATTGAAAAGAAACTTTTCACACATCAATTGTTCAAAATTATTCCAAGGGGACAATCATGGTGAGTTTTCTATTTTTACAAGGGAGACATATAAACATTCTCTTAATTATTTATAATTGCTATTATTGATGGTTAAAATTTTGCTTGTTTCTAACACCAACAATGGGAAGTTTCAAGATGTGGGACTTGCAACTTGAAACAACCTCCAAATTTTTAAAAAGCTAGTCTCTTCTTTATATCAAGTGTATATTGGGTAAAGGGATAGGAATTTTAATAGAAACACAAATTCAAGAAAGAAAATCAAACTATGGCGATGCGCCTAAATGTAATTCAACCTTAATCCTGAGCACAGTGAGACTATATGTAAGATTCAATTACATTTAAGAGCAAACAAGGCATGATCAATGTAATAAATTAAAATAATAGAAATAGAGGCTCACAACTTAGACTAATTTTATAGCAATATAGAAAATATTAACAAAGGCGTACGATTCAATCTTCTTATTTGAATTCTCTAGTCACATAAGAGGCATAGAAACACGCATAGTTACATAAACCTTTCAACTCAAGAAAATAGAACAAAGGCAAATGATATTACTAATCAGAGCTCTAGAAAGTCTAAAACTCTTGACAACATAACCTAGACTACTTTTGCAATGACACAGAAAATATCAACAAAGCAACAGGATTAAATTTTCTTATTAATTCTCTAGTCACATAAGAGGCACATAAACATGCATAGTTACATAAACCTTCCAACTCAAGAAAATAGAACAAAGGCAAATGATATTCCTAACCATAACTCTAGGAAGTCTAAGACTTTGGACAATAATTCTCTCAAAAAATTCTCTCTGGTATGTGATGATGGTATTTTTACTAGTGAACTCTACACCTCTATTTATGCCTTGAATTCACTCCAAATTGTCTATATGTTCCCAATCTTACGGCCCAACTAAAATCTAACCAAACTGGAAGTGTCTAACAGAAGATGTTTCTTAGATTCTGAAACATTTTGTCTTTCAGCAATTCATTGGTTGAAATAGATTACAGGACAATCCCTTCTATTAAATGGAAGAGGACACTTAGCCAATTCATTAAAAACCCTATTACTACTTAAGAGACACTAGAGAATGACACTTGGAATGTTATGTAACACTTACTGAAGACACGCAGTGCTCTTTGCTTTACCTATAGTCTTACTATGTCTTTGCTCAGGAGTCTTCTACCTTTAACACCTATCACAATCTACTTCTTTTACTTTAACAACTTAACAAAAATAAGACCCAAAACATTTCTTTCCTGAGTAACTTTAAAAAGGGGCATAGGGATAGGTGGTGATTTCCACTTGCCTCAATAAAGGACATGTGGCAATCTTCGCTTTACTTAACTAGGGATATGTGGCGATCTTTGTTGCTTTTAGCTACCTTTTGAGAAACCTGTGAAAGGTGACATGTGCTGGTCTCCACTTTACTCTATTTATATTATATAAATAATCAGGCCTCATTTCATATTTACATGGATAGTGACATTTGGAGCTTCCACTTGCTTTAAAAACAAAACCTAAAACCCACCATAGTCTTTATTATATCGATGAAGCAAAATGAAGATAATTCAGATCTCGACACGTGGTGGTTCCACTCTCTTTAGCTAGGATACATGGAATCTTTTGTCACTTTTAGAAAATAAAATTGAAACCTTCTATGATTTCCACTTGAGGCATTCTGTTTGATCCTGATACTTAGCTTGTTGAAACCTTTTGTTGAAAATATTTGAAACACGGGTGCCAATATGAAATGCGAATGCTAAAACTTGTCACGTTTCACTGAGTTACTATGATATACGTGGCATGTCTTGACCAAATTATAAAAATTATGAAAGGTGCCTCAACTAATGACACTTGGAAACTTCTGCTTGACTTTGACACTTAGATAAAAATGAATCAAAAGGAAATCAAGCTTGCACTCTATTTCAAAACTTTGCCATCACGAACCAAAGTATGCAGGAATAAAATTTTGCAGTGTGCAACTTAAAATCAAAATGAAACATAGAGTATTTTTTACTCTACAGTTATTGGTGACCCCAAGAACTTTTGAGCCTGCTCAAAAAGAAACCACAACTCCCACTAGATCAAAATTTCAAAATCACAGCTTCAATAATTTTGTTTGGTAGGCAGACCACTCATCATCAGATAACCCATATTTATTCTATAATTCATTGAAGGTGTAGACACCAAAATAGTGTCAACCCCCCCTTTGGTCCCTTTCTAACTTCAACATGCCTAATCTATACTTTATTAATTTAAAATACTTATTTTAAATTAATAATCCCCCTAGACACCTCACCTTGGATTCCTAACTCTTAGGCCATTTATCACCCTATGACTAATCATAATTACCTAAGACCTAATTTTAACTCTCCCACTAACTCTCGTGCCTATCAAACCCACCTTTGGAGCGTTTAACAATGACAATGGAACTTGGCAGATGGAAGAATGGGCAAAAGGCTAAAAATAGCCTTTTTCCCATTCTCTAGCCACCAACGTCGGTTAACAGTCGACTGATGCCGGCGGTATCACTGATGTCAGTTGCTTAAAACTAAATTCCAACCTTGACTGTAGACCCAAATGCTCTTTGGCTCTCCAGATCTAAAATCTCTTTCTCCTCGACTCTTTGCACATCAAAGGTAGGCTTTGGGATGAGGCATCAACATTCTATCATCACTCTCTAGGCTAAGAAACTCTATAGAATTCACTCCACACTAGATTGAAATGTTGAATGAGGTCTCCTACAATAGCCATAACAGGAACAAGTCTTCTACACTTCTGGTTCTCCACCAAGAGCTAAGTATTATTCTAGTTTATATTTCAATATTTTTAGAATGCATTGGTGATTAGTCCATTGAATATTCTTGAGTACTATTGAGACCAAATCCGGCTTTCTTTTTGGAGAGGCTGAAAAGACTTTCTTTTATCTCGACCCATTTTGACAACCTATCCCCTACCTTTAGTCCTTCCTAAGACTCTATCCACTATCCTACATCCCTGCACAACCCTTTTGAATCTCCCAGACCATTCTGTTGACCATAGACATACCTTGAAACCTGTCCAAGGCCCATTGCCCCTACCAACATTGGTAGCCTAACTGACATTGACAACCTTGACCAACCGACGACGACAGACTAACCAGCGTCAGCAATTATGGGAGACTTACAATAGAATACATGTATGCATTATCTTTATTTCTCTTTCTTTAAGTCTTTCATTATTTCTTTCCATTATGACATTCTTTTTATCAACTAGTGGACTGTCATCCCTCCAGGAAGTCTTTACACTTCTGGGATCAAGCTTTGCTTGGTAGTCCACCATATATCCATCTAACATTTTCTTTATTTAATTCTTTCTTATCTACAGGTGTCATCCTCCACAACCAAACAGGCACTCCTTCAATCATCTAGATATGGTGTGCAGCTTCATCTGGGTAACATCTAACCCCTAACCTTTTATCTTTAGTTTCTTATTTCTTCTGAATGTGAAAAGCAAAAATGAGTTAGAAACATTCTGGCATGCCCGGTGGGACCCTGAAGTTTTCCTTGGGTTCATTTATTCTAAAGGAAAACTTTCATATACGTACATTAAGAAATTTTCTCCTCTTGCATCCTTCTTCTATCTCTTTATCTCATAAAGAAATCATAAGCACAAGTTGAAAAGAACTTCTTTCCTTTTCTTCTTTTCGCTTTCTCCTTGCATCTTAGAGTAGTGAAAATTCATGCTCTTAACCTTTTCCTCACTTGTTTGCATCTGAACAAAACATTTAAATTTGGGCTAAAAATTAATTGCATTTCATTCCTGCTTGAATGCATATTTATCTCATCTAGTAATTAAAAAGCATTATGAATAAATCATAGTGCACATATGTTACACAACCTGGCCACATTCACAATCAAACATCTAAACATACCTGAGACAAGGCTTGACTAAGATTTCATCACTTAGCAGATACCTTACCCTTCCTGGTAATCCTACTTGGACTTCACTACCAAGGGGAGAACCCACTCTGTTCTCTGGTAGAGTATAAACTCTAGGGGAAGTCTATATTGGCTAAGTGACCCAGCTTGTCTCTTGGCTCATGAAGTGAGGGGAACAAGCTCCTAGCACCAAGCCACGTACGAAACCTAACACAAACTTTTGAGCACCAAAACATAACATGAAACCAACCTTAGACTGACTCTTTTAGGACCCATTCTAAAAGCCCAACTTCCCAAACATACTCTTCTAAGGCATAAGCCAACATGACTCTAAAATTTATTCTTAGGAATTAACGTTTAGTGGCTGCTTGCCATCATCTATTTTTCTATTTTTATTTGGTTTTTTGAGCTAGTAAGGACACATTATTCTAAGCTCCAATAACAACTCAGAGCTTTCTTCTTTATTCCAAAAACTTTCAATTTCCTAAGTTTTTGGAAATACACAATAACTGACATTAATTTTTCCATCGACGTCAGCAACTTTACCGACATCAGTTATCTGACCGACATCGGCAACTTACTTCACCAACATTAGTTTTTCTACCGACATCGGTCACTGTCAAAAAAAATTTCTTCTCAAATAGCAAGCTAAAAACATGACCTTTTTGCTGTTAAAAACAAATTCTTATTTCTAAGGCTGAAACATATAGTTTTTAGAACCTAAATCTATTTCACCTTGGATGGTTTTGACACGTAGTCAAACCAAAACTCTTGTTGACCATGCAAGGAAACAACCACTCCCACCTTCACCTTCTATTTCAAGTCCCCAAATAGAGTATAATTCAGAAACTAAACGCACTCCTCTCCAACCAACCCCAACTCAACCCCCTATTGTTCCCAAAGGGGACCAAGACTTTGAAAGGTTCCTTGACCTCAATGTCAAGGCTCTTCAACACTATCTCATGAGAAGTCAAATGCGAGATCCTTCAGGCAACCCAGTTTATGGGATACCAAATTCCTTAGTTGAAATGGCAATCATATCAACAGCCTCTGTAACCCAACCCATAGTCACCCAGGCCATTGCCTCAACTAACAACCTAACCATGACCAATATTCAAAGTGTGGCCTCTCCTTTTATTTCTGGACCTACCTCCACTGGGGTTTTCATACCCCCTCAATTACAAACAATTCAAGTAAGTTCAATGCCTTTTCAAAACTTGCTTGTTTCTATCCCACCCACTCTTGCACCCATAAATACAAGAGTGACTACTTATCCTTTAGCTAGTGTTGCCACCATCCAACCACCTTTGGTGGCATCCAGTCAAGTTGTGCCCTCTAACTTCATGACACAACCACCTTTGACTTCAACATCAGTACCTATGACTAGTTATAAAATATGTTGCACCTATACAAGTGCAAGCAACTATGTCATACACTCCACCTAACACCTTCCAAATGCCTTACAACTTAGGGGGTGCCCCACCTACAAATACATCAACTGATCTAATCAAGATGTTGATGGATAAGTTGTCTAACCTTGAGACATCCATTTCCAGTTTAAGTAATGTTCTTTCATATGAACAAATTTTCAATGAACCCATTCACCCTTCGAAGCCTATTAGATGATATCCTAGTCAGTTGGAACTTCCCAAGTTTACTCACTTTCAGAGTAAAGAGGACCCACAACAACATCTACGAGAGTTTAGACACGCTTGCTACCTTATAGCACATGATGATGCATTATTACTGTGCACATTCCCCATGTCACTTTCGTGCACTGCCCTTGACTGGTATAGCTCTATTACCAGTCATTCCCTCTTTTCCTTCACTCAACTCACCCAACTATTTCTTGACCACTTTTCAATTAACATAACTAAGAAGGTCTCCATCACATATCTATATTCTATCAAACAATTCGACGATGAGTCAATCACTGACTTTGTTACCCATTGGGGAGGTTTGATTAACCAACTCTCATTTTCTTTACCTCAACCTGAGCTCATTGAGCTCTTCTCTAGAGCATGTGCCAAGCACATCTCATCTACTTTGTGGGTCCAAACATTTCACACATTTGATGAACCTTTCACCATGGCCAGGAAGCTTGAACTCTACGTTGTTGAAGAAGATAGAGTGACATTGTGTAGTAAGAATACCAATGTAAAATCTAATGATCCTTCTTCTTCCAAACTTTCTTCCTCTCCTTCTAAATCTAAGGGATCAAGAAATGCTATTGTACTTAGATCATCATCATCGACCACAAATAACCAATCTGAACCTTCCACATCTCAAAGCATTACATGACAATTCCAACAATGATACGTACAGTGTCAATATACTCCAATAGGAGAATCATATGCGTCTGTGTTGGATAAACTAGTCAAGCAGGGGGTCCTCAATCTCCCTCAAATCGGACCACCTCAATTTGACCCCTCAAAATCCATCCCTACATGGTATAGGGGAAATGACTTTTGTAATTATCATCATGTCAATAGTCACGACATAAACAATTATAAAATCTTCAAGAACATTGTCCAGGACATGCTAGACAAGGGGGATGTTGTTTTGGATAACCCAAATTCACCGGCTAACCAGAACATTGACATCTTTAGGAAACCATTCCCTAATCATCCCCCTAGTAAAAATAATATTTAGACCATGGCCGATGACCTCCAAGAGCATAATATATGCACAGTCAACACGGTCTCTCCTTTTATGCCTAACCAACCTCTCCCATAGTTTGAAGAGGTTAGTCAACCTATTTATCCATCATAGGTAGAAGATCCTTCTTCTCTTATTTGTCCACCATAGGTAGAAGAGCCTTCTCCTATTTGTCCACCATAGGTAGAAGATCTTTCTTCTCCTATTAGTCCTTCATCCACTCTTTCACACATAGGAGAGTCTACTTTGACCTCTCCCATATTGGAGGATGCCTTGATGGCACCAATGCCAGTGGCCTCACCCCCATCCTTCTTATCACCTAAACCCTCACAAGTGGCCACCATACCAAAACAATTTAAATCTCTTGGTGTTCGCCCCATATCAAACTTCACTCACCCACAAGTGAAGGTAGACTTGAACCTCACCTCATGCAATAGTAGTCCTCACACCAAACTAAAGAAGGCTACTAAACCATGTCAGATAACTTCTCCCCCACCATCACCATTACCCTTTATTTTGGGCCCACATCCATCTACTTTAATAGGAGTGCTCCCTACTCCAACACCTACCAAAAACAAAGCATGTCCATTACTACCTTTACCTGGCAAAAACATATCTCCTCTAAAACATCCAACACATCTCACCACCAAAGTGCCATCTACGCATGTGGTCACATCACCAACTCAAAAGACAGTGCAAAACACTCCTCCTACAACTCTTAAATAGAAGTTATCAACTTTTATTGTAATAAAATGCACAAACCCCTTAGCAGGTTCCTATGCTTTACTGTTACAGTAATTGTTATAGTCTTCTAGCATCACTCTCCCACCCATTAAACCATACCAACCTCTCAGACCAAAACCATCTTGGTTCGACGACACTAAAATTTGTGCATATCATCGCACACCTAGGCATGACACTGAGCATTGTTGTGCTCTTAAGGTTGTCATTCACCAACACCTAAAAAAGGGTGCACTTCTCATTGAGGACCCCTTTGAAAACTACTAACATCATCCCATGCCTCTCACACCTCTTCACCTTTACACTCATCAACTCTTGGATCAAAACCATCTTGGTTTGATGACACTAAATTTTTTGAGTATCATCACACACTTGGACATGACACTGACCATTATTTTGCTCTTAAAGTTGTCATGCACCAACACCTAAAAAAGGACACCCTTTTCATTAAGTATCCTCTTGACCACCCTTCCCACAAACCACTGACACCATCCCATGTCTCTCAAACATCCTCACCTAAATCGAGATCTCAACGCAAGACTATGGTCCCTATACCACCTTCAACCCCTTTATTTGAAATTAACACCATCAATGTGGCCAACAGGTTACAAACCATGAAGGATAAAGGGAAAGAGAAGGTTTCTCTCCCTTGGACATATCCTTCCATCAAGTCCTCTCAACCACCAAAACCCAAGATTTCAATCTTGGGCACATCCCAATCAACATCTTTGAAGCCAATTCATGGCCCCATGGTGAAATAACTTCACCAAACCCATGTGAAGACATCTTTATATGACCTAATACAAAGCTCTCCACAACATCACCAAACCTTGATCACAATCTTACAAGTAATGAAGGTCCAACCTAGAGACCCCCAACCACTGGCTGCTTTAATCAAATCATTACCAACCATTGCCTCTGTCAGCGTCCCTAATTCTGAGATTCCAAACTCCAACCTAGAAGATTAGGATCTCACCCTCTTAAACTGAGCCTATCAAGCAAAATCTTAAAAAGATTCATCCTCGCATCACACTCCTTGACAAAGAGAAGCTTCAATGTCTTCTCTTCATTTCATTTATTCAACCCATCGATCATCCACAATGGGTGTCAAACATTCTCCATGTCACAAAAGTGACTAGGGGAATTTGACCTTATACTGACTATCGCAAACTCAACCAAGCATCGACCAAACATCAACCAACCAAGCATCGACCAACATGTGACCAATATGGAAAGAAGAAAATGGGGCATGTTTGCTCCTAATTGGCTCAGACCTTACACACATGCATGGATCAGGGACTTATCGTCTGTCTTCTCTCAAAGGCCAGCTAGAACCTGAGCCCCATTATGTCTTACATCAATGACCATTTTAATGTTAATCAAGTAATCACTCACTTGATGTTTAATTTGAGCTCATCCCTTAAGTAACCCCCATCATTTCCATTCCTATTCCTTTCAACCCTCTTTCCTACAAACATTAGTCAACCCTTTTGTCAAGCATGAATGCTTTGTCCTAATAAAAGGGGAACCCTTAAACCTCTATAAGCTAGTCCATGACTAAAACTTTAATCCACAAAACATATAAAATTTGGATACCTATTCAAATTCATAAAACTATAAATGTAGATTGCTCCCTCAAAGGACAACTACATCATTGTTGTAACTAATAGACTGCTCCCTTGAAGGATAGCTATCCAGAACTATTAAAACATATAAAGCAGAATATAGACCACTTCCTCAAAGGATGGCTATGCCCAAATATTGCTACAAATAACACTCTCTCAAAATCTTCCCATATCGATCAGCTTCACATATGACCACCAAACAAAACAACATCCCCACGTAGACTTCCCGCATTGATCAGTCTACCAAAAAAAAATTGACTAACAAAATTTTAAGTCATGGACTTGCCTATAGTTGTTCTCAGGGTCACCTATAAAAGGGGAAAAGTTATCCTTGCTAAAAAGGGTTACGCTATCCTCACATCTCACATAATCAAACCTATTACCCCAACATACCCAAGGGATTTTTAGCTCACTTAACATCGAGTGATTTGAATACTTCTCTAACACAAACAATGGTCAATGGCATAATGCATGAATGGGGATTTTGTTTGCAATAACCCTATCTATGCTACCATTATGAGCCTTGTCAATGAAAGAGAAAAACACCGTTCACTTCTTACACACCTTGGTCACATCCAACCAAATCCTTTTCTAAACCAAACCAAACCAAACCCAACCAATCCAAACTCAACTAAATCATTTTCTAACCATTAGCATAACCTCATGATTTATTTAATATAAATATCAATTTGTGTTATGTAACTCATCAGAGCCCATTCACACTAGTTTTTATGAAAAACAATACACATGGAAACTATCAACCAAACACAATTTATGTCAAGCATACACCATCACCAATATGGAGCTTGTTGAAGCATAAATATACTCATTTCATTTTTAGCATACACCATCACTACTATGGACAATTGTTAGGGATGAAAAACCACCCAACCAATGTTATAAAATACACCATCACACAATATGGAAAAGGCTATAACATCATCACTCATTTCATTTTTAGCATACACCATCACTAATATGGAAAATTACTAGGGATGAAAACCCCACATCACTTATGTTACAAAATACACCGTCACATAATATGGAAAAGGCTATAACATCATCATACCCTTCATCATTTCAAGCATGTACCATTAGACATATGGGAAGTGCTAAACCATTCACATGACCAAACCAACTATCGACCTCTTTGACTCCTTCCCTTTTGGGGAGAACTACATTGGCCTAAGGCCCTTAAAATAGGGGCTATGTAGGTAGCACTTAGATGACATGGGGTCTTTTGGGGTAGCTCGACCATCCATTTGCCCATTTGTCTCCCTAATGACATCGGCCATTCGTTTGTTCACCTACATGATGGACAAACTATTTCACCTTTAACCATGACTTAGCCTAGTCAAACCCAATCCATAATCAACTCTCTTCTTCCCTTTTGGGGAGAACTACATTAGCTTGAGGCCCTTCAAATAGGGGCTATGTAGGCAATAATTAGTTGACATGGGGTCTTCTAAGGTTAGCTCAACCATTCCTTCATCCATCCATCTAATGGACCAAATATCTATACCAACCTAAAATCATGACCAAACAATCAGCCCTGACACTTAATGAATTACCTAAACTTCTCATGGGGCACATTAGAGATCACATACATCTCCCTGACCACAACACATGCCACTTGAGATCATACCATGACTCAGCCTGACTCGACCAATGACCTTGGAGATCGCGACCGTCTCCTCAGACCACGACCACTTCTGAGACAACTTTGCCTTGGTTGTTTTGATTGCATATATGCTACCTCACGAATATTTGGCAAATTGTGCACAACCCACATTATGACCCTCACACCTATTGATGAATCATGCTCTAGTTGATTCTCAATATTTGTGACATTTTCATGTTTTTTAGGAGCACTTCTTGAGCTTGGGATACTTGGAACACGACAACCATTAGAGCTATAGCTTTGATCATTTAACCCAATCAACTATGACTAAATGTTGGGGATTGGTTATTTTGATTTTAGCACTCCTCAACCTTTGACTATGACAATTTTACCTACATATCACGTGAAGTGGTATGCATGCAATCTCAACTTTTACAATGTTCACACTCAAACCCATCCACTATCTATCAAATCGGCACTCGATATCAGGTTACCTTCCCTCGACTCCCACTTTGAGGGGGAATACCTCATCCCACATCTAGGGTAACCAACTCTTATTTTTGTCTTGCATTTCATCAGAATAACCAACAGGACAAAAATGACCTTATCCCATACCTGGGGCAATTTACTCCTATTTTTGTCTTGCAGTTCGTCAAGAACAACCAACAAGACAAAAAGGGGCAAATGTAGACACCAAAATAGTGTCAACCCCCCCTTTGGTCCCTTTCTAACTTCAACATGCCTAACCTATACTTTATTAATTTAAAATACTTATTTTAAATTAATAATCCCCCCTAGACACTTCACCTTGGATTCCTAGCTCTTAGGCCATTTATCACCCTATGAGTAATCATAATTACCTAAGACCTAATTTTAACTCTCCCACTAACTCTCATGCCTATTAAACCCACCTTTGGACCATTTAACAATGAAAACCAAACTTGGCAGATGGAAGAATGGGCAAAAGGCTAAAAATAGCCTTTTTTCCCATTCTCTAGCCACCGACGTCGGTTAACAGTCGATCGATGCCGGTGTTATCACTGATGTCAGTTGCTTTAAACTAAATTCCAACCTCGACTATAGACCTGAATACTAACTCTTTGGCTCTCCAGATCTGAATTCTCTTACTCCTTGACTCTTTGGACATCAAAGGTAGGCTTTGAGATGAGGCATCAACATTCTATCATCACTCTCCAAGCTAAAAAACTCTATAGAATTCACTCCACACCAAATTGAAATGTTACATGAGGTCTCCTACAATAGCCATAACGGGAACAAGTCTTCTACACTTCTGGTTCTCCACCAAGAGCTAAGTATTATTCTAGTTTATATTTTAGTATTTTTAGAATGCATTGGTGATTAGTCCATTGAATATTCTTGAGTACTATTGAGACCAAATTCGGCTTTCTTCTTGGAGAGGCTGAAAAGCCTTTCTTTTATCCCGACCCATTTTGACAACCTATCCCATACCTTTAGTCCTTCTTAAGACTCTATCCACTGTCCTACATCCCTGCACAAACCTTTTGAATCTCCTAGACCATTTTGTTGAGCACAGACATACCCTAAAACCCATCTAAGGCCCATTTCCCCTACTGACATTAACATCAAGGCCCATTACCCCTACCGACGTTGGTAGCCTAATCAATGTCTGCAACCTTGACTAACTGATGATGGTAGACTAACTGGCATCGACAACTATGGGAGACTTACAGAAGAATATAGGTATGCATTATCTTTATTTCTCTTTCTTTAAGTCTTTCATTATTTCTTTCCATTATGACATTCTTTTTATCAACTAGTGGACTATCATTCCTCCAGGAATTCTTTGCACTTCTGGGACCGAGCTTTGCTTGGAAGTCCACCATATATCCATCTAACATTTTCTTTGTTTAAGTCTTTCTTATCTATAGGTGTCATCCTCCACAGCCAAAGAGGAGCTCCATCAATCATCTGGATACGGTGCGTAGCTTCATCTGGGTATCATCTAACCCCTGACCTTTTATCTTTAGTTTCTTATTTCTTTTGAATGTGAAAAGCAAAAATGAGTTAGAAACAAAAAGCTAAATCAAGGTTAATAATATCCTTATGTGAAAAATTTTGCAAAATTTGAATCATAGCCTTCAATTTGAATTTGAGATGGGAAATAGGAACCAAAATAGATTCTACTTTAGGGACTAATGAATCATCCCTTAGATCTTAGAAAAATATCTAATCATTCTGTTTGGCCAACAGCAAAGGTTCAATTTCATCAACCATTAGCACTATGTTGTCATTAGGAAATGGAGAAGGAAGACCTAATTACACTAGATCTTTAATGTGCTATTTCATTTCACTGATTCCTTGTTTCATGACATGTAGGAGCTCTCTAAAATTGATGGCTATGGAATTGTAACTAAGAACCTCATTCACTCGCTTAGTAGTGACCATTCTATTCTCAATTCCTACTGCTAACAACATTACATCCATTGCATCATAAAGTTTTTGCAACAATTTTTCAGAGTCCATTACTCTCCTAAAAACTATAGCCTGAGTGTTTACAACTAAATTCTCCACCTTTTCACACAATTTTTGTGCATTTAGTAGGAAGGTGAGAGAAGGCCTGAGCTAAATAATTTCTACAAAGATTCTTTTCCACATCGATTCATAGAGCTCTTTCACTAGACTTAACACTCTAACATTCCTTGGCCTATTGGCCAGTTCCAATGTCAAATATGTTGTTCTTTGTTGCTCAACTTGAAATTGGGCTTGTATAGCCACAGTATTATTCTATTCACTTAGCAAGTTTTGTTGCAATTGGGTAACCTATAGCAGGTGTTCTTTGCATTTTTCTTACAATGCTGCTTTTTCCTACCTTAGGGTCATCACTGCATCCTTTACCTGTGTTAGCCCTACCTTTAAGGAATCATTTTGGGTCTCGACTACCCAGTGAGTCTGAAGAGAAATAGTAGCTTGTAACTATTTATTCAGATTCTCTATTTCATTATCTTTCTTATTGATTTCTATGGTCAAACTGTAGCCTCCATCTATTTCATTATCTTTCCATCTTTTGTAGCCTCCTTAATGTCTTCAAGTAGTCTTCAGCAACTACAAAAGTGGATTCGGTTAGCAGCTCAATTTTGTCTTATGGCCTGAAGAGGGACATGTTGATGGCCACTGCATTCATCGTGTAGTCCTCCAGTTGCATCTGCTCAGTTGGCTTGATTACATTTGGTGACAAATGAGTCACTGTCAATTGTTGTTGAATGGGGTCAAATTGTGACCATAGATGGGGTGTAGCCAATGCCTTATTTTACTTGATCTTCTTTTTCTCTCTTCAGGCTTCACTTGCCTTCTTAGTAGCATCTACTTAGGTTTGGAAGGTAGAAGGAAAGGCAATGTGCCAACCCACAAAAGGATGTCCCTATGGAAAACCATATTGAATAGCCAATTGTTGGCTATGGGCAATCTAAAGGGAAAGTTTATTTCGAATAGAAGGGGAAAAGTGAGGTAACATTAAAGCTTGAGGTGGCATAGATGGGGCAAAGTGAGACATGGGAATGACAGAGGTGGCAGGGGATGTCATCTAGCTAGATGTAATCATCATGCCAATAGGAGAAGAAAGAGATTGAGAAGGAGAAGGAGGAATAATACTTACCAAAGGAGCGATTAAAGTAATCTATAATTGGCACTATGAAGGTTTTGTTTCCTCCTCTAAATCAAAATGAAATTGCACCCTCTGTCACTTCTTGGGTGTCTCTTCTTCTAGCTATGGTATTTTTCCTTCCACATCTACTACTACCATCAGTGATGCTTGTAGAGAACTAGGAACTTCAATAAATGTTGCTGATGGGGAAGCTTTTAGTGGTGAATACACCACACTCTTTTGCTTTTCCATAATGTTGAGAGATTGGGGCCAAACTGATATAGTTACTACAACTATAGTTTGTCCTGAGGCCTGTGACTCTTGGCTTAACCCTACTCTAGCTTTTAGCTCTACACCTAGTGTTGGCAAATTACTTGTCTCTAGGCTAGATACAGGGAAGAGATGGCACTCATCCCAGAGTTCTTCCCATCTCTCATCTGAGTCCACGTTCCTAAAATAATGGGTTGTTTGACAAATTTCTTGCCCATATTTACAATAAGCTTTTATTTTTTTAGCATCCCAATATTTATTCTTTAGTGTCCTTAAACTAGAATTCATTCTGACTTTAGGATCATAATCCCTCTATTTAACATAGAATGTTTCCCAGGGTCTATTTTGTGGAAGGGGCAAGTCTGTTAATTCAACATAAAATCTAGGAGCATCTTATTTAGGATTTTTTCTATTTTCCCAAAAAGGGTGGCCTTCATGTGCAATTCTGGTTACAACCCTATTAGTCCTTGTCTAGGAAGCTATTAAACCATTTGGGTCATAAACCCATTTGTATTCTATTAGAAGGAAACCTAGAAAGGCTATCTTTCTGAGAAACACAACTTCAACATTTTTGGTTTCCAAAACCATGCTGGTTGTCAAACATGGAAGGTCATAGATTTTTATCTTCCTCTTCCCAGAGCCATATTCATTGTAAACTATAGATACATGCCTGGTAACCTCTAAGAATGCTAACCTAAGAGTCAAAATCTTAGGTAGTAACATTGTTTCCCCATAAAAACCATGGACTCTTATAATTGTATGGTGAGATCTAAAATAAAAATCACAAGGAATTGGGCAACTAGCCAGAAGGTTTGAAACACTTAGGAATAGTCTATTCATAACTGGTTCGGGGTTGAGGTGACAAAAGGTAGGGGTAACAAATAATTCCTAGAATTCATATAGGTCACTAGTCTTTGACAAAATATGTGTCCATGCAGACACAGGAATGGTCCTTTGGAGATCAAAACTTGGGTCATACATATCAAGATACATATGTTGGGCAAAGAGGTTAGAGTTCTAAAACATCATGAGGTGAAACAAATAAGAAGAGTACCTAAAAAACCCTTTTGATTTTAACTAGGCCAGTTGTTCCACTATTGAGAAAGCAATTTGTTTAGAAAAGTCAAGCCTATACTCTTGAGTTTTGTCAACGGTCTTCAGCCTAAAGAGGATAGCCATTTATTCTCCATAAACTACAATATCATCCTTCATGTTGAAGATGAAATCCATCATAGATAGTGCATCTTGGCTAGCTTGTGTGAATTGGGCTCTTGTTGTAGGGAGTGTAGGCACAATAGTGTCATCATCACCCATTTGCAATTTGGATCTCAAGAACCTCAATTGGGTATTAATGTTTGCCCACGTTCTTTGTATTTTAGCAACAGTAGGAAACATAGCTATTTTATCATGATATAGGGTTAACATATCTTTGATAGCTTGTGGTGTGATTTACACCATGAATGGACCCTATTGAATGGTTCATGAGGGTGCATGGATCAAGTCTGCACATAATTCGACCAAGTCAGGGCATGGATGCATAGCTGGGACAATGAATTGTGTCAGTTGTGAAGTCCATATCCTCATGGCAAATGTCTCATATTTCCCTACTCTGGCCCTTTATAGACACCTTTGATGTGCCCCTTCTCTAAGAGTTTTGCTACTTGTTCTTTGAATGTTGGGTCCATGATGCCATCTGCATAATCTTTTATCTTTGTTGGGTCACTTGCTTGACCAATTTTAGGGATTCTAGTCTGTGAATAAGTCTTCAATGGTTGCATGGGAGCTAAAGCATATGACTTGCTCACAAGAAAATTGTTAAGGGATTCATACATCCCAGCTCCTTGTTGTGAAGACTGTGCTCCCTCCATCTCTATATCTTTTTTGTGATAACTGGTATGAAATTTCTCAAAATAGAAACACTTTTACTGAAGCAAGTTTACTAGGCACTAAAAATTGCAAGTAGCAGGATATTTTCTCATAGATATAGGAATGTTTGAGAACTTGTAAGCTTTAATTCTTGCTAAGAGGTATTTATTGACCTATCAATTCTCAAAATGGCATTAAACTTCGATAGCTATTATCAAAACTTACTCAATCTTTATGGGACAGCGAGGCAAACATGTTATGTAAGTGGTAGCACAAGGTACCTTAGGGATTTATAAATATTTGGGAGACATTCAATGTATTGAGAAATTTTGAAGATTTTGAAAAACTCTCTGAGTTGTCGACTATGTGTTCAAAGAACACTTATTTAAAATAAAAGTGGGGAAAAATGGGAAAAAAAACAATATGGAAAGGGGAAACTATCTAAATATATACAATAAGTACCTTTATCTCCCTCCTAGATCAAAAGAAGAATTTCTAAAGTCTCCTTTATGACAAGATGACTTATGTTGCTGAATAAGTGGTTGCATTAGATGTAGTTCTGGTGACTTGCTTTCTTTGTATGCCACATTTATTTTCTTGCATTCGAGTGAGTCTGAGTCAAACATGCTTCCAGCATATATAAACTCTTCTTGTCCTTGAAAGCTTGTCGAATGCTAGTTCTTGATACTGGTATGTCTTATCAAGAAATGAATGACTATTTGCTCATCAATAGAAGCCCTTTGATATATATCATTTATTGAATTATCTCCTTCTACCTCAAACTCAAGTTCTATTACATGATCATCCTCTTTAATGACTTCAAAATTATCAATCTCTCGAAAGGATAATTCTAAAAGTTTGCAATAATTTTGCATATGTAATTGAGTCTCAATGTTGTCTTGTTCATCTGCAACTAGCTCACAACCTCCTTGAAAAATAGTATAACCTGACCTAATGATTTCAAACAAGTAATTCAAATCATGATCAAGGAAATGTCCATGCTCCTCCACATCATCTTGCAAAGTAAGAAGAAAGTCAAAAATTATCTCTTCCTCATCAAAGATTAAGGCATATGCTTGTGACTTTTCACTCAAAATATTGAATTCATGTTGAGAGACCTGAGGATTAATAGAAGAGGTATCTTTTGACTTTTCTTCCCTTAAAACATTTGGGATTTTATGATCTTCCTCAAATATGACATAAGTGCCCAGACCCATGGAGTCATAATTTCCATAAGGGTCACTCTGCATCATAGCTAATAAATGATCATTTTTCTCTTCTTGATCATGTTTAGTCCATTTAGCTAACTCCTTAACAAAAACCCTTTCTTCTTTATTCATCATAGCATGGGTTGCCTCTAACTTTGAAATTGGCTCATTGGTGATATGATCCTTATATAATGGCTTAGATAATATCTTCATCTTTGAACCATATTTAGTTCTTAAGATGAGCTGAGACCAATCAAGGGACATATATCCACCTATCTTGGCTATAAAGTCTCTTGACATAAGCCAAAAATAGGAGGTATATCTATCACTACTACGTCTTGATTTACAATCATATTGGGACAAGTATATAATTGCAATGGGAGTTGTTTAATTCTCCCTATTGTTTGTACTGCTTTACCATCTAGTTGCATGACTCCTTTAGTGAGTGGCTCATATTTTATCTTTAAAGCATAAGCTATTTGCTTAGGCATAACTATAGTACTAGCCCCTAAATCTATCATTGCATTATGCAACAATTTCTTGCCAACTATCAAAGTTAAATAGAAGGGATCCAGTTTGGATTTGCTTACATCTGGTGCATTATTCACTAGGGCTATTGTCTATAGATGAACTATGTCTTTAAGCTTTTCTTTTTTAGTAGGTCCTTCTTTGATAATAGTACCTTTGGGCACTGCTTGGCCTTGTAGAGCTTCTTATAGTAGTGTCTTTTATTCTGTAATAGCCAATATATCCCAGATTGATACTTGTGCTGGAGTCTTCTTTAATTGATCCACCATGTTTATTGGTCCCAAAGTCTGAGCTCTTTGAGAATAAGGATATCTCATTTTTTCTTGAATCTATACAGGAATCACTTGATTCTACATTGACTGAGGCACTTCTTGTGTGATAGCTATGTTTCTTTGTCCTTGAAATGGAGGATTCTCCATGACTTGACTATTTACAACTTCAAGCTATTCCACCATCCATCTCTTTGATCTAGTATAATAATCATATTGCATTACTAGTTTCTTAGAAGTGGAAGCTTCGTTCAAGAAAATTGATTCTTCATCTTCAACCCATGAGAACAAGGCATGTTCTGAGGCTATTTATTCCTCTTGTTGTAAAGACATACCTTGCATCTAAGCCATTAGGACTAAATTTTGCATACCAAAAGATTGATAGGCTTTATTGTCACTAGAACTTACAAACTATCCATCCATTCTTCTTTGCTCTGCCACCTTTTGTTGTAGATTACCCATGGGACAATCTCTAGGTGTATGAGCATTATTTCAAGGGAAACACCAAGCATTAGTACCATCTACATAATTATTTTGCCCTGGAACAATTTCCCTATTTGAATTGGGAGGAATAGTCTGTGAGGGTGTAGGGACTACAACTAATTGGTTTGTTGGTTGAGGGTTATTTTTCCTTAGAGGACCCTATTATTGGTTTGGCTGAGATGAAAATATATTTCCTTGATAGCCCTAGTATTGGGGTTTAGGTAAAGAATTCTATTATCTCTTTATGTTAATCAACTTATTAGAAAATGTCCTTAAGATATTCTTGATATCATCCAATTTAGATGACTGGGCAGGGACAATTTCTTTAGCAGGTGTTTGAGGATATGTGTACATAGACACAGGTGGGGCTATAGATTTAGGGGATTCTTGAGGTAATGGCAAGAAAATATTTGGAAACATGGGCGTGGGAGGCCTTGGAGACAACTTTCCAGCATCTATCAAATTATTTTTAACTCTGACTTCATAGTCATAAGCCTCTGGCAGAGTTTGACCTCCAAGTGACTGAATCATAATAGATATGTCTGAATTTAAAGCTTTAAGATAGAAAACTATAGCCATACCTGGTAATGGTCTAGCTATAATAGCGATTCTTTTCCAAGTCTTTTGAAATTTAGAATTAAAGTCAGTCATTACTTCTTGTGGTGCCCTTTGGATGGTAATCAATTGTTGTAATAAAGAAGACTTATCACCCTTCTCTTCAAATCTTTTAAAGAAAAGATCTCTGAGCTGATCCCATGTAGAGACGGTATTTGGGGTCAAAGATGGGTACCATTCTAGAGATTTCCCTTTAAAAGAAGTTGCTAATAGTCTTATGGCCACATTTTGCTGTGTGATAACATGTATAGCATAGACATTTAATACATCCTGTAGATTTTCTTTAGGTGTTCTAAAATCTTACCCACTAAATTTGGGTAGAGCTTTCAATGCATTCACTGGGATAGGGTCCCAAGTGGCTAGTGGTATTGGGAGAATCAAAGGACTACTAGTGTTCCAGCTTGCATAATTTCTTAGGGGTATAGGGGCTCTCATATTTACTCTTGGTATTGGTATAAACTGGTTGACTCTTCTTTTAGGACTAGTTACCAAAGGTGGCAAAAGAATAACTAGATTTATAGCAGACTGAGATCTGGTTAGTGGTCCACAGTTTTGACTCCTCATAACTCTCTAGTTCATACGATCTTGAAAGAAACTTCAATATAGTGTCCCACCAGGCATGCCAAAAACTATTGATGGTTAAAATTGTGCTTGTTTCTAACACCAAAAATGGGATGTTTCAAGATGTGGGACTTGCGACTTGAAACAACCTCTAAATTTTTAAGAAGCTGGTCTCTTCTTTATATCAAGTGTATATTGGGTAAAGGGATAGGAATTTTATTAGAAACACAAATGCAAGAAAGAAAATCTAACTATGGTGATGCACCTGAATGTAATTTGACCTTAATCCTAAGCACAATGAGACTATATGTAAGATTCAATTACATTTAAGAGCAAACAAGGCATGATCAATGTAATAGATGAAAACAATAGAAATAGAGGCTCACAACTTAGACTAGGTTTGTAAAAATATAGAAAATATCAACAAAGGCATATGATTCAATCTTCTTATTTGAATTCTCTAGTCACATAAGAGGCATAGAAACATGCACAATTACATAAACCTTTCAACTCAAGAAAATAGAACAAAGGCAAATGATATTACTAATCACAGCTCTATAAAGTCTAAAACTCTTGACAACATAGTCTAGACTACTTTTGTAATGACACAAAAAATATCAACAAAGGCATAGGATTCAATTTTCTTATTAATTCTATAGTCACATAAGAGGCACAGAAACATACACAGTTACATAAACCTTCCAACTCAAGAAAATAGAACAAAGACAAATGATATTCCTAATTACAGCTTTAGAAAGTCTAAGACTCTGGACAATAATTCTCTCTGGTATCTGATGATGGTGTTTTTACTAATGATCTCTACACCTCTATTTATAGCCTCAAATTCACTCCAGATTGTTTGTATGTTCCCACTATAATGGCCCAACTGAAATCTAACCAAATTGGAAGTGTCTAACAGAAGATATTTCTTAGATTCTAAAATGCTCTGTCTTTCGACAATTCATTAGCTGAAATAGATTGTAGGATGCTCCCTTCTATTCAATAGAAGAGGACACTTAGCCAATTCCTTGAAAACCCTCTTATTACTAAGGAGACACCAGAGAATGACACTTGGTGTGTTCCACAACATTTACTAAAGACACACGACGCTCTCCACTTTACCTATACTCTTACTATGTCTTTGCTCAGGAGTGTTCTGCCTTTGACACCTATCTCAATCCATGTATTTTACTTTAACAACTTAATAGAAATAATACCCACAACATTTCTTGCTTGAGTAACTTTAAAAAGGGGCATAGGGATAGGTGGTGATTTTTGCTTGCCTCAACAAAGGACAAGTGGCAATCTCTGCTTTACTTAACTAGGGATATGTGGCGATCTCTGCTACTTTTAGCTACCTTTTGAGAAACCTATAGAAGGTGACACATGCTGGTCTCCAATTTATTCTATTTATATTATAGAAACAATCAGGCCTCATTTTATATTTACATGGACAATGACACTTGGTGGCTTTCGCTTGCTTCAAAAACAAAACCTAAGACCCACCACAATATTTGTTATATCGGTGAAGCAAAATGAAGATAATTCAGATCTCGACACATGGTGGCTTCTACTCTCTTTAGTTGGGATACATGGCATCTTTCGTTACTTTTGGAAAAGCAAATTGAAACCTTATGTGATTGTCACTTGGTGCTTTTTGTCTGAACCTGATACTTAGCTTGTTGAAACCTTCTGCTGAAAAGATTTGAAACATGGGTGCCGATATGAAATGTGGATGCCAACACTTGTCACATTCTATTGAGTTACTATGAGATACATGGCACATCCTGACCAACTTATAAAAATTATGAAAGGTGCCTTGGCTGATGACACTTGGCAACTTCCAATTGACTTCGACACTTAGACAAAAATGAATCAAAAGGAAATCAAGCTCGCACTCTGTTTCAAAACTTCGCCATCATGAACCAAAGTATGTGAGAATAAAAATTTTTAGTGTGCAACTTATAATTAGAATGAAACATATAGTATTTTTTACTCTACAGTTATAAAACTAAAACCACCCTAGCAAGAGAGATAAGATCTATACATAGCAATTGATCCCAAAAACTCTTGTAGAAACTAGACTTAGAGAAATTACAGACTAATAGAAATGAATAAAAACAATATATAACAACAAACTTTGAATAGAGGGAAATCACCTTATTTATACATTTTTCAATCCTTCTCAAATATTCAAGTTCTAAAGTCCCACCAAGATTCTCTTATCTAGAAAATATTCCATGCCACGTTTGAGATCTTCATCCATTTACAAGAAAAGAATCATGTATCTAACTACCTCTATAATGAATGATTGACATTTGAAACAAAATATTCAATTTTATAGATGTAAATATATTCTTTAAAGATACAAGATGAAGATTTGTGGTAAAGGGATAAATAAACTTTGTCCTCATGTGTAACTACCTAGAGATGTTGATGAATGGTTGCTTGCACACTTGGAACCTCCTAGACAATTCCCTTTCATTTTTGTTCATGCCATGGAACAACCTATTTTTTTAATAATGGAATGGTAAGGATCTAGTTGTGACATAAAATAGAGAGTGATTCATGATCATGA
Source organism: Torreya grandis (assembly GCA_037957365.1). NCBI lineage: Eukaryota > Viridiplantae > Streptophyta > Pinopsida > Cupressales > Taxaceae > Torreya > Torreya grandis. The sequence continues at coordinate 667,170 of JARHVA010000908.1, read as the reverse complement.
TTGGAAATATTCTCTCTAAAATGGCTCATGGACCTTCTTCATTCTTCAACTCATTTCCCAACCAAGAAAGAGCCATCAAGTTTAAATTTTATACCAAAGCTTTCCATATATTGACATTTATCACACTACATTAGATCTAAATGGGCATCTATGGTATCTATAATGATTAAGTCAATTAACTATATCTATTTTGGACACTTGTCATGTTCTTGTGTAATCCAAGCCCTTTTAAAAGTTTGTTCTAGTTTCACCATTGGATCTCCTCGCCTGAGCAAGAACTTGCCATCAATCTTGATCCAAATGATCAAATACCATTGGCTATCTATGGGCCTTATATCAAAATGATGACACTTGGTAACTCCACAAACTTTTTTCATCCTACTATATCAATCCTATTGGGATAATGTTCTCTTGCCAATTGGCAATCCTACATTCATTTTGAGCTTCAGTAAAATGTCTTGACTTAATATGTGTCATAGATAGGATAATGTAATCTTGAACATGAACTTTATATCTTTGGGAATGTAATTTATCTTTAAATTAGGACCATGCATTAACTTTTCAACTATGCCTTCATGTGATTATATCTCTTCATCTGATCAAACATGTATCGCCAGATTGTAATCCATGGGATTGAGCATGATTTATTATTGAAAATAATAACAATGTCTAAGTTTAAAAATTGATGAACAATACAAGGCTTTAAGCTAAATCCTTTAGACTATGATCTCATTTATGTTAATGAAAATGAATACAAATTTTAGGTAAAATTTTAGACTAAGCCCAAGACATAATAAAAGGCCCCCCCATGCTTAATATAAAAGAGACATAGCATAAGGTTTTAACCTAAGGTTTAATTATATTAATAAATACAATAAAACTTTAGAGTAAAGACCTAGACCAGGTTAAAACATAAATAAAAGGGACCCTTTGATCTTCTGCCATTGGATCTTGCTAGGTCAGATCAATACATGCTATTGGATTTTGATTCAAATGATCAAACACCATTAGTTGTTCAATACTTTATCTAACATAGTTATAATGTGTATCATCACTACATTCACTTTGGTCTTGGTTTGGAACCTTGAATTAATGTGCCCCATCGATAGGAAGGTATATGCTTAACCATGTATCATCGATTGATGGGAACATGCTTGAGCCTTATCATGCACCACAAGATTGACCTTTTAACTTTGAACTTATACCATCTGATTTTGATTACCCAAGCAAACATAGGCCATCGATTATGATCTGTTAGGTTAAAATGCAATTGGTACCTTTGGATAGTGAAAAATATAACTAAGTCAGAGCTCAAAAATAATATAATACTTAAGATACAATCTTAGATCAAGGTTTTGGTTCTTATTAATAAATATGAATTAAGACTTTATGCTAAAGCTTAGACTAAGCTTGAAATAAAATAGGGTTCTATTAAATAAAAAGTACCATGCATTAGTTCAGACCATGAGGAACATAGGCTATGGGATCTTGAGACCTAAAAGGAACTAAACATGTATTTTTAGACTAGGGTTGGTCATGTAAATAAACATTACCAAGCCTTAGTTTAAAAATTTAACTAGGTTCATGGCATTTTAAAATGCTCCCACATAAAATTGTTTCACTAATTTTGAATTCACATGGAAAGAATTAGGCCAGGGTAATTTGGAAACATGGATTCAGGGTGATGAAAATGAACTCAACTCAACCTTGGACAAACCAAAGGCTAGTAAAAGACCAATATTGAAATTGAATCATGAAACCCATACATAATCCATTTTAAATGAGGGCTCCATTAAACCTACAAATTTGAAACTTATAAATCTAATTTTAGAAAATTAAGATAAGATTTAAACCTAAATCATGCACAAATTTTCCAACCAAGATAGGGGTGGATGATCTTGAAATAAAGACAATGTGAAAACATAGTAACATCCTAATCAAGTGAATTTCCATAGCAATATATTTTCAAATTTAGAGATTATGGTTCAGACTTATAACTAGGCTATTCATTATAGTTGATCAAGTACCCTTGTTAAGATCTAGTCATTTTAAAAATAATCCTCAGACATGAAAATTTGGGATCAAATTTCAAAACCTAGTTGTGATGTGTGTGTATTTTTATTCCACTTACTATTTGTCATGAGATTTAGATAGTAATATCTAGACTTCATGTCTTTAATCATTGACATTGACTTATAGTATGTTTGAATATTCATTAACAACCATGATTTTATATTAGGGAAGGCTTGGGCATTGCTCTACTATCATCTAGTCATCTATATCCCTGACAGAGATATCTTTAGATCAATTCAAGGCATTGATTCATTGTTAGCTAGGCATTTATAGCCCTGATGGAGATTACCCAAAACATCTTTACTTAAAAAGTTCCTTTTGAAAATTTTCAATGAGCTCTTATTTTTCTATTTTTTACGTTTTATAGACCATTTTTAGCCTTCTATAAAAGTATAGGAACCAAGTTAGCTGGGTTTTGGGATTTGTTTAAGTGTATAATCTTTAGGAAATCATCCTTGGTCACAAACTCTACCCTAGACAATGAATTTTGTTTAAGTGCAAACATGATTATGCTTCAATAATTTAAACTTTCATCCTACATATGTAAACCTTATCGAAATCAAGCTTAAATGATAATAAAGTTCAAAATTTTAGAGAATGATTAATTTATTCAATTATATTTATCAATCCCCATAAATCAAAAATATCAAGCTCACATTTTAGACCCATAGTACTTTTACACCTACACTCCCAACTCAAAAGCTCCTTATTTGAGTGATTGGATGAAACCTAAGCTGAGGACTATCTTAAAAAGACATAGTGAGAGAAAATAATAACACAAAATAAGGAAAAAAGAAAACAATATATAGCTGCTATATACAAATAAGGGATATGAAAGAATGAGAAAGAAATAAAATAAACAAAAATTATACACTAACTCAAAAAGAGCCTACCTCTAGGATCAAATGGATATCATGTAATTTGTTAGAGAAAATTGAAACACAACTGCTTCCATTCAATGGATATTTATTGTGTATAAGATCACTTATATGTTTATGTCTCGAGGCCTTATGCAGCTTGGATTCCCACCTCTATTGATCTTTTTAATCCATGATCTGACATAGACCATCGATCCTAATTTGAATGCTCAAACACCATTGGCTGCTCACTATGGCTTAAGTTTGACATCTATGTGCCCATCATTTGCCATCTATGTGAATGTCTTTGATAGTCATGTGACCATCAAATTTAAATCCCTAATTTATAGTTTCCATGAATTAAATTTGATGTCTACGTGACCATCATTTTATGTCTGTATGACTGTTAATAACATCCACATGACCATCAAATTTAATCCCTTGATAGATAATTATCATTTCTTAAATTTTACATCCATGTACCCATCATTTTATGTTCATATGATAGTTAATAACTTTTGTGAGATTGTAAAATTTAGCCCCTAATGTATTATTATTGATACTGATTTTGACATTTTCACAACCGTTAATGACTTTTGCATGGCTATCACACTACTTAGAAAATTTTCTTTGCAATTTTTGCTCCATAACATTTCTTTAGGACTTTTGTCTTCATTTGGACCTTGGGTCTTTAACAATGCTTATATTTAAAATTATATGGACAAAATATCTAAAAACTTAAACTTTGAAATGCTTCAGACAAAATGTTCAAAAGCTTGAGCCACACCAAAAGTTTGAAGACTTAGTCTTGAAATTCATCTTGTAAAAAGCTTAAATAATTTAAACTCTACATTTTTTTGAAACAATTAAACCTTGCATTTATTTTGGGATTTTTATGTAGGTAAAATGCTTGAAGAAATTAACCCTTCAAATTTTTTTAGGGGAAAAAGGCACAAAATAATTGGACCTTACACTTTTACTGAAGGAATTAGCCTTGGGTCTTTTACCAAAGAAATCGGACCTTTACACTTTTGCCAAAGGGTAAGTACCCTTCATATTTTTTATGAAACACTTAGCCTAATGCAAATGGGACTTGGCCAAGGCATTGTATTCCTTTAGAACTTTGGGAAAGGCCCTTTAGATCTCTTGAAAGTGCATTTTGGACTTTTTGAAGGTTCCCTTTGGGAATTTTGAAAGTGTAAAATGCCTAAAATAATTGATCCTTCAAGAATTTTACAAAGGCAAAATAACCCTTCTAAAAGTGCCCTTTGGTAATTTTGCAAGGGAAATATGCTTGAAGGAAATAACCCTTTGGGGACTTTGTAAATGCAAAATGATCCTTCTAAAAGTGCCCTTCAATAATTTTTCAAGGGCAAGATGCCTGAGTTAAATGACCCTTTAAAGAATTTGCAAAGGCAAAATGACCCTTTAGACTTTTTATAGATACTTTGGTTAAAATAAATAAGTCCTTGTAATTTATCTAAAGTAAAATAAGTACCCCTTAGGGATTTTTATGTAGACAAAATTCCTGAAGGAAATAATCCTTTGGTATTTTTTGTAGACAAAAATCCAAAAAGAATATGGCTTTAAGACATTCTACATGAACACTTTTTCTAAAAGACTCTAAGGACTTTGTACCAAGTAAAGACCAAAATAACATAAGTAAATACCAAATAAAAAGTTCTTGAGGGAAAAACACTAAGTAAAGACTAATATAAATCACCTATCCACTTGAACATAAACTTGAGCTCTCAAAAGAACACTTTGAAATAGTAATTGGGATAATGACTTAGACATTCATACATTGATAATGACTTGGGCACTAATATAATCTCTACACTATTTTGGAAAATTTTGTCATGGATTATAGAGACATATGTATTAAGAATCATTAATGGTTTATTTCACACTCACATGCTCCTACAACTTAAATAGCTCTCATGTATGGACATGTGTTCCAGTGACTCTTGAACTTCTTTCTTTTCTTCTCTCTCTAAAGTTCTATAAGTAGAAACCATTTTGGCCTTTGTAAAAATATACCACACCATGTATGGTGAATACCTACTATACTGATGTCATATTTTACCTTTAAACATTAATTTAAATCTATTTTTGAGTTCTTAAATGATTGTCTAAGTGTGTAAGTGATTTATAGTGATAAGAAGTGATAATCCTCTATCCTTCTTTCCTTTATCCTTCCATATCTGAGCAAGATTTCTTAGTCTAATAGGTCATATAGAGTGTATTTAAGTGTGTAAAAATCTTTCAAGTGTATAATTCTCATTGGAATGTGGAATTTTACTTCTAGTCCATTTGCTTTGTGTTGTTTCACACATCTCACCTCTGTATTGAAATACTCATGTTACAACCTTTTAGAGCTTTGAGATTGATTTATATGCTTTGCTTTATTTTTATTGAAATATAATGGTCATATGAGATAATATTGGTGTATCAACTCCTCTAGAGTAGTTTACATTGATGTAATTCTAACTCTTTTCCCCATAAACAAGTAATAGTTTAAGTAAAAACAATTACACAATACATTCAGGGAGCTAACCCTTTAATTGTATAGGCTCATTTATGTAATAAGTACACCGACATACTTTGAAATATTACCATGTTACCCAAATATAGAAGAGGATTGAACATCCTCTTCTAAGGTGGAAGACTTAGTGACAACATCTCTCTCTTCAACTCCTTCTAAGGGATCAACCAAATTATTATCATTCTGTAGTTCATCTAAGAATATGTATAGTATTTTTTTAGGGTGAGTGTTTCATTCTTGACCAAGCATATGTTCATCCTCATAAATAATGGTTCAATTTAGGTTTATATTTTTGTCCCATAAGGCTCTATATGGAGTTTTGAAATGGGCTTATCCTTAATAGATACCTTAGTTCCATATATTGTTCTAAATATTATTTATGACCAATCAATTGCAAGATAATCTCTAATATTTTTAGTGAATTTTCTAGATACGCATAGCAAAAAATGAAGAGTTAAATTTAGGATAAATAAATTTTGAAATAATGAGACACTAGAAAAACATACAGGGTTAAGTTGAGGTCTCTGATGATATCATATGGCTTGGTGAAAGAACGATTGAGTTGTAGAACTCAATAAGTCTAGGGCTCATATTTAAGACCAAATCTATTAGTTATCGAATTTGACATTAATGAGGTGATATCCCTATTTTCTACCAATAAATTTTGCACTAAAGAGTCACCAATGATTATTAAAATGTAGAATGGAGGAGGTTTTACCATCTTACTTGATTGCCCTTCACTAGATCCTTTGGTTGCATTGGTAATAACCATATTTTCTTTGTTTGTTTCCTTCTCAATAACCTTGATCTTTGACAGTCCTTCTTGAAGGATATGTATTTGTCTAGGCATAGAGATCATGTCCCACATTGGCATATTTACATTAGATTTTTTCATTTATTCCATAATTTTGATGGGTACACCACTAGCCTTTGGTTGTGCTTTAGGAGCCACAACTGTACTTTGAACTTGTGACTTTTTGGGAACAAAGGGATCTCCTTGATTATGATTCTTTGGAGAAATCCCTTCCTTTAGAGCTATAACAAGTTCATTTATATTTGAAAATAGTGGAGTACTAGTAGGAGGCACCTTGGTTGCTACCTAACTACTATCAATATTTCTTCTTTTGAACCTTATATTTGTTACCACTACAATGTATGACTAGCTAGAACTAGCCTATTGATTGAGTGCATAACACTCTTCTTACTCATAGTTGACCATTGTATCACCCAACTGACTTGGTCTTTGATCTTTGATATAACATTATTGAGGATCTTCTAGTTTTTTCATCATGGGTACCTCTATATTCTGAGCCATAAGAGCTTGATTATACCCATAATTAGTAGCCTACTACCATTGATCATTAAAAGCTTGGTTTAAGTAATGGGAAAATAGATTTCCCAAAAGATTGATTCCAAGGTATGGTATCCTTAGCTTACTGAGTGATATTATTTTTAATAGGGACCAAAGTGTTGGAAGTGCTTTCAACATTTGAATTAATTTGATCTATCTATTATAGCTAGGTTTCCCTTGTCCTTCATTTTGACCTTGGCTTTGGCCTTGGAAGCTTCCTTTATAGGGTGGATTATTTTCTTGATAAGATTGTTGTTAAGGTTGATATGAGGATCGATAAGGATAATTTAAAGTTTATTACCTCTTAACATTCACTATTTAATTTTCCAAAGATTAGAACATGCTATTAAGCTCTTGAAAGTTATTTTATTATTAGGAATCACTAGATTAACTAGTGGAAGCCTTTTATTGCTTAGGTGAGGGTATAATTGCAATTTTAGGCACAAGAGGAAAGATAAAAATGGGAGGAATAAAAATAAGGGGTGGTCTAATCTCAAGGAATAATGGCATTGGTGGTCTAGGTGTAAGCTTGGGAGCATGCACTAGATAATTTTTTCTCTGATTACCACATCATATACATTTGGTAATGTGTTTCCTCCCATGGAATGGATCATTACTATAATGCCATTATTTAGTGACTTTAAATAGTAAATAAAGGAAAATTTAGGGGTAGGCCTAGTAGAGATTGGGATCTTATCCTAAGTCTTTTGGAACCTTGTGTTGAAGTCTTGCATAACTTCATGAGGGGCTCTTTGAATTGTGGTTAATTGCTCTGCAAGTGATAAATGGTCACTTTTATCATCAAATATCTTACAAAATGCACCTCTTAACTGATCCTATGATGTAATAAAATTAGGATCAAGGCTTATATAACAATTTATGGCTTTACCTTTGAAAGATACAGCTAATAACTTAATTGCTACATTTTCCTCATTAACATCATGAATGTTGCAAAAGTTGGCTATATCCATGAGATGTTTATAAGGGGTTGTATCTTGGTCTCCAATAAAATAAGGGACACTTTTAAGATATGATAATAGAATAGGATCATATTGAGGGAGGTCTAAAGGAATTTGACCATTGAAAGCTATGAAGGGAAAATCTCTAGGGGCTACTATGGAAATACAAGGGTTTAATAAAGATATCCTTGTAAGGGTAGGCCTTAGAATTGACTTGGGAACAAAGTCACCTTTATATGGGTGTGTATTAGTGAATCTTAATATTTTCATTGAGTTCAAAGGAAATTCAACAAATTAAAAGGGAATACCTCTAGAATCTGATCTTTTAGTCAATTTTGGCATGAGATGTAGTCACTGTTATGCTACTAGAATGTTGAATGTTATTTTGGAGTTGCTAGATGTTGTTTCTTGGAAGCTATAAATCCTATAAACTAATCAAACCAACATAAAAATTTGACCAATATTATTTTAAATTAAGTCCCATAGGGTGTGCCATAAACTATTATACCATCAATCTACACCTTTGGAGAGGTTTCTTCAAGATCTCTCCAATTGAACTACACTATGGGAATAACCCTAGGTTGTGGGTCACCTATGGTGGGGTTAGACATCTGGAGAAGGTTAGCTTCCTCTTGATGGATCACCTAAACTAATGTTTGCACTAATAAATGGGTTAGAAATGGGGCAAGTGTTCATGATAAATTTAAAAGGGTGATGCACCAAATTTAAATGAGATCTCACATAAGCATGAAGTAAACATTAAGGAAGCATAATATAATGCTATCTCACACAATCTCACAAAACTTACCTAGTTACATAAGTGTTTAATAAACTAGGTTTAGGAAGAAATGAATGAAGGAAAAGAGGCGTTATAACACTCACTAAGAACTTGCATCAATGACAAAAATAACAGTAACTTATAGTTGTAACTATTTTGAAGACACCTAAAAATGAGCAAGAAAGAAGGACAATGAACATTAAAGATTCTCCTTCACAATGCCTTCATGTAAAATATTTAATACACATAATTTAGAGGGGAGAGATTGGTAAATAAAGTGTTTATTTCTTCAAGATGTCTTTCATAAATTTTTTGATAGGGTCTAGCCTTATCAAATGAGAATCTCTTCTCTTCCAAAATTGAGAGATATTTTTTTATCAAATGTCTGAGAGTCATATTAAAAATGGAAAAGAATAGGAGATAAATGAGAAAGGGGAGAGAGGGGGGTGAGAATTCCATTTTAAATCATTAATTAAGCTACCATCCTTCTTGATTTCTAAATCACATTTGGTTTAATTAGGACTCAAAGTCTTTGAAAAGAAATAAATGCTCCACTGTACTCTCCAATCCAAAAATCCATTTTAATTTGATCTTCTTTTCCATCTCCACTTTATTTCATTATGAGGACAAAGTCCTCATATCCATGGAATTTATAGATCCATGCTTAAGTCTACCTAAGTATCTGCAAGTACCCATTTGTCATGGATGTGACCATATCAAAAGATGAGACACTCCTTTCAATAATCACAAAATTTCCACCTATTTAAAACCTAATCATAGGTTTACTATAAATTAAAACCAATATAATTATTGGTTTTACTATAATTATCATGTTAACGAAAGCCTATAGGCTATATAGTGTCGATTTTGAATCATATTAGGTTCAAACAAACCTATTATGTTTCTAAACCTTGAGGAAACTGAGAACTCATTGTATGCATAGATCTTCTTTAAAGAAATAGAAAACCTAGTCATAGAATAATACTACAACCCCACAAGATAGACCCCACCCATTACAAATCTTTGAACCATAGGTTCATACTTAGTTTCAATGGCATTAGAACTTTATTGTTGACAACCCTTAACTTTATGATTGTGTAATTTTGACTAAACTCTAATGGTACAACATGCCCCTACTTAGCTTTTTTTAGCATAGGTCTACTTTATAACTTGTGTTTGATCAATCTCTAATGGTGATGGGATGATCCTTGCAAGACTTTTTTTTTTGAACTAGGTCATAATTGTTCTTTATGAAGTCCTTGGGTTTGACTTTTAATGTTGGACATTGATATTGAATCGAGCCTTTTAAATTATGACACTTGTAAACTCTATGCTCTTTTTCAGGATCATGTTATCATTTACATGATTTAATGAATTTTCACATGTCATTCTCACATTCATCCTTAGAAGCACTAAATTTTGACTTTATGCATACCATTGATTTAATTTTTCACATCTTACATGTGTACCATTGATTTACCTAGTAGTTATCATGATCATGATACTTGGAAATTATGCATTCATTCCCAAGATTTATTGACTTATTGATGTCTACTCGCTATTGATCTACTTTCATTTGATGTATCACACACCATCGAAGCTTGGACCCATTAGATTATCAGTCATCTCACATTGTTAAATTTTCATTTAGGTACCTAAGATCTTGACACTTGTCAACCATGTGTTCATCCTTGGAACATTTGAATTCAAATAGCTATTTCCAAAACTTTAACTTGATGTCCTCATGCATGTCCCACTATACAAGTTCAACTTTAGAAGCTTATATATTGAGATTGATAACTCATCAAGATACAAAAATTTATATGGGATGTTTATGGGACCAAATTCATCATGATCATACATTCCTTCAGCTCTTGTTTACCTCCTAAGTTCATATATTAAATGCATAATCAAGATGACATGTTTATTTTTGCATGATGTGACATGATGGTCTTGTCTATTTATATTTATGTAAGAAATTATAATCTCTTTAGAAGGTTCTAATTAATTTATAAGACTTTTTGGGACCTAATTCATGCACCTGAATGCTTGAAACATGATGAGAACCTGCTAGTCATTTTCACTTTTCAATCTTATACCTATTTCCAAGCCTATGGTCCACTCATTCCATCCATAACTTTGCTCATTTATTTAAACCATTTATAGGCAATAGATTCTTATATGGGCCAAATTTGGCCAATAGGTCCCATCCTAATGATCAATCAATGTTATGTGGTTATAAAAACTTGATTAAAATTATGTGCTCACCTACCTTTTCTATAAGACCTATTAGGAGGTCTTAAGGCCAAGTAGGTCTTGATAACTCCTCAAATCCAATCCATTGTTATTCATAGGTGGGAGTTATGATTAAGTCCATATGACATTTAAATTGTATGCCTATTTTTAATTAGGGTTTGAAATCATGATTATAATAATAGATTAATTTTTGCAAAGAGTGCATTAAATGAAAATGATATTTATTACGTCTTAGAATCCTGATTAAGTATATGAGGCCTTACTTATCCCATTTGGGTTTTTTTATATCTTAGGCCTCATTTTTTTATTTACAAAAAATATTTATCACCAAAAATATCATTCTAACCTAGGAGTTTTTTAAAATTAATGAAACTCTAAATTTCATTGATTGTTTGATCATATCTTAGGATGAACACTAGAAACATTCTTAACACATGAAAGTTAGATGAGAAGATGTATTTATAGTTGAAAATGGTTGAGTAATGTATAATAATACTCCCTTAGGAAGGGAATAATAGCTATAAATAATTGATAATACCATAGAGTATTTTCAATTTTGGGAAATTCTACCCATAGAAAATTTCTTTGTGTTTGCCTTCTATGTTTTCCAGTGAGCTTTTAATTGTCAATTTTCAATGTATTTTTGTCTTTTTGTAGGCATAATGTACATAATGGAGAAGTGAAGTGTATAATTTTAGAGTCAAATATAGTTTATGAGGTAAAAATAAAGGAGGTAGATGCATTTTGGAGGGAAAATCCTCTTCCTCTTAGAGCTAAACTACTTCCTATTTTTGTTTGGTTGGATTTCTAAAGGTTAGATTTTTATTTCCACCAAGTAGAAATATCAATTCAATGATTTCTTTTATGCATTTTTTTTATATTATAATGTAATTTATATCCCTCAACTTGATTCCCTACCATTATTTTGGTAAATTTATAATCGATTGATCATGGTCAAATCAATTTTAATTATCAAAATGAATATTTTTATCAATAGAAGACTATGGAGTTTTTTTTACAATATATGCATGTGAATGGTGGTTGTGGTAACTTATTTCATTAAATGGTTCCCCTTAATAATTTTCATTATCTATGTTTATTATTGTATAATTGACAATCAAGTAAGAGACCAATTTGTGAAATTTATTAGATCAAAATATTTAAATTTATCTTCATTACAACAAGATTTTCTTTCCCCTTTCCCTCTCTTTTGTCATTTTTTATAAATAAGTTAATCTAAGATTATATTATCTTATAAAATAAATCAATATTTAATGCTTATCTTGAGATATATATACATATATATACATATATATATATATATATATATATATATATTGATTTATTTTAGAAGCTAATATAATCTTAGATTAAGTTATTTATAAAAAATGACAAAAGAGAGGGAAAGGGGAAAGAAAATCTTGTTGAAATGAAGATAAATTTATATATATATATATATATATAATGTCATTAGGAATCTCACTTAGCTATATTTTCATCAAGTTAGTTTTAGTCAATCAAGAACATAAAAACAAATGAAAACAAGCTTGGATCCTATGACCTCATGAGTAATAAAAAAGGTTAGTCAATAATAAAATAGAATTAAAAATAGAAACATTCAAACCTCCATCAAATATTTCTTTGTATAGGATGTGGTTTGGATGTATCTTTACATTATCTTTATCAATACCAATTATATGAGGACGTCTCCATTGAATCTATGGACCATGTTGAACATGATTATGCATTTTGGAAGGTGATGCACAAATAGCCTTGAGGATTTGAAAATAATTAGTTGTCTAAATTGAGCATGATAATTACAATGAAAAAAGGTCTATTTATAATGAATCTAGATCAGTTAGGACCCTTCATCTTTAAATAAAGATGAATAATTACAAATGAGCCCTCAATAGTACACATGATCAATACATGGATCAATGATGTGATACCTTCATCTTAATCAAGATTAAGTGTGGAGATTGATCTTTAAAAATATCAATTTAGAGTTAATATTTTCCCTTCATCTTGTTTCCAAGATAAAGAGTGAAGAGTTATTCCTAATAAGCCACATGGATCACCAATGTGGGCCCTTCATCTTATTTTTAATATGAAGGGTTGATGATTATCTCACACAAGATTAATTGTGAGCCCTTAATCTTCTCTCCAAGATGAAATGTGAATAATAATATTGTATATTAATTCACTTATCAATTTAATTATCTCATAAAGACTATTCCATATGATCTCAAGATCCTTTCTTTACACGCACTTAGAGGTAAAATGAGGAACTAATTAGTTATAAGATAATTATAATTATATTTACATTATAAATATAGTTAGAATAATGATTTATATGAGGGGAATTAATAACATTAATTAATCATAGAAAGGGGAAATTATTGAATTGACCAAAATAGGATAATTAACTAGAGAATGATAGTTGAATAGCGAAATTGACCAAAGAATGACAATTAAACAGAAAAATTGACCGCATAATGATGATTGAATAGATATAATACTTTTAATTGGCTCACTTAGAGATGCCTTAAGATGAATTCAAACACGTATGTTAGATGAATAGATGATTTCAGACTAGATTGTGTGTAATTATGGGAAGTGGATCCATTTTTTAATTTGACACCAAAGTGATAAAAATTGAGTGTCTAAATTTTCCAATTTTTGAAAAGGCATTGTGAGATTTAGATGAAGCAATATATTTTTAAATAGTAAAAAGTCATAAAAATGATAGTAGTTTAAAAATTAAAAGATGTTAGTTTTAATGAATTTTGCTAAAATTAATAGAAAATGATTTGAAATATGTCCCGAAGCACATCACACTTGGTAATCCCTAGATGCCCCCTTGAGGGGAGAGTAAAAAAATATTTTGCTGAGTGAACCCTCTAAATGATGAAAAAACAGCATATAAATGATAGAAGAGGAAAAAAATGAAAGAGATAGGTGAAATAGGGAAAAAATAGATCCCGAGGCTAAAAATGAGTTTTTAATGAAGAAAAACAATGTAATGAGGGGACAATGTTTTGAAATAAAAGGCTATAGATTCACCCTAGATGAAAATTTGGTTCATTTTCACCCTTCTATGTCAAAATTCACCTTTGAAATTTGGTACGCAAGTGACCTAGATAAAATGGCTCACCAACAACAATTGAGGTACTTCTAGACTAGGTTAAAGATCACATGTGACTATGAGGGATGAGGCCATTTAATAGTATTTTTTTTATTATTAAGTTTGAATTTTTTTATCATTTATTGCATGTGAAAGTTATGAAATTAATTACTTTACCATTTTCAAATTGACAAATTTGACCACATAAATGGTGAATCTACTGTCAAAAATGATGAATTTGTCAACATATTAGAAAAATGGTCCATGTAATCAATGATTTAGTCCATGAAAACTTTAAAATCACTAAACATATAAAATTTTGAAAAGAAATTTAATAAAATGATAAATTTGTGCCACCCAAATGATGAATTCATCCTCATAAATGGTGAATTTGTCACCCTAATGGTGAAAACATTAAGAAAAATAAGTGCTAGTCAAATGGTGAAATTGAACATGGAAATAAAAAAGGGTCCATCCTAACATATAAATCATCATGAAAATATTCAAATGGTCTAAGAAAATTTTAATGGTGAATTCATCATATAAATGTTGAAATATCCATGTTAAATGGAAAATTCATCATAGAAATGATGAAAACCTCCTAATTGATTAGATTAATAAAAATTGAGTAGATAGAGAAAATTATCATTGAAACTAAATAGGACTACATGAAATGATTATGCTAAAAAAATATGTGATTATAATGTAAAAATGTGATTAGCATTATTAATAAATTATTAATCAAAGTGAGTTTGAATAGATTATAGGAGCAAGTGGATGTGCTTATAGCTCATGATTGATGGTCACATACCTTGTGCTAGCCTACTATTTAGACAAGTGAGATACTAAGGTTCTTTGATATTATTGGTCTACCACACATAGTGAGGATGTCATTTATTTGATTAGATTAAACACTACTTAGTGCCTTAGTGGTGTGGTGGAGGTTAGACATATATACCTTATGGATATCAACAAAAGAGGGTATAGTAACTTTGGAGGACATATGTTTCATAAATAAGTGATGATAAGATGATAAGAGGTCACCATTTATATTGGCTTGACTTGAGAGATAGCTAAGTAGTATTAGAGGAGTTAATTAGACCCTTAGACATTGAGATGGTGTAGGGGTGGATATGTTAACATCAAAGAGATTAAGCTAATAATGGACATACCATGAGATGATTATATGTAGGAGGATATTCCTATACTAGTTTTATTTGATATAGTGTTAGTCCTCATGGTTGTTATCAGTAGCATTTTAGTTCCTAATAAGAGTGGGTAGTTCTTTCACATAGGTTTGGGAGGCATGGTCAAGTAAATTATCTCATATACAATTGTTTTCTCCTAGGAACCAATTATTTAGGTGAAATTATACCATGATATTCATTGTGTGGTTCATTAAGGTGGATATAACATTGCCCCATTAACACTGGTTTATGTTTGGGCATGGGAGCACATAGACATTGATTGACCTTTTGGTATATGGTAATAGAGGGGTATAAATGAGATGATGGTATATTTCTAGTATCAAGTGGGACTATGGCATAATATTCACAGAGGAGAGCTTAGATATTATATATGAGTGATAGATGATCTGGTTGAAGTTGACTTGAATTGGAGTCCATATTGAGATATTTAGATTTGATGGCCATAAGATGTGTAGTATATGTTTTATAATACTATTTCATGTTAAATTATAGGTAGATAAGAGTAAACCATTGATAACTAAGGGACAAATAGGCTAAAACACTTGTTTGGATTATATTAATATGTACCACTAGGTCCTCATTAGTTTGGTCATGCCATGATAGGGAGGCATCAATGGGGACTACCCCTAGTCAGGTTGAGGTTGGAGTAAGTTTTGGATTGATATCATAGGTGGATTAGGTGTATATAGGTGGATAAATCTATGTGGTAGTGATAGAGGTATATGGCACATGTTGGGGGCAACATTAGCCTTTAAGATTGACTACTTTAGTGGGTAGATCTAAGGGATAAGATTTAAGACTTCTTATAGATAGGAAAGTGGATAGGGGAATAACAAAAGAGGGAGGGGAGTTAGAGGATATAGATATAAAGGAATGAAATGATGCATAGATAGAGTATGTGGAGGAGGTGGGGGAGATAAACACCGATGAGGAAATGGTAGAGATATGTGTAATAGGTGATGATCAAGGTGTACACAATACATGGGATGTTGAATAGGTTATCTCATCAAGACACATAATAATTATTGAGACTTAGGAAGTTATTGATATATTAAGATAATATTTTATTTCTAGGGAGAATGAGTTCATATGCGTATAGGCTAGGTTGGTCTACCAATAAAAATAGCTATCCTTGACACATGAATATATTAGTATAGATCAAATAAATATGTCTATATTATAGAAAGAGGTAGTTAGGATGCTTCATATACAAGTGTAGTTCTTTGTAGAGAGGACTCTACTAGATCAAAAAGGGATGTTGTATTATAGTGACATGTACATATTTTTGAACTTAAAATCACATCTATAGTGGAGTGGGATTTAACATAGGATGAGAGGGATACATCATAGGTACTTATGAACAATTTACAGAGAGAGAAGAAAGATACATAAAAGGTTGTGACTAAGATAGGATTAAAATCTATCTATAAAAATATCCTTCAAGGTAAGGATTAGGCTCATTATTATAGGTTTTATATGATGTAATAGTGCTAGTGGTAGCTCGGAGACTTATATTTTCTAAGTATAGTTCATATAGGTTGGCTTTTATATCCTTTCAATTACATAGGACCTCAACATAATCTAGATCAATATCATATCCTCTTCCTTGATCATCTACCATGGTTCTTACACAATATCCACCTCCACTACTTGACAAGATAGGATGGGGATATCAATAGGTAGATCCAAAGGATAGAGCTACTAGATATAGTCACATCTAGAGTTAACTTCTTTGAGACACTGCTACACATTTTGATTCATGAGATGTATTAATGTTTACATGATGTACTTAGATGATCTAAGATGTACTTATATTATGTTTTGATGTATATACACCATTTTTTTATGTATATGGACATTGGATGTTTTGATATATGAGATCTTATGATATTTAGAGTTATCTCCTTTGATTATTTAGTTTATTTTCTTTCATCTCTTGTTGACTTAATTTATAGATTCTATTTATGTTAGTATTAATGATATGATCATGATCATTATTATCTTAGATTATTGAATCAGATAAATAAAGATGTATGTGATTGATGGCATTGACATGGTAACCATTTTGAAAAATGATCTTTTATATTTCACATGATTGTATGCATCATAATATACAAAGGATCATGATAATATTCATTTGTAAAAAATGCATAATAATTTTTAATTTAAAATGAAAATGCATACAAATTAAAAAAAGATATATAAAATCAAGATTTAAATATAGAACATAATGTATTTAAATTAATTATAATTTAGAGACAACTATTCACAACTCAAAATCATGATATGAATAATCAATACTTAAGTGTAAAACATAATGTGCTAAATTAAGGGACCTGAGTAATAAAAAATATTGATAGGAAAAAAATAATTAACACATGAAAAGACAAGAAAAAGAAAGTAAATATTAAATTGATTAGTTTGTGTGTGTGTGTGTGTGTGTGTGTGTGTGTGTGTGTGTGTGTGTGAGTGATGATAAGACATTACTCATTGAGACCAAGGGTATGATAAAACTATCATGACAAAGGGGGAATAAAATAGTAAATAAGGGGTGGCTTAGCTAACTCTGAATACCTTAAGCAAGTGAATGCTACATACATAGTCTTATGAACTTTAGGCCAAATGTAGTTCTTCCAAGGATTTGGGATTAAAGAAAATTGATGACAAGTTAAGAAGATAGAATAGATAATAAAAATAGGAAAAAGTACTCCCAAAATGATGAGATCATATAAATAAAATTCTTATCAAAATGGCAAGAGATATGCTCATAAAATGTTAAGAGAATGGTACAAGGAATGGTTGAGCTAACCTAAAAAAATTGAGTGCTTATTACATAGTCTGGTTGAACCTCAAGCAATTGCACTTAGACTATAAATTGTCACAAAAAATGATAGTTATGATTAGGGACAAGAACATGAACAAGTGAGATAGAATGGTTAAGCTCACAAAACAACAAGAGTGTGAAATATGAACTCATAAAATAGTGAGAGCATGGAAAGTGAATGCTCATAAAATTATGAGAGCATGGAAATTGAATGCTCACAAAATGATGAGATCATGAAAAGTGAATGCTCACAAAATAGTGAGAGTATGGAAAGTTGGTCCCACTTTTTTAGAGGTTGTAATCTAAAGGAAATGAAATTCACTGAAGAGTTAGTTTAGTCTATGACACATAAATACAAGTAACTTGAAACCCAAGTTGAATAACAAGATAAAAACTAATCTCTCCTATGATATTAGATATGGGTACAAAATGGGGAAAATTTATGATACTGAGTCATGTAAATTTTTAGGGTTTTGACATGATGTAATATTTGGATTTTAGGGTTTTAGGATTTTTTATTTATTAAGGTATTATTGGAATATTTGATTTTTTTAGGGATTTTTGGAATATTTTAATTATTTAGGGATTTTTGGAATATTTGAACTGTTTAGGAATATTTGGGAATATGATATAGATAAAAGTATTTTGACCAAAGAATGTTTTGGAATGGGATCAAAAAATTCCAAAAATACCTACTAAAGTAAATGAGCCTCAAGGGTGTTTGAACTTGATAGTGAATAGGGAATGGGAAGAGGGTTATTCAGACATCAATAAATTAGGTGGACCACTCAACAATAATTTGGAATAGGATATAACTTCTTTAATAACAATAATGAATCAGGATGCAACATGAGTGAATGAATGAATGAATGAACATGCTCAAGAATTTATATGAACTCAAGATAACAATAAAATTCATACAATAATAAAATCCATTATCATTCCATATCGTGACACATTTTTTGCAAAGATATTTTGACACAAAACCATTTTACATTTCTATTGTGGTATTTCTAAATATTACTTTAATTTACGTATGATACCTATAAAATTTTAATCATTATAATATTGTACTAGGAAAGGTAAGTGAATAACAATGAAAGGATACCAAAAATCAAGGGTAAAAATTAATAGGGAAAGATAGAACATAATATATTTTTCTCCAAGTAGGAACATTTATAGACCAGATTGTTTTAACTTTAAGCATGAAAACACTTAAGATGCATAATATTCATTATCTCATTTAATTCATCACCTTTTGGAGTATCAAATTTATATTCATGAAATCCATATATAGTTATAATAACAAAGGGTCCTAATCAATTTGGTTTGAACTTACCTTTATTTTCCTATTTAACATTAGTATTTTGTTGATTCTCTTTAAGAATAGGATCACCAAGATCAAACTCTCAAGAAATAATTCTTCTACTATAGCCTTAGAATAGTTGATTTTGATAAGACTTAAAGTGGCTATCCTTTTCTCATCTAGAAGCTCCAAATACACTAATATAACACTTGGTATTATTCTTCATCAAAGACACCTTGTAGTGAAATGTGAAAGGATGGTAGCTCAATCTCAATAGGCAAAATGGATTTAGATCCATAAACCAAGGAAAAATGAGCTACACTAATAAGAGTGCAAACTTTAGTATGATACACCCATAAAGATAAGAACATTTTCATGTGCCAATAATGACCAAATGTATCAAAATTATTTTTAAGCATTTATTGATGCCTAAAAATTTCATTCTGAATGAATGGTTTCCCATGGGAAGCTTTGCAAATGTGGGACTAAAATTGTGATTTGTGAAGTGACCTCCAAGATTTTATAATTTAGCTCTTCAAATTAATTTGGGAGGAAAAGGGGAAGAAGGAAATGAAAATGAAAATAAGATAAAACTATCTAAGGTGATGCACCATAATTCTTAATGTATCCATTCATAATATTGCATAAAATAACATTAACCTTTTAAACATTTCAAATGATTTAAAAGAGCATATACATGATTTAAATATTTCAATATAAATAAAATAAAACACTATAGAAGCATAGAATAAAAACAACATACAATAATTGATTTCACATAATTTGAATAGAACACCACATCCTCTTAATTATTGGGTGGAGAAAAAAATACAAAGGCGAAAAGGCACAACATAGATTATTCAATCTCCTATGGGGGTACTTACTAAGGGATTAAAATGAAAAACAAAGACTATTGATATTTGTATTTAAAATTAAAATTATTACCATGGTCATTCTCTCTGGTAATAGTCATGAAAACAAAACAACTATTATCTAACTACCAATCCCTTACCAAAAAAAGAAGCCCGGTATATATAGGCATATTTACCTTAGCATGGTGGAGTATTCACTACAAAAGGAATTGACACCTAGATCATAGAACTTTGTTCATGATGAGGCCATTGTAATTGAAAAGGGGAGTTTTGGCTCATGAGTGTAGATGGTTCTCAAATCCTAGATATGTTACAACCTCAATGCCTCATGATTACCATGATGCTAAAAAAACACTATGGTGATGCGTGTCTCCCTTTGAACTACCTCTAGAATTCTTGTTGGAAATGGGGCTCACTTCACTCAGCCAATGGCATAACTCAAAGCTATGACATAAAAAACTATGCCTTAGATAAGTGTCATGATGCCATGTGGAAGGTTTGCTTCCTTTTAGTTATACATGCATAGTGAGTCCCACCTCTAATTTCATTGGCTAATGGTTCACCTTAAATATTTGACAAAATAACCTTTCACTCTTAAGGAGCATTGTGATGCCATGTGGTGAGTTAGTGCTACTCCTGGGAAAGTCAAGAACTCTTTTGTAAAGAATTAATGTGTAGGTGGCACATATCACCAATAAAAAGAGATAAGACTTAGCCAAAAATAAAAAAGGGGACATGGAAAAAAAGAGGTTGATACTAATTTGCCCAACTCGCCAAACACATTCACAATGAGAAGCTAACGACCTAAAAAATATTCAAAACATGGATTTGATCAACAGTTCCTATTGAATTTTAGGGGAATCTACCTACATATGGAAGAACCTAAAATTTATGGTTTTCTAGATTACTCAAAGTAAAACTACAAAAAAAGTAAGGATCATAAAATTATAACTTCTAAAAATCCACCTTCAAAGGCATACACTATTCCTTTATAAGTTGAGTCTTCTTTTTCATATCCTTGAGGGCTATATCTAGATCTATTATCTCCAAAAATGAGATGTTTCTCAGACCCTGCACAAACACCTACATCTAAAATTTTAGTTGGGCAAGAGGCTACAAAATGGTCTCCACTTCTGAGATGTTTGGTGCTTGATCTAGGGCCAAAAAATGGTTTGGTCATTTTACTTTATGATTAGTAGCTATTTTATTTTATCTTTGAAAAGGACCATGTTATATGTGAGGAATATGGATGGGAGTCATAATTATACTATTTTTTCAATGTGTCCCTTCATGTCCCAAACCACTTACTCTAAGGCATTCAAAAATGACTTTTATTTCAATGTGGCTTCCTACAAGTTAAGAAGTCATTAAACTTAACCGTCACCTTCCTTTTATCAACCAACCCTACTACTTAAATCATCCTATCCATCATGATATATAGCTTCTAGACTAGGAGCTATAAATCTTGTACCTTAATGGATATAAAGATAAGTACCTAATCCATAGACATACTCACTTGTGTGCTTAATCATTGTGAGTTTGTAATGAACCCAAGTGTTGGTTTCAAGTTTGAGGCTATGTTATTTGTCCTCTCCCAATATGAAACATATAATTTCTATATCATTAGAAGGATATCTATGATCTAAGAGTAGGAAATGAGGTCATTCTTTGCATGTTGTATCTATTAGTCCTTGGCCTAAGACTCTTGTTGCATCTATTACTACATCTATTGATGTGTACTTGTAGAGTCTAAGAGACTCTTATGGGTCTTCATTAACTCTATTTCCTTTTATCCTAGCTTGTTCTCTATGGCTTCCTTTTCCATTTTTAGGTCATCTACTTTGGCCTTGAACTCTATTAAATGGATTGACATTTGGGATCTTTGGTTAACTTCCAATTGGAATCTCTCAAATTTGACATGAATCTATATATCGGACCTCATATTTGTGAGCTCCACATATTTGGCCTTGGCCTCTACATTTAGGTGTTAGATAGTGACTTTAAATATTATGAATTCTTGATCCTTCTCTAGTTGATGGCCAACCTTGAGGTCATCTATTTTCATAGACTTCTAGGTCTCCTCCATTAGCTTGACCCTATCATGTGGCCTAGTTAGGCTAATGTTAAGGATGATGACATGGATTGAGTAATCCCTCAACTACATCTATTCTTGGGGTTTGATCATTGATGGCATCATATGTGCAATCATTAGATATTATTAGGTGGGGTTAAAGAATGACCATATGTGTGGTGTCACAAGGGCCTTGGCCACTTTTCCTCTTCTATTTTTGTCCTCAACTTATCATGCTTCCCTCATAGTCTCTAACTTATGATGGAAACACTCTTGTGATTGAATTAATTCCCCCATAAAGGGGGATATTTATGGAAATTTGAAATGAATGTTCACTTATTATTGTGAAGCAAAAAATTCTATTTCATCAATGATAAGTGGGTGAATGGTCAATGTGTAAGGTGAGAAGGGCAAGAGGCCATGAAGTGGAGTGGTGGATGATTATACCATGATGGATGGGCTTATGATGGATGAAGGTATAGGAGTGAAAAGTGTCACAAACATGGTGAGTGGTTGAACACTAGATAGAAGTGTAAGCATGGTGGAAATGGTGGAAGGAAAAGACAAATAAAATAATGAATAAGTGGAAAGGATAGGGTGATAAAAATTAACCATTTTCTATTTAGGCTTAGTAAGAGGGTTTGAAACTTGCACTTTGGAGCTAGGATAAGATGACCCTACTTTGGGTTTCCCTAGAGTGGCCTACTCTTACTATTAGGGAGTTTCATATAGGGGAGGGTGCCAGGATGTATACCTATAAATCACAAAAATCTCATCCTCTTTTCCCAAGGGGGTATCTTCTTCTTCATCTAATGAAACCTCTTGTTTTACTCAAAAATCTTCCTCATGGGGCTCATCCCAGATGTTTTCAAATTTCTCATTAGACCATAGATCCTTAAAATTAATCTCTATAGATAATTTCCTACCTATACTTCCAATAGGCTTCCATTTTTTCCTTATTCCATCCCCTCTAGACGAGTTTTACTCTTAGAGACTTGGTCATGAGCTTCATAGGATCAAAATCATAGACTAGTTTATAGAAAGACTTCCATGGTTGGTAAGTGTCTAAGGTGATCTTTGATAGATCGATATAATGTTTAATGTGATCTTCCATCAATAAATTCCACTCTTAAAATTATGACTAGGGCTCATAGTTGAAGGGGGTAGTAGTCTTGAGAGACGCCATATGGCTGGTAGGGTCATAATTCCATTAATCATTAACCTGATCTAAGCTAAGATTTTTGAGTTTGAGCATAATAAAACACACCTATGACATAATCATAACTATAATGCCTCATTTTGAAAAGGGGACATAATATAGGTCCCTCTTCTTTTATCCAAAACCATACACTAAATATACCACGTCGAGCTAGTGGGCCAACTCTAAGGCCAAGGTCCTATATGTGAGCATGCATGGGAGATAGAATGGATCCTCTATAAATCCATAGACCCTGATGAATGTAAAATTGGATTAAAATAACTATTCATGTGTAATTTTATAGCTAGTGAGCCATGATCTCTAGTAGTTTATCATTTAGAAGGTAATGGCTTCTTGACTGAGGTTGATCAAGACCAAAGACAAGAAGCACACTCTAAACTCATGATAATTGTATGTGGCCAAAAGGATGTGGGTCCACACAAAGATGGGGATCATCATATAGGGATATGTTCCCATTTCAATTCAATTGATAGTAAAATGTGGCAAAAAGAACTTGGTAATCTAGTAAATGATCATATAGATAAGGAAGGAAGAATAATGAAAGGCATTTTGGGATAAAAATTTGCCATTTGATTATGATGGCATTAGTAATGAAGTCTACAAAGTCTATTTTGTATACCTTCTCCCTACTCATCATTTTTTAAGTGGAAGACTACACCCAATTTGAAATCATGGACATTAGTGTTTAAGTCCATTCTAAAGATGAATGCTAGAATAAAGAGGGAATATTTTATATCTTGTGCCATAAAGCTCAAAAGAGTGATGGGTAGAGGCAAAACTTCTATGTAATTGCTACAGAGAACTGAGTTCAAGAACTTTAGCTTCTAGACATAAGTGTCCTAGACATTTTATAAGCTCTCCATAATGCATATGTCTATGTTGGGGTCATTAAGGATTTAGAGAATTTCCCTCATTGCATTAGCACTAATCGACACATTAGGTGATTACCTATGATAATTCTAGTGTTGGAGTTATATCTTTTTACACATAGAAAAATAAGCTCTAGGAACATGTGCATGAGAGAACCATATATTGAGCTAGGGTAGAGTTCTAAAATATGAACCTTAATGAATCAAAGTCATCATTTTGAACTTAGATGATCATATAGGCATGAGTGCCCTCCCTTAGATTTTTCATATTCTTTATCAATTTAGGATCAAATATCCCATTTACATAGTCAAGAACTAATGTGGGTCCCTACAAATTCCCTTGGTTATAATTTTTATGTTTAGTACTTGGGTTTTGGTTGTGCCAGTGTGGAAGCATATGATTTTTTCCCTATGAATTGTGGGGGAAGGTCTCTTTGACCACCTAATTCATGATATATTTGACTTTTAGGATGTCCAACACTAGATGAGGATTCAAAAGGTTTCATCTTATAATTTTTCTCAATAATCCATCTAAACTTTGGGAAAAAACTAGATATTTTCTTCTATTCATAATTTTACACATAATTCCTTACTAAAGACTCTCTGCTTAGCTCTTTGCTCTCAGAGACTCTTAGGGTATTTAAATGTTATTTGATCAAGAGAGTGGTATTTATTAGATAACACTAATATTGTAATCATCATGCAACCTTTTTGAATTTGGTAGAAATAAATGAGAAAGGTGACACACACACACTTGAGGAACCACTCACAAAAGATTTACAATGATCCTTATGAGAGATCATGTAGTTGGGGGTGCCTAAACATTAATTATAGGGGTAGTAGGGTAGATAACTATTTATCAAATAGGATTCACAATGAATGGATCCAAGGTGTGGAAACTTGGTGATGAGATAATAGCTTGTGCCATTAATACTTACTTTTGAAGGGAAATAATAGAAAAAATGGAAACTAACTAACTATGTATAAGGTGAAGCTAATAAATCAATTAAAGTGCTTCAAGTGGATTCCATTAATCAAAATATCTAGGGCATTGCCTTCATCATCCACTAACTCAAACACATTGCCCTATCTATTGATGATGATGTGAAAGGGTCCTCTCCATAAGGAATCAAAATTTACATGTTGATTCGGCTTCATGTCCCTTTAATCATATTTCAGAACCAAGACCCCCACTTTGAAACTTGGGTTAGATGGATTCTTATCAAAAAATATCTTAACTACCTATTGTAGGTTGATATTAGCTTTAATGGCTTATTGTCTTGCTTCTTAAATAGTAAGTAATTATACTTACCTAACCTTTATTACTCCATTTTCCACTATTTTGATAGCTTTCAACAATTGTAAAATGGGAATCTCCATAAAAATGGGCATGACCACATCTTTCCCATAGACTAATTCATACACGAATGTTTTTAAAATCTTCTTATGAGTCATTCGATCAGTCCCAAAAGCTATTTTTAGATTATTATGACACTCCATCTATCAATAAATTCCCAACCTCTTAATTAACCTTATGAGGTTATTGTTGAACCTTACTACCAATTCTTCTAAGAAGTTGAGGATCACATTTTCAGTCTCTTCTTTCAAAGGAACTACTTTGGTCCATCTTGTGAAGTAGTCCATGGCCATGAGTATCCACTTATGGGTTATGCTAGACATTATATTGATCATCCTAATGAAATTCAAACCCCACTATATGAAAGTCTCATTAGTCACAATCGGGTTTAATGGTATGGCTGAATGCTTTCACTTGCCTGAAAAACTAGAATTACTAGCATTTTTTCACCACCTAATGGCAGTCTGAAAACATGGTCAACCAATAATATCCAGCATGAAATATTTTAATTGTGGTCATTTTTTATAAGAAATGTCTACCTAGAGGGGTAAAATTTATATCTTGTAGGATCTTTTTGTCTTGGTGGTTGTCAACACATCGAAGAAGTTCCTTTTCAAAATTCTTTTTGAAATTCCTAGACTAGTGTATAACTAGCTCCTTGTAATTTATAGAATCTCATTTTGTGTATGAGTAGGTCAATTTAATATTGTAAAATTTTCATAAAGTAGTTTTTATCATCAAATTAGGACCCATCAATTTTGTATTGACTCAATAGGACTATTTATGGTGTATCTTGCTCATCTGTTGGGGAGTTTGTGCATTGGGCCAAATACTCACAAAGTCCTCTCCCTTGGATCAGCTTGGTTGGTTTGACTTTGACATCATATTCTAGGATATTAGTGATCTAATTAGATCTTTTATTGATGATTTATACCTCCATGATGTATTCTTTGATGCTAGAATGCACCATATATATCATTACCTTATTTCCTACCACTAGGTATCTAAATTTCTTGAGACCTTTGATGATGTCAAAAACTTGTTTCTCAAAGAAATTATATTTAGTCTCATATCGATATATTGTTTTATAATATAATTAAATCAAATTCTTTTCCTTCCCTTCATCTTCTTTTTGGTTTAACATGGTTTCCGATCTATGTTCACTCCTACAAATAAACATGATAAAATATTTAGAAAAGTCAAGATTGACTAGCACAAAAGTGGTGGATATTTCTTAATCTTTTCAAATGGTATCATTCCTTTAGTGGTTCATTTGAAGGTCTATTATTTCTTTACCATCAAGGTGATTGTCCCTACCAACCCTATGAAGTTAGATATGAACTAGTTGATAAAGTTGATCTTCCCTAGGAAAGACTAGACTCCCTTCTTATTAATTGGTAGGGTTAAGCCCTTAATGGCCTTCACTCTATCTAGGTCAATAGATATGCCTTCTTTGGATACTACATATCCTAATAGTTTACCTTGTAAGATTTTAAAGATGATATTTTGGGGTTGAGGGATACCTAAAACTCTTGGAATTTTTGAAAAATCTTCTTCCAATGATAAAAATGATCTTCCTTTTTCTTGGAGAATACTATCAAATCATCCAAATAGATGAGGATGATTTTGTTATTCAGTCCATTAAAATCCATATCTATGGCTTTTTGAAAATTATCTCCTACATTAGAGAGGCCAAAAGATATTTTTACATATGCAAAGGTTCCCCACTTTGTAGTGAAAGTGGTTTTATGTTGATCATCCTCACTAGCCCATACCTAGTTATAACCTAAGAACCCATCAAGTAGAGAGAACATTTCTATGCCTAATAATATTTGAAGGATTTATTCCAATGAAGCAAGGGGGTAATGATCTTTCAAAGATGATTTATTAAAGTTTATGAAGTCTATACATAGCCTAATTTCTCCATTCTTCTTTCTTATTGGAACTAGGTTAGATACCCAAGTTGAATGCTTGATCGGGTATATAATCCTTAAGTCGATCAACTTCATAAGTTATTCAGCCATGAGAGACTTGATTTTTGGGTTTACCAGCCTTTATTTTTTGTAGATTGGCTTAGATCCTTCTATCAGATCTATGGTGTGATAGATCACTTCATAGTCATACCCTTTTAAATCATCATAGGTCCAGGCCATAACCCCTTCATAACTATTACAAAAGAATAAAAAATGATCCTCATATTTTTGGGAAACTTATTTTCCCACCTTCAATTTTCTTCTACCTCCTACATTGAACTTGGGTTAGTCACTTTTGTTTATCATGAAATTTATTTTATCATTCCTTACATAATCAGAATCAAATAAATTCTCTAGTATGATCAATCCCTTTAGAAGTTTATTGGACTTTAGTTGTATAATTTTATCTTTATAAGCTTATTCAATATTTAGTTACAAATTGTCTATAAATTTGCATGAATATTGAAGAAACATGACAATTTGGGTGTCACTCTCAAATACTTACTAGTTTTGATCATTATCTAAGATAACAAGTCTGATAAATCACTCACATTGCCTATTTATTAGTTAACAAATTGGTTACTAGATTAAACTAGGAGCCAATTATTACCACTTAATTTTCCTCCACATTCTTGGATCTGGGAATGATTTGAATATTAAATGCTTCAAATTCTTCAATCAAATCCATTATTTTATAGTGGTAAGACCTCATGAGAACATTCTTTGTAATTGTGACTCCTCTTACTTGTTTTACTGATAGTTTAGAATCTCTGAACACTTTTAATCGCTTCATGGCCATGTACTTGATAAGGCTTGATCAATGGACTAGGAATTTTTACATAGCTTCAATATTTGTGTAGACAAACTAGAAGTGTAAATCCATAAGGGTATCTTTTCTATATGGAGACACCAATTGGATACTAGCTATAAAGCCAATTCTATATTTAACACCATCAAAATGTAGTCCAAAAAATGAACTCATTTTTGGGTTCCTTACTCTAATCCTCCTTTTCATTCATGACTTCAGGGATGGATTGATATTCATCATGGATTAAATATGTCTTGAGGTTTATGGCATCAAATTTTGTAAATGGATCATTCTAAGTGAATTAATTCATTAGGACCTCTTCTTCCAAGCTACTATTATTTTCCACTCTTTTTTCCTTGAGCATTTATATGCAATACATCTCTTTCTTTAAGAAAAAAGTGTACATTACTTTGAAATTCATAATATCATCATTAGATATTTTCTCTAGATGTAGTGACTTCGATAACACCTTCAAGCTATATTTGGTCCTTAGGATTAAGTAAGACTAATCTAGAGATAAGTATCCACCTATCTTGGTTGTATAATCTCTTGAAAAATATAACCCAAAGACTGATATAATATCTATTACCATGAATTCTTGTGAGACTTTAATACTAGGAAAATAATACAAAGTTAGTGGAAGATCCTTGATAACAGCTATGGTCTAAACTTTCTTCCTATCTAACTATATTAGTCATTTATCTTAAGGTTCATATTGAAGTTGTAGTGCATCCATAATCTATTTGGGTATTACTATGGTGATGGCACCAGAAACAATCATAGAATTATAAAAAAAATTACTCCCCATAATGAGGGTCAAATAAAATGGGGTGGATTTTGTTTTACTTACCCCTACTTTGAATTTGATGAATGTGGATGGCACATGGGGTTATGCATTCTCACTAGATTTTCTTTCCTTAGTCTGTGCTAGATCCATATGAAGGTTACCTCACATAGGATTCTCTTGATCTTCCAATGCCTCTCATAGTAGAGACTTATACTTGGGGATAGACAAGACATCCTAGAGAGAAAAATTGGTTGGGACCTTCTTCAATTGCTCCACCATATTTAATGAACCTTAAGGTCAGACTTTGGGGTCTTTTATCTTGTTCCATGTTATTTCTCTCCACTTTTTATATGTCAAGGTGATGGTTGGGGTTCTAGAATTTTCATGATAGTCACTTTAGGTATTTGGAAATATTATTGGACTTCATTTTATTTCTTCTTTAATCTAGTATAGTAGTCCAATTGGACTTGTAGGGTTTTCAACATGGGGTCTCATTTACATAAACCATAGCTTCATCTTGCACTTGATAAAAGTGCATATTATGAGGCTATCTCTTCCTCTTTATCCAAGGAAATTCCTTGAATTTGAGACATTAGGATAGAATTTTCAATGTTTTTATATTAGTATCCATAAGGAGCTAATTAGGTATGTTATTTTATCTTCATTATTCAGTAACCTTTTATTGTAGATTACCTCTTAGGCAATTTTTGGGTATATGCTTATCATTACATTGAAAGCACCATGAATTTGAGTCATCAACCAAGTTATTTTAGCCAATTATTAGTTATATATTTGAGTTTTTTGGGACCATTTATGAAGTATTAGGAACTAGGACGATTTGATTTGTCAGTTTTGTCTGATGATTCACCCTCTACCTTCCCTGGTAATAGTTATGATGATATGGTTCTATTTAATTTTGGTAAATTTGGAAAGGGGGATTTACGTGTTTATATTTCTATTTATTGAGGTTTATTATCTCATTTGAGAAGTTTCACAAGATCCTCTTCATGTCATTCATCTCCATTGCTAGCTTGGATGAAGTAGATGCGATTATTTGAGCAGCTAGATATACATACATGGAAGGAGGTACTTGTGAGGTGTTTGGGACTTCCTCATGTGGTATAATTGATATTTCAAGGAACATAAGCATCAATGATCATGGGGGAGTTTCCCATCATCCATCAAATTATTCTCCATTTTGACTGTTAATTCATATGCATCTGGTAGTGTCTAGCCTCCAAGAGACTGAATCATAACAACTATTTCTAAGTTAAAATCCTTAAGGTAAAATATGATGGCCATACCCATAGGTACTCAAGACACTACCAATATTTTTTCAGAATTTTTATCAAACCTAGTATTAAAATTAATGATATCCTCTTGTGGGGATCATTTAATAGTTATTAATTGCTACAAGAGAGATGACCAGTCTCCTTTCTCATTGAATCGGTCAAGTAATTTATTACACAATTCATCCCAGGTGGAAATGGAGTTGGCCAATAAGGATTGATACCAATGAAGGTTGCATTCTTTAAATAGGTGGATAGTATCCTTAAGGATATATTTTGTTTTGTGACATGATGCATGGTATAAACATTGGAAATATCTTAAAGAAGTTTTGTTGCACTCTTGAAATCCTCCCCAATGAATTTAGGGAGTGCCTTCAAGGCATTAATAGGTATAGGATCCCACATAGCTAGGGCTAAAAGAGGGATGAGTGGGCTACCACTGTTATACATAATAAAGTTCCTTAGTGTTCCTTAGATAGCCATCTACTATGGTTATTGTGTTATGCTAGACCTTGTGTTGTGTTAGACCTTGCAATCCTTTGCTAAGTTATAGCTACCAAAGGTGGTAGTAGTAAGCTTGGATTTTGCACTATTAGTGACCTTGTGATGGGCCTCTAGCTCATAAAATTTGATTTCTAATCAAGTAGAATTACCCCATCAGGTGTGCCAAAAAAGCAAATTATTGATGCCTAAAACTTTTATTCTTGGTGAACAATTTCCTATGTGAAGCTTTATAGATGTGGGACTGAAATTTTGATATGTGAAGTGACCTATAAGATTTTAGAAGATGGCTCTTTAGATTAATTAGGGAGGAAAAGGGGAAGAAGGAAATGTAAATAAAACTAAGATAAACTTATCTAAGGTGATGTGCCATAATTTTTAATTTATCCATTCCTAATATTGCATAAAATAACTTGAACCTTTAAAACATTACAGCTAATTTAAAATAACATATGCATGATTTAAAGCCTATAGTATAAACAAAAGACAACACTATATAAGTAGAGAATAAAAACAACAAAAAAGATTGATTCCACATAATTTGAAATAGAACACTACATCCTCTTCATTGTTGGGTGGATAACAAAATCCAAAGGCCTAAGGGCACAATACAGACTATTTAATCCTTCCTTTGGGGGGCACCTACTAATGTTTTAGAATGAAAGACAAAGACTACTACTATTTCTATTTAAAATTAAAACTATTATAATGGTTATTCTCTGTAGTAATAATCATTAAAATAAAATAACTATTATCTAACTACCAACCCCTTACAAAAGGAAGAAGCCAATAATATATAGGCATAATAGACTTAACATGGTAGAGTGTTTGAGATAAATAGAATAGACACATGGAGCCTGTAAATTCATTCTTGATAAGGCTATTATAATTGAAAAGGGGAGTTTTAGCTCATGAGTATAGATGATTCTCAAATCCTAGATATGGATCAACTTCAATGCCTTATAATTACCATGATGTTTATAAGAATTACTATGGTGATTCATGTCTCACTCCAAACTAACTCTATAATTCTTATTGGAAATAGGGCCCACTTCCTTCAGCCAATAGTGCAACTTGAAATTTTGATAGAGAATATTTTCCTTAGATAATCACTATGATGCCATGTGGAAAGTTCACTTCATTTCAGCTATTTATGTATAGTGGTCCCCAACTATTATTTCATCATATAATGGAACACCGTAAAGCTCTAACAAAATAACCCTTTGCCCTTGAGGAGTATTGTGATGCCACATGGTGAGCTAACATTGCTCTTGGGGAAGTCCAGATTTCTTTTGCAAAGAATGAGTATAGGGCACAAGTGGAAAGAGTTGAGACTTAGCCAAAAATTAAGAGGGTAACTTGGGAAAGTGGAGGCCAATACCAATCTTCCCAACTCACCAAACATGTCCATGTTGAAAATTTAACTACCCAAAAAACTTCAAAACATGGATTTGATCCATAGTATTATGATTACTATATTATTGGATGCTTTTGCTTAGCCATTACCTTGAGGGTAATAAGGGATGGAAAACTTAATTTTGATGTGGAACTCAGAATAGAGATTAGCAACATCCTTATTTTTGAAAAATTCACCATTATCAAAAATGATGGTGGAAGGGATGTTGTAATTGTAAATGATATGATTCATGATGAATTTTTAAATATACTTATTAGTTATGTAGTTGAGAGGGATTTCATCTACCCATTTGGTAAAATATTTAGTAGTAGTAAAGATATGTTTATGACCATTTGAAGAAGTAGGGTTAATCTTGACTATGAGATCAAGATCGCATGTTGAAAATGGTCAAGGATTTGTGATTAGTTTTAATTCTTCTGCTAGAGCATGAATTAGATCACCTTGTTTTTGACATTCTGGACATTTATTTACATAAAAACATGCATACTCTTCAATGGTATGCCAATAGTATCCAGTATAAAGGAGATTATTAGATAAGACCATACTACTAGTGGGTGCCCTAAAAATCCCTTTGTGGACTTACTTAAGTGCTAAGTTAGATTCTCCTATATTTAAATAGTGAAGTATAGTTCCATCATAACCTCTATGGTATAATGAGGTCATAATTTTGATGTAATGGGAATTGCTTTTGTTAAATGATTTCATTTGGTTATGAGATAAATTAGGTGGAAGGATATGATTATGGAGATAGGAGATGTCATGGTACCAAGGGGAATTGCGAACAAAAATGACACATATCATCTTAGAATGTGAAAAATTATAAGCTATAACAATAAGATGTTTAATAATAATCTAGGATAGAAGAAGAAAGTTTAATAATTGAATGAATAGTAACCATAACATCAATTGACTTATTGTTGGCTCTAGGAATCAATTTGAACTAAATGGTTTGAAACTTGAGTCTAAGAGAATCCACCATAATTTTATAAGGCATTATATTTTCATCCTTTGTTTAATATTGATTAGTGACCTAATTTATAACAAGCTATGAATCTCCATACACTTACACCTATTGAATATCCCATTGCACAATAAGACACAGTTCAACAAGCAAAGATTCATATTTAACTATATTATTTGTGCATGGAAAGTCACTGTGAAAAGATATAGGAATAACAATGGCCTATGTATTGATGAAAAATAATTCTATTCCTTAGCCATGTGATGTGAAAGAACAATCAAAATAAATATTCCATTCTTTGTCTTTAGCTAGAGTCATAATCTACTCATCATAAAAGTGTACTCTAATAGGAACATAATCTTGAAGTGGTTCTTCAGAGATTTGATGAACTAATACTTGTCATTTCATTTTTTTATTATGTGTGTACTCAATATCCAAATCACTAAAAAACATGACACATTTTTCCATTTGACCTATTAGAGCTACTTTTTACAATAAATATTTCAAGGGATCCAATTTGGGAATCAACAATGTCTTGTTATTTAACATGTAATGTTTAAGCTTATGGGAAGTGGAAATGAATGAAATATATTATTTTTTGATTGGAATATAATTTTTAGAATAATAAACTAATATTCTAATCAAATAATAAATAACTCATTATTTCCCTTGACCATCATTTTGAGCTAAGAGTGCTTCTAAAGCACTAGCAATATTAGAAATGTATAATAATAAAGGAATTTTAGACATAAGTGTAACAAGTACATGAGGATTTTCTATATATTTATTAAATTGATCAAAAATTTCCTAGCATTCAATATTTCATTGAAATTTAATTCCTTTCTTTAGCAGATGTGCGAATGGATGACAATGATTAACAAGTTAAGAGATGAAGAATTTAATATCTTGAATTTTACCCTATATACTATGAAGTTACTTGTAATTTGAGGTAGGTGACATTTTATTGATATATTTAATTTTGAATGGATTGAATTTAATACCTATGTGAGAGACAATGAATCCTAACAATTTGCTAGATGCAACCCAAAAAACACACTTCTAAGGGTTGAGATGCACTTTATAATTTTGAAGTCATTCAAATATTCTTAACAACACTATTAGATGCTTTGCATGACTTTTGGATTTTCCTAGGATATCATCAACACATTATTCCACAATATCATGTATGGTATCATGAAATATGATATTCATTTCTCATTGGTAAGTGGTACATGAATTTCTCAAGCCAAATGGCATAATTTGATAATAGAATGTACCCCTTGGGTTGTAAATGCTATCTTGCTTTGATCATTTGATGTGATATTAATATGATTATATCCTAAAAATCCATCCATGATATATATCATATTTTAACTTACTATTTAATCCAAAATCATATCTATATTTTCTAATGAAAGGTCATCTTTAGGACAAGAGTTTTTAGATCTCTAAAATCCATGCAAATTTAGATGTTGACTAGTTTTTCACTGACATGATTTTTTTTAGAAATATAATATATATATATATATATACATGGAATATGTTTGATGAAACTTAATGCATGTATTTTTTTTTGCTCAACTATGACGAAGATAACAATCTATGAATGCATCTTTCTTAGTGTATATGTAATAGGCTTGGCATATGGATTAATGACGAAGTGATGAATAACTAATAATGGATCTAGACCTATCATATCTAAATAATCCCAATCAAATATATCAATGAACTCTATGAGAAGGTAAATAATAAATTCATGCTAATTTTAAGTGAGATATGAACTAAGCTTTATTATCTTTGGATCATCATATGTACCAATGTTGACCTTTGTTGTGTCTTCCACAAGAACAGTGGAACAATCATCCAAAATTATAGGCAAATAAGGTAACTGATCATCTAAATTAGAATATGAACTCTTATATGCACCCATGTATGAATACTTATAATCATTCCCCTTATGTAATTGATAATGAGCTACCAAATGTGGATTCTTTAGAACCATACACTCAAATTGTTTGATGAAACTTAATGCATGTATTTTTTTTTGCTCAACTATGACTAAGATAACAATCTATGAATGCATCTTTCTTAGTGTATATGTAATAGGCTTGGCATCTGGATTAATGACGAAGTGATGAATAACTAATAATGGATCTAGACCTATCATATCTAAATAATCCCAATCAAATATATCAATGAACTCTATGAGAAGGTAAATAATAAATTCATGCTAATTTTAAGTGAGATATGAACTAAGCTTTATTATCTTTGGATCATCATATGTACCAATGTTGACCTTTGTTGTGTCTTCCACAAGAATAGTGGAACAATCATCCAAAATTATAGGCAAATAAGGTAACTGATCATCTAAATTAGAATATGAACTCTTATATGCACCCATGTATGAATACTTATAATCATTCCCCTTATGTAATTGATAATGAGCTACCAAATGTGGATTCTTTAGAACCATACACTCAAATTGTTTGATGAAAATTAATGCATGTATTTTTTTTTGCTCAACTATGACTAAGATAAAAATCTATGAATGCATCTTTCTTAGTGTATACTTAATAGGCTTGGCATCTGGATTAATGACGAAGTGATGAATAACTAATAATGGATCTAGACCTATCATATCTAAATAATCCCAATAAAATATGTCAATGAACTCTATGAGAAGGTAAATAATAAATTCATGCTAATTTTAAGTGAGATATTAACTAAGCTTTATTATCTATGGATCATCATATGTACCAATGTTGACCTTTGTTGTGTCTTCCACAAGAACAGTGGAACAATCATCCAAAATTATAGGCAAATAAGGTAACTGATCATCTAAATTAGAATATGAACTCTTATATGCACCCATGTATGAATACTTATAATCATTCCCCTTATGTAATTGATAATGAGCTACCAAATGTGGATTCTTTAGAACCATACACTCAAATTCAAGAATGAATTTAACACTATATGAAAGATGTGGACTTATGGATTACTATGTTTCCAATGAAAGAGAGTGAACTTCCTCATCTAATGGTGTTTGAAATAAGTTTTCACCAATGGAATCATCTTTATCTTTACTTTTTCCCTGATTTAAAAGTGCCTCAGAATGATTTTCACTTGAGGATATTGATGTTTCATTTTCATTTTGAGTTAGGAAGTTCACTTTCTCCCTAAAGTAGGTAGTAGGATCCAAAGTAAAAACAAATATATGATTTTGGTCACTTATGATTAACCCATTTCTTAGTCAAAGTAAATCTAAAAGCCATTCTTCATTATAAAATTCATTGAGAGTGATATTTTAGTCTTGCTAGTCCCAATCAACAAGATCAAGATATTAAAGAGTAAGGGAAATGGTGAGAATAGTGGAAATGGTTAGAATAGATAAATAATTGAATAGTTTAGTGTTGGAAATATTAATGTATATACTATAGTAGGACTACGTGTCACTACTAATAACATTATCATTTAGTGTATATGTTAAACCACTTTTAGGATGTTTGGGGACTACACTAAGAAATTTGTATCTTAAACCTTGTTTCTTTGAATGTTTTGCAAGAAGAATAGGATCTAGTAAACCTCAATATTTTTACTCTAATACATTAAATTTATAATCATTATGTGCCATTATTATGTTAGAAATAGGCTTATTTTTATTATAAAAATAAGTAGCTAGATTCTCATTGTATAGCAATGACTGATCTTCTACCTTTAAATCTTCTTGACTAAAAGCCTTTCCTAGAACAAATAGAAGAGGTTTCAGAAGAGAAGATGTTGTCTCCTTCTTACACCATTCCATATTAGGCTAACCATAGGACTTAGGTGATCTAGGTAATTTGGACACATGAAAAGCATCATCCACACTCTATGTGCCAATATATTTGTGATGGACATTAGAATGGGAGAAATTTAGTGAGGGGAAAGGTGATTCAAAAGAATAATCATGGCTATTAGGATCTACATAATTATATGGAGGTGGCCTAAATAATATTTGTTTGTCCTTTTTAATAGGAATGATGGTACTATGATATTAAGTATATTGGAAAATTATGCCTCTAGAAGTTTGCAATATTGATATGGTTACAAATATCTAGGAATAGTCACTTCCATTCTAGCATGAAGAAATTTAATACATTGATGGGGTGTAGAAGGAACTACATTCATATCATTAATCCATGGATGACCTAAAAGGAGATTGTATGGTAAATTAATATCAATTACATGGCACATAGTATTATGGATAATGGACCCAACTTGAATTGGCATGAAAATGGTTTCTGTTGATTGGCATTTAGTATTTTTTTACCCTTTGATAGTTCTAGTATCATTCTTGAGATCCATTGAAGTATAGCCCAGACATTGGAATAGTTTTATTGAAATAATATAAATACCTAATCCATTATCGATAATTACTCTCTTGATATTGTGGTGAGTAATTATAACCTCAATATATTAGTGTGGGAAGACCTTAGAGATGATATATCATTTTGATCAAACATTAATTGTGGACCAAGAGACAAGTGTCTAACCATTTCTTGAAACTTATCTAATGTAATATTTATTGGCACTTGATATTAACTCAAAATTTCATATAATATACATTTTTTAGTTTAGAGGTACATAATAGATCCAAAACAGAAATATATGTTGGCATTTTATTCAACTGATCCATAAAGTCATATTGGTTCTTGACACATGCATATTTGGGATTAAATATATCTTGAATATGATTTGAATGAGAAGTTATAATAGGATTAATATAAGAATATATAGGACCTTGAAGGTTTATCTTATCATGTCATGTTGTAATAGCACAATCTTGATTGAGAATAGAAATACTAGAGTTTGAGATAGAATAAATAGCTCTTGGAATAATAACTCAAGAATGATAATCATAAGGAGGAGAAACTCCCAAAATATATGGACTTGATCCTATAATATAAATGTTTAATTGTTGAGGATTTTAAAAATTAATATTGATTGTGATTATGTATACATGATTTTACATGATATGTCCTACTACGTTGTAATGATAGGGGGTAACATGGTAGTTAATGTTATGAGCCTAAGAATACTAGTTCTGATTACTCTTATTGTTTAGTTGATGATGCTACTCATTTTTTATGCCTAGGGAAATGCCTTTTATAAATCCCCATATTATAACCATAATTAGAAGATGAAGAATTATAGAACTCAATTTCTCCTCTTTATAACATGTCTTGAATGAGATGTCACAATTATACACATATGTGAATTGCATGTCCTTTTATTCAATAAAATTCATAGTATTCATTATCCCTATACCATTCTAGTTTAGGTTTAATATCATAAAAAGGTTTTTTATTTGGAAATCCAATCATATTCATATCAAGTAGATTATGAAATACAATCTCAATGGGTTCTTAAAGATTAGCAAATGGTCATCTAGTAAATTGATTTATTTAAGCAAACTACTTTTGAAAATAAAGTGGTTAAAGTTGAGGATATTTTTGAATTAGTTTTAAATATATGGTTTGAACATGTCTATCCTCCATTACTCCATTTCCCACCATATTCTTGTTATGGTTGAAAGTCTTAGTTTTATTTTCCACCATTGTTAGATTTGGAGTAACATGTTGGTTTTGAATCTAGTTTTGACTTGGAAATTGATGTTGAGATTGATTTTGACTATGTGAATAAATTTTAATAAATCCCTTATCAATTAAAGCCTTATCTATTTGAACACCCTTAGTAATGATATCATCAAAAGTCTTTAGAAATTGTAATATGAGACTAAGTGATAGTTTCAAAGTCATTTTTTTCATAAAATTATTCATCAAATCAATGTCAAGAAGTGCATGGGGGAATATTATAGTTAGTTATTTCATATTTGAAGATATGAAACAAATATCTCTCCTTTTTTTTATTTAATATCACATAGGTCAACCATGGTTAACTCATAGATCAGAGTTATAATAAAAGTGTTTAATGTATTTCTTTGAAAAGTCATCAAAAGAAGTAACATAACCTTTGGTTAGATGTGTAAACCACTCTAAGTTAGGACCATCAAAACTTTATGAGAATAATCAAAGTAATAAATTAGAGTTGTAGATGACCCCTTACTAGGAAATAAATAATATGATTAGGTACTCTCTTGGATCACCCTTTCTTTTATACTTATTAAACTTTAAAATCTCAAAATGAGATGGAAGTGGTATCTAAAAAATAATCAAACCAAAAGGATGGGATTATATATGATCTAGTTTGTATTTTTGACTTTGATTTACAGCTTGTAATCTTGATATTGCATCTTTCATAACTTGTAATTCTTGAGAAAATGTAGTATTTTAAGAAATATGTGGGAGATTATTTGGTTGAGAATAAAAGTGGGAGTTTGTTAGATTTATGGGAAATATTTATCCTAACCAATTATAAGTATTATTTCTATTTCTAGGGTTTTATTGGTTAGATAGAATTTGGTATTAGTTTCAATTAGGAAAAGGAATGGATACACACTGTTATTTAGGAGGAAGCTAGTATTGATTTTAGTTAGACTATAGGATCTAAATGAATCATTGTATAGGAGGAAGATGTGTTTTACTAAGGACTTGATAGTAAATGACAAAGATTTGTTGATGAGTAGAAGTAACTTATTAGAATAAGGGGATTATTTACTATGTTTTTGAAAAAATATTAGTTGAATTACAGTGGAGAACTTGAGAATTAGAAGGAGTGCTTTATATAGGGATTTTTGTATAAAACTTGAAATTTGAAACTATTTGGAAGGAATTTGTACATATGTAGTTTGACATGTGGGATTGATAGACACTTGGTGAGTATTGGGATACATTTATTGGAGATCTTATATAATAGGTTGTAAAACATCTTCAAGTGTATGTTGATCAACAAAAATAACTATCTCATTAGTTTGTAATGGTTCACCCATATTATAGTTGTCTTGATATTCAAGTTAAGGATTAGTTGCTAAATTAGGCACCAAAGTGGAAATGTCATTAAAATTTTTACTCATTTTTTATAGTTAGGCCAAGACATTGGGTGAGGTTTGGTATCACATCCTAATTTTTCTTTGAGGTAAATAACATGTTTGACCCATGGATTATTCTAGTTTTAAGTTGATTAAATAATGTTTGATTAATATTTATGTCTTATGCTAATTATGGGATAGTTATATATTGATTAATTTATATGATTAGTTTCCTATGAGTTAGGAGTAGTTTTTATTCTATACATTACGATCATGTTTATTAATTATACAACATTATTTTATGGATATAATTATGTTTTGAGCAATCTTCATTATTGTGAGGTAGATTCAGGATAGATCCATCCCTTAGAGTGTGACAAAGGGAGAACATCATCAAAGAGGATGGTTTAGATGGAGACATTGGGGGATGATAGAGATTAAAACTATAAACCCATGCACACTCCATAGTAGTATTTCATATTGTACGATTAATTATTGAGTAGATATTTGTGGCATGATTTATTTTCTATTTAAACAACTATTGTGAATTTTTGTGATCTCAAATCATTTTTTCTAATTACATAATTTCACTAATCTAATTATTCTTGAAGTTATTAGTTAGTTGATTTGATAAATCTATGGATAACTAGTTTAATGTAATTTATTATAATGTTGTACATAGTTAAATATTAGATTAAAATGCTTGTTTGGATTCTTTGTTAGAAATAATTGATGTATGATGTTACATAATTGAGTCAATTTGTTAGTGACTATTTACATTTATAAGATAAATATGATCAATTTTAAATAGTAATATAAAATTATAAAGGACTTAATGAATAATAAGATCTTTATTAATTATTAATGTAATTCATGTGTTATGTATAATTTCATTGGGAAACTATTATATGAATGCCATTGTGTTTTTGAGTTGTTGTTAAAGACTATGGATTATTATTTAAACCTAGAGGGTTAGCTAAAAGTTTAAAGTCTAATACATAGTGTTTATTTGTGGATGACTTGGTAACAATAAAAATTATTCTTCTGAAAATAATATATGTTTTCACCATGCTATATAGTCATTATGTTAATTTGTCTATATTCAACTTTGTATGGAGAGATAGTGATTAGTCGACTAGTGATGGTTAACATTACATAGAATAGCATTGGTGTTTATGACTTGTCATTTATCTGATTTGGATAGACTAAGTAAGGTCAATGTTTAAGTCAAAATGCATTTAGATATTATTTAGATTTTATAATGATTATTTTAATCAGTTAAGGGATGTTTTGAAATGATTAGTGTTTATAATTACTCATTGACTCTAAGTTAACCATCATTCTTGTGAAAATAATTATGGGTGTTTAGCTATTTACTGCATGATGGTAGACTGTAGCTTATTGGGGGTTATGTTGAGCTAATTTTGCATGGATATTATCAGTTAGTTTAGTCTACCATGAATAAAGTAGAAAGTCATGGGTAAGGGAATGGAAATAAATACAAGAAATAAAGAGGATTAGGAGGCATGCATATGAGGATTAGTATATATAAAGAAAATAATGAGAATTTCAGTTAAGGAAGAAGAATATATTTAGATTCCTTTGCATAACTATAATCACAGGTTGGTTTTGTACTTAAAATTCTTGTATGTATTGATTGATGGATTTTGAATTGAAATGGTTACTGGGTTTCTATTTCTTTAAAATGTTATGAAAAATTAAAATGGTTGTATGTAGGGCCCTATAAAAGGCTCAACTTCCATAAAACCCTACATCCAACCTAGGGAAAACCTAAGGGAAATGGATAGAGCTATAGGAATTACCATGGATATTTTGGCTTTAATTAATCTCTAGCTTAAACTCTTTTTCAATTCAAAAATGTATGTTCAATCATGGAATGATTATTTACTTATGGGTATACTTGATTTGGATTGAACTAGTTTTGTTGTCGAACTAGTTATGATATATATTCAAGGCATTTAAAAAAAATATAGATTAAAATTTTGGGTTTTATGAGGGATCAACTACATATAAACCTAATTAGATTTTGGGTATAAAAAGTATGGGTTATTTATAGAAAAAATGGATTATGATAGATATATACATAGATATATAGGTATATACCTAGTTTGAACCAATGATAAATACACACACACACACACACACACACACACTTTTATATATATTTCAAATGGAATTCTATTACTTTAGTTTTCAAAGGAATTATGTACATTTTAAACTTAAAACATAGTATCCATATTCGACTCTATTATCCATGCCATAATCTACATATTTATTCTTATATGGGTTTGGAAACAAATGGATTAAATCCATAATAGATAAAGTGATACGAGTAGTTGAAAAAATGAATTATTGTCTGTGAAATTGGATATATGCATAGTTATATACACAAAGAGGTTAATGTTTATAGGGAAGAGTTAAAATTTTAGTTGAATTTGTTATATGTGAACTATGCAAATGTATAGCTATGACTATGTATTTTTATTACATATATGGATAATACTGTGATTTGAGTAAGAGTTTTGCATAGTTAATGGAAGAAATGGGTATGTGGTTACACACGCACGCGCACACACACACACACACACACACACACACACACACACACACACACACACACACACACACACACACACACACACACACACACACACACACACACACACACACACACACACACACACACACACACACACACACACACACACTCACTCACTCGCGCGCGTGCATGTGTGTGTGTGTGTGTGTGTGTGTGTGTGTGTGTGTGTGTGTGTGTGTGTGTGTGTGTGTGTGTGTGTGTGTGTGTGTGTGTGTGTGTGTGTGTGTGTGTGTGTGTGTGTGTGTGTGTGTGTGTACATATACATACATACATATGCAGGAAGGGGTTTATAAGGTCAAGTATGAATTGTTATATTAGAAAACCAAGTTGGGCATAATTGAACGAGTGTATATGTTTGGTCATATGCATATAAATTAAATGTTAATTTGAATCAACTAATTTGAATAATAATGATTAATTTAAATAAAAATAAGTTGGTATAAATGGATGACTATGTATATATGGTAAATCACATGAAATTTTATGTGTTTTTAGTATTTTAGGATTTATCAGGTTATAAAAAGGCTATGGTGTTATTTTATTAATTGGATGTCTTCTTATATTATACTGTATATAATAATGTATTTGTATGGTATTGAAACTATACTTGAGAATTATATATATATATATATATATATATATATGGTATATATTGTATGGTTCTTGACTATGTTATGAATTTGAATAAGATTATGCCATATATATTTATATATACACAATTGTGTTATGTTTGAAAGTAGTTTTACCATAATAGTGTGAATCTGGGTGCTTGTATATATTAATGTTTGTTTAAATTAATTAAAATAAGGTATTTATGAGATTTATATATAGAGCATATTAAGATGTTTTCGGACTAGATTTTTTTATATGTGTGGAATTTGAATAATTAAATAAGCCTATGTTATAATGTTTGTTTTGAAGATGAAATAGCATTATAAGTTAGTTGTGATTTGGATAACTAACAATCTAGATAAATCAATACCTAGATAATATGTTTAGGACTATTTTTTATTCTATTTAGTATGTTGTAATAAAATAGATGATATTAGATTTAGTACATTGCATTTGATGAACTAAATGTGTGTATTTAATATTTATATACTTAACGTATTATTATTAGCTAAAGGAAAATATTTTAATGAATATATTGGTTTTTATATTATTGTATATTTTAATCAAATCTCACATTCATGACTCCAAATAAGCAATCAACGGATTCTATTTGATTAATTGACACCATAAATACAAGATGTAGATTAATCCAATTGAGTGGTGTGTATGAAACTGGCTAATCCTAGAAATCTTTAATTATTGAAAGATTTGGACAAAGTAATGTTTTAGTTAAACATTATCATTTCATGTTTTGATATAGTTTTGATATTTTTGTGATATCATGTTAGAATAGATTTCTTTATGATACACATTATG
Organism: Torreya grandis; assembly: GCA_037957365.1. Lineage (NCBI taxonomy): Eukaryota > Viridiplantae > Streptophyta > Pinopsida > Cupressales > Taxaceae > Torreya > Torreya grandis. Next base: position 622,747 of record JARHVA010000908.1, on the reverse strand, counting down.
TATTAGATATCTACAACACACAGGTTTTGGTTTGTCACTCTAGATTCTGGCACTATCATTATCTACCCATTCATGAAGGGAGGGTCATCCCATTGTTTGGAGATAGTGTGTGGGATCTATGGTTTATGGTTGGTGTTTAAAATGGCTCAGATGATGCTTTTCCTCCTAGGTGGAGTAATACACTAGAGACTACACTTGAGATTATAGTTGATACTTGAGTCATGGAGACTCATGCTCCATGGAGATTTGTATCATGTTTATTATTTGAGATATTATGTTTTGCTTAAAACTATAATATTTATACATTATACTTTTACAACAATGTTTGTAATGTTGTATGACTCATGGCTAAATTTTTATTATTTTATTAATGATTTAGATGTAGTATTTATTGATTTCTCAGCATTGTTCATGATTATTATATATGTGCATGGCGATCCTTAACTAAGTGGATTAGCTATAAACCTTGTGTTTAACTAAATAAATGTAGTTAGTTAAAGATAAATAATTATTTTTCTCATGGTGAAATATGTTAGATGAATATGTGTAATTTTTATTTTTAAAAATATTATATTTTGGTAAAACCTACTGGGGTTGTTAAATTATAGTATCAAAGTTGTGGCTGAAACTCTAGGACTCAATATGTTCACTAATTGAAAATTATTCTGTTGATAAGCAGACAGAACAATGATGTGTGATATACTAGGAGGTGAGGTTATTTTGAATATCAAATGCCCTTTTGATCCAAATCAATTTATGGCTAAGTAAGCTATAAAGTTGGACCAAAAACTTGTAGCCATGCAAGATACTAGGGACCAAATCTTGGACCTGGAATAGGAAGTGCATGTCCATGAAGAGGAGAATTCTCAAGTAGAACTTGAAGATTATACTGATTATTAGGAACAACCTTAAGAGTAGAAGCATGATGAATTTCCATAGGAAATGAGAGATAAAGTAGCTACAGAGTTATCAGGAGACATGAAAAAGGTAAATGCACTTGAGTTTGATGGGACTATATTGCAAGATGGAGATAAAGCATGGCTAATAGAAATGGATAAATATTTTAAGACTTAGAATTAATCTAAAGTCATGAAATTAGTTTGTGGAGGTTATCATCTTGATGGTGAAGCAACAACTTGGTGGATAAACAAGAAGATCAAGATAAACCTTGACTCAACCACCACCACTTGGGAATAGTTTTTGACACTATTTAGGTCATGATGGCTTTCACATTTATACTTTGATAAAAAAACTTATGGCTTTTCAAAATCTTAAGCAAGGAGATTTATTAGTAAATGAATATTGGGATCAATTCCCTAAGATCCTTAATTATGTACCTCAATATTAGGTAGATGAAAGGATTCGAATCATGAAATTCATCATGGGATTAAAACCCCAAATTAGATGTGAAGTAGATGTGTATGGTCCATCTATCATTGATTAGATGTTTGAGAAGGTAGTCAAGTAGGATCAAAAATTGAAATATCTTTCCCAAGTCAAAGATAAGTTCAAAAAAAAGTTTAGATGTTTGAAACTAACTTTCAAGAAGAAGAAATAGAAGTAGAGGAGTGGAGACTCCAAGAATCAATTAAATAATCAAAATGCCAAGCTTAATGGTGTTTTAGGGAAAAAGAAACCTAGTAATGGTTTCAGGGTGGTTTCAAGGGAAACTAATAGTTTGATAAGAAATGACCAGTTGGAGTTTTCTACATATGTGAAGGTGACCATTTTGATCAAGATTATCCCCAAGACAAGTTGAAGAACAAGGGTTTTACTTCTCAGTAATGTATATTACATCATAATATTCATGTAGTTGTTGGCAATTATTAGGTTAAGTATCAATCTTCACTTGTAGAACTACTTGGTATTTTGTTTGATGATCCAATTTATATTTTGATTGACATAAGAACTACATAATGTTTCATTGTTCCTAAAATTATTAGTAAATTTTCTATAAAATTTAGAGTTATGGTAAATGTAAGGTTAATACAGTATGGGAATGAGTCAAAGGTAAAAGTTGACAAATGTTTAGTTGAAGTGAATATTAGGTTACCTAAATTCACTATAGTAGTAGATATTTTTGTAGAATCATTGGGGTCATATGATGTGATCCTATGAATCAATTGTATTATGAATAAAAATCCAAGGTTAATTTCTATTTGAAGAAGTTTGAGTGTCAATATGATTTTGGAAATTAAACACAGGTTTAGGGAGAGAAAAGGGAGTTGAAGCTAAGGCATATTTTTGTAATTTAACTCAAGAAAGATCAAAGGAAGGGATGTTAGAAATTTATCATTAAGATAAATAAGATGGAGGATTCTAAGGAACCATAAATCAAAGAATATCCTTTTCTATGAAAATTTTATGACTTTTTTAGAAGAATTACTAGAATTGCCACCCAAGTGTAAGTTTGATTTCTTGATTGATATCATACATGGATTAGAACCATAGTCTAAGGCACTATACAAAATAACCACAATTGAATTGGTTGAGTTAAAGGTACAAATTTATGATTTTTTATAAAAATGGCTAATTCAACCAAGTGTGTTACCATGGGGTGCACTAGTTGTCTTCATCAAGAATAAGGATGACACTCTTTAGTTATGTGTAGATTACAAGATGTTCAATAAAACAATGATCAAAACTAGATATCTATTACCAGGCATTGATAATCTCTTTTATCAAATATGAGGGGAAACAATCTTTTCTAATATTGATCTTATAGAAGGGTATCATCAATTGAGGATCCTAAAGAGGATATTCTAAAAATAACATTCAAAACTTGATATGGGCACTATGAGTTCACAGTCTTACTCTTTAGATTAAAAAAAGCTCTAGAAACATTTTATGAATATTATGAATATTGTGTTTAGAGATTACTTAGATCATTTTTTTTTGGTATTTCTTAATGACATACTCATTTATTCTAAGGATGAGGAATAACACTTGCAACATCTAGAACTGGGTTTGTAGCATTTGTGAAAACATAGGTTGTATGGCATGTTTTCTAAGCGTGTATTTTCCCACAAAAAAGTGGAGTATCTAAGACATATTTTATCTATGGATGGTATTTCAATGGATCTAACAAAGATAAGAGCCATAATAGAGTGGACAACACAAAGGAATATGCATGAGGCAAGGAGTTTCATGGAATTAGCAGACTATTATATATAATTCATTCCAAATTTCTCTTAGATAGCTAATCCAATCACCTTTATTTAGTGGAATAACTAGAGTTTTATTTGGTTAGATAAGTGTGAGGTAACCTTTCAAGAACTAAAAAGGAGGCTCAATTTAGCACTAGTACTAGTAGTTCCTAATCCTAATTGTCAATTCTTAGTAATCACCAATGCATTTGGGGATGGACTTGGAGGAGTTCTTATGCAAGATGGCTCAGTAGTAAACTATGAGTCTAGGAAACTAAATCCATATGAGTTGAATTATGCCCCTCATGACCTAGAACTTATAGTAATTATCCATGCATTACAAGTTTGAAGGCATTATTTGTTGGGGAAAATATTTGAGATCAAGACTAATAAATTGAGACTCAATTAAATATTCACCCAACCGAACCTAAATTTTCATGAAAGATTATGGTTAGAGTTATTATCTGATTATGACTTTGATATTAATTATATCAAAGGCAAGGAGAATAAAGTAGATAATGTTTTAAACTGTAGAAGGTACATAACAACCATGGCTATTATTATGAGTACTTTATAAGATTAGGTAATCAAATTGTTTATAGGAGATGAATTTTATGATTAGGTTAAAAATAATTATCTGAGAATAATTAGAATCCTAAGTATATTAGATTTAAGATAGAGAGTGATGGTCTTTTATGATACAATAGTAGGATGTATGTGATTGATAAAGAGAATCTAAGGAACATAATGTTAACTTAATTACACAATTCCCCATACTAAGGACATCTAAGAGCAACCAAGATAATGGTTTAGCTTAGACCACTCTATTTATATAAATGAATCAATAGAGATACTGCATATTTTATGCCTTGTTGTCTCGAATATCAGTGTGTAAAAGCTGAACATGGACATCTAGTTGGATTGATATATCCACATGATATACTAGGGTAAAAGTGTCAGGTGATTATTATGGACTTCATCCAAGGTTTTCTATTATCATGGAATTGATATAATATGATCTTGGTTGTAGTTCATAAACTAACCAAGGCATCCCACTTCATACTAGATAACTTGATAGATGATGTACATATGCTTGCAAATATATTTGTGAGATAAGTGTATCAGTTGCATGGTTTTCTAGAGAAGATTTTTTTAGATTGAGATCCAAGGATAAATTCAAGGTTTTAGTGACTTTGTATTCATCTCTAGGTATGAAGTTTTGAACTTTAGCACTACTTATCACCTGTAAATTGATGGATAGAGAGAATGAGTTAACCAAGTTTTAAAATATCTCCTTTGTATGTATTACATGGATCATAAATATAAGTGGAGGAGAATATTATATTGGTTGATTTTTCTTACAATAACTCACACCAATAAACATTGAAGATGGTTCCATTTGAGGCATTGTATAGAAGGAGGTTTAGAATACCAATTAGTTGGGACAAGTTAGAAGATAGGGTAGTCTTTAAACCTGAGATGATTTCATAAATAGAAGAACAAGTTAGGACAATTAGGTAGAGGTTGGCCAAATCCACTGATAGATAAAAAAGTTATGCTAATATTATGAGAAAAAATAGGTATTTTGTGTAGGTGATAAAATGTTTTATGGGTTAAGCCTCAAAAAATCTCAATTGAAATCAAGAATTCAAAAAAACTTTCACTGAGATATGTTGGACCCTTTGAAGTTTTGGAAGTGGTCTATCTTGTAGCATATAGAATTGCATTTCCACCAGCTCTAGCTCTTTTGCATAATGTCTTCCATGTGTATTATCCTAAAAAGTATGTTTATGATCCTTCACATGTGTTGGATTTAAATGTTTTACAGGTTCTATATTTGAAGGTTGTCATGGTGGACCCAATCAAAATAATTGACACTCATAAACTTAGTTTACACAATAGAAAAGTGTCATAGTTCAAGGTCTAGTGGGACCAATATTCTAAAGATGGTGCTGATTGGGAGGACTATGATGAGTTTTATAGGCTATTTCCACATTTATTTCCTTGAATTTCCACTACATATTCTATTATTTTCTATCGAATAATGTTTTAAATTTAGAATTTGTGTTTGAATTAATGTCATTGGGACAATGACTATATTTAGGGGGAAGGATATCACATCCCAATTTTTTTCTAAATTGAATAACCTATTTTATCTATAGATTATTATCATTTTTAGTTGATTAAATAATATTTGATCAAGCTTTATGTCATATGTTGATTATGGGATAGTTATATGTTTTTTAGTTTACATGATTAGTTTATGAGTTAGTAGTAGTTTTTATTTTGTACATTATGATCATGTTTTTTAATTGTAAAATTTTATTTTATGGATATAATTATGTTTCAAGCTAACTACCTTCATTGTTGTGAGTTTGATGCAAGATAGATTCATCCCTTAGAGTGTCATAGAGAGAATAATTGGAGAGGGTGGTTTAGATAGTGATGTTGGGGGATGATAGAGAGAGAAACCATAAACCCATGCACATACCATAGGTACTATTTCATGTTGTGTGATTAATTATTGAGTCGATAGTTGTGGTATGCTTTTTTTTAATGTTTGTTGTGATCTTTTGTGTTCTCAGATCATTTTGTATGATTATGTGATTTCTCTAATCTAATTATTGTTGATGTTATTAGTTAGTTGATTTGATAAATATATTCATAAGTAGTTTAATGTAATTTATTGTGGTGTTGTTCTTAGTTAAATATTCTATTAAAATTATTGTTTGGATTCCTTATTAGAGATAATCAATGTATGTTGTTACATAATTAAGTTAGTTTGTTAGTGAATATTTACATTTATAAGATTACTATTACCAATTTTAAATGGTAATAGAAATCTATAATGGACTTAATGATTAATAATCTCTTTGTTAAGTATTAAGGTAATTTAAGGTGTTATGTATAATATTATTATGAAACTATTATATGAATGTCATTATGTTGTCGAATTGTTGTTAAAGCCTATGGATTATTATTTAAACATAGAGGGTTGGCTAAAATTTTAAAGTCAAATGCATAGTGTTTATTTGTGGATGACTTGGTAACAATAAAAAATAGTCTTTTTAAAATCATATATGTTCTAACCATTCTATATAGTCATTATGTTAATTAGTTGATATTTGACTCTATATGGAAAGATAGTGATTAGTCGATTAATGATGGTCAAAACTACAAATAATATCATTGGTGTTTATGACTTGTCATTTATTTGGTTGGGATAGACTAAGTAAAGTCGATGTTTAATTCAAAAGTCATGCTAATATTATTTAGGTTTTGTAATGATTATTTTAATTATTTAAGGTAAGTTTCAAGATGATTAGGGTTTATAATCATTCATTGACTTTGAGTCAACCATAATTATTATGAAAATCATGCTAGGAGTTTGGTTGTTGGAAATATGGTAGTGGACTATAGCTTAGTGTGGGTTCTATTGAGCTATTTTTGCATGTATATTATCATTCAATTTAATCTAGTATGAATAGAAGAGAAGGTGGTGGCAAGTAAGGGAATGGAAATGAATAAAATATAAGAGGAAGGAGGACTAGGAGGCATGCATACAAGGATTACCAAATAGAAAGAGAAAAAATAGAATTCAAGTTAAGGAAGAAGAGTATATTCGACTTCCTTGGCATTAATTATAATCATAGGTTGGTTTTATTCTTAAAATTAATATGTATTTATTGATGGATTTTGAATTGAAATAGTTACTAGGATTTCATTCCTTTGAAATGCTATAAAAAATTAAAAGGATTGTATGTAAGGCTCTACAGAAGGCCCTACATCCACAAAACCCTACATCCAACCTAAGGAAAACCTAATGAAATTGGGTAGAGCTGTAAGAATTAGGATGGTTATATTTGATTTATTTGAGCTCTGTCTTAAACTCATTTTCAATTCAAAAATCTTAGTTTAATCATGAAATGATTATTTATTTATTGGTATATTTTATTTATCTCGAACTAGTTTTGTTGTCAAACCAATTATGATATATATTTATTAAAGTATTTAAAAAATATATAGATTGAAATTTTGGGTTTTATGAGGGATTAACTACATATAAACCTAATTATATTTTAGGTATATAAGTATGGGATTTTTATATAGAAAATGGAATGTTATATATATATACATAGGTATTTATTTGGTTTAAACCGATCTCTCTCTCTCTTTCTCTCTTTCTCTCTCTCTCTCTCTCTCTCTCTCTCTCTCTCTCTCTCTCTCTCTCTCTCTCTCTCTCTCTCTCTCTCTCTCTCTCTCTCTCTCTCTCTCTCTCTCTCTCTCTCTCTCTCTCTCTCTCTCTCTCTCTCTCTCTCTCTCTAACACACACACACACACACACAATGTATCTTAGAAATCTAGTGATTTCAAAGGAAACTATATGTGCAGGATACCTATATAAAGGAACTCAAAGTTTTCATTTTGAATGAAGTTTTTTTTCTTTAGTTTTTTAATGAATTCTATGCATTTTAAACCTAGAACATAGTTTTCATATTTGACTCTCTTATAGATGTCATACCATGCATACTTATTCATACATGGGTTTCAAAACAAATCAATTAAATCCATAATAGATAATTAGGTATGGGAAGGTCAAAGAATGATTTTTTTTTAGTGAACTCAAATTTATTCATAGTTATATACACAAATAGGTTAATGTTGATAGGGAAGAGTTAATATTTCAATTGAATTCATTATATTTTAAATACATAATTGTATAGCTATAACTATGTATTTTTATTACATATCCAAATTAGACTATGATTTAGGTAATATTTTTGCACAATTATCAGAATAACTAGGTATGTGGTTTTATATATTTTTTTCATGAAGTCGTTTATATGTCTAAGTCTGAGATATTATATTAGAAACCCAAGTTGGGCATAATCGACTGAGTGTATGTGTTTGGTCATATGCATATTACTTAAATGTTAATTTAAATGGATTGATTTGAATAATAATGACTAATTGTAATAAAAATATGTTGGTATAAATGTTTGAATATGTATATATGGTAAATCACATGAAATTTTGTGTGTTTTTAGTATTTTGGGATTTATCTAGTTATAAAAGGGGCTATGGGGTTATTTTATTAACTAGATGTATACATTATGTATATGGAATACTCTAAGTCATTAGATAATGGATGTATTCTTAGATTATACTATATACAATAAAATATATGTATGGTATTATAATTGTAATAGATAATGTGTGTGTGTGTGTGTGCACAAAATTGTCCTATGTTTGAAAAATTTATTACCATAACAATGTGAATGTGGGTTCTTGTATATATTAATGGTTGTATAAGAGCATTAAAATAAGGTATTTATGATATATAAATAGAAAGCATATAAAGATGATTTTGGACTAGCTTTTGTTATATATGAGGAATATGAACAATTAAATAAGCCTATGTTATAATGTTTATTTTGAGAATGAAATAACATTATAATTTACTTATCATTTGGGTAACTAACAATCTAGATAAATCAATACCTAGATGGTATATTTAGTAATATTTTTTATTATATTTATTAAGCTGTAATAAACTTGATGATATTGGATTTAGTACATTACATTTCATTGACTAAATATGTGTATTTAATATTTTCTATACTTAACATATTATTATCAGTTAAAGGAAAATATTTTTAATGAATCTATTTGTTTTTATATTATTATAGATTTTTATTGAATATCACATTTATGACTCTAAACAAGTAATGGATTTATTCCACTAGATTAATTAGCACCATCAATGCAAGATGAGGAGTAATCTAATTAAGTGGTATGTATGAAATTGACTAATTCTAAAGATATTTATGTATTGAAAGATTTGGCCAAAGTAATGTTTTAATTAAACATTGGCATTTCATATGTTGATATAGTTTTCATATTTGTGGTATATCATGTTAGAATGAATTTATTTATAATACAAATTATGTTTTATATATCTATAACACATGGTTTCTAGTTTTTCTCTTAAGATTAATGCATAGTGATTATCTACCCATCCATGAAGGGATGCCCATCCCCGTTTTGGAAGATAGTGTGAGTTATCTATGGTATATGGTTTGTGTGGAAAAGTGTTCAGATGATGCTCTCCATTTTAGCTAGAGTACTACACTAGAGACTACACTTGAGATTATAGAGTGATACTTGATTCATGGAGACTCTTGATTCATGGAGATTCATGATCCGTGGAGATTTGTATCATGTTTTATTATTTGAGATATTATGTCTTTCTAAAAACTATAATATTTGGACATTTTAATTATACATTAATGGCTATAATGTTATATCAGCGTTGGATGAATTTTTACTATTTCATTAATGATTTAGATGCAGTATTTACTGATTTATTATTATTGTTCATGATTGTTATATATGTTCATGGCAATCCTTAGATAAGTGGATTAGATATAAACCTTGTGGTTAACTAAATGAATGCAATTTGTTATATCACTAATTATATTTATCATGGTGAAATATGTAAGATGAATATGTTTAATTACTTTTTTTAAATTATTATATTATAATAAATCTTAGTGAGGTTGTTACATTTGGGTGAGGCTACAATTAGGTCCTTCTATTTCCTAGATGTTTTTAGATTTTTGGACATTTGGAAAATTGGATTATCATGAGTAGAATATGGTTCCTTGTCATTCCATTCACTTATTTGGACAATACTTGGTGGTGGTGATCTTTTATTTATGTTTTCTATAGGAAAATCATGAGGATATTTGACACCTAGATCTAATAAACATAAAAATATGTCTAATTTATTATCAAATAAACATTTCTCAAATTTGGTTTGAAATGGATCATACATCAATTTCACTTCCTCATACTCATTTTAGTGAACTTCCACATTATATGGATTCATAAAGTCATCTATATCATGGGGAGAAGTGGGTTGATATGTGAATGGATCAGTTTGGCCTTGAGCCTAATCATCCTCATAAGAAACATTATAAATCATACCACTTCATTTGTAATGATCCATATTGGACATAAACTTTGGAATTGATCTAGATGGGAATGAGAGAATATGATGTTTGGAAACCAACACAAGAAAATCTTGGATTTGAATAGAGTTAACTTGAACACAAGGTAATAATATGGAGTCTCTATTGGAAGTGACCTTATAATTAATAACTTATGGAAAATACTTGAATGGGTTCAAACTCACATAGATAAATTAACAATATGATTTCAAATAATAAAGGTGTGGTTTGAGATACAATTAAAAAATAAGTGCTAGAAATGACCAATTTGGATTTGAAATGCAAATAAAGTAAAAATACAATTTCACACAAACAATGTATTAAGTGTACAAGTTTAAAAAGTTTTGGACGAAGAATATAAACATAGTAATGGTATAATTACACATAAACAAGGTATGAAATGTACAAGTTTGAACAATTTTGGACCAAGAACATAAACAGAGTAACAATATAATTTCACACAAATAAGGTATGAAATGTACAATTTTGGACCAATAAAATGGACACAATAATGCCTCTTTGTGTAGGTGTATAAAATTTATGACAAAATTTTGTCACTACAATAATTTAAGATAAATCTTAATCTATAAACCCTAGTTTAGTGAGTGATAGGATTACTCCACATTCATTGAGTATTTTAATATACTTTCTTTAAGAGATGATAAAATTTAAGATTCTTTAAACAAATTATTACAATTATTGGTAGGGTTTTACACCCACCATCTCTCAAAAGGTTTGTATGTAAAATATATCTTCGAGGGATGTTAACCTTTGCATCCCTACATTAATGAATGTGTCATGGCCAAAGAGTCTTAAGCTAATGTTTTCAAGGGATTTATAGATGGTCTCGATATACCTTTTGGTATGTGGGTGTTTTATAACTATTCACTAATTGGATGTGATATCTTACTAGCCATTCTCAAAAGGGTCTAATCCTTTCATGATCACTTCAATTATATGGGTTTTAGTGAAGTGTTATTGGTGTAATTAGGCTATGAGGGACCACTAGATAAGATACCACTAGCATTGCCTCAATTTTTATACCTCATCAGATAACATGATTGGAATGGTTCTAGGTAATTACATCCTAGTCACCCCACCCTAAGGATTCATGAGAAGGAAATGACACCCCAAATTCTAAGCCAAAAGAAAAGGAAGGTATTACTATTCTGATTCATGCAACTCCTACTAAGGGTAAGTGAAGAGCATTCTAGGCAAATATTTAGGATCGAATATAATAAATACATTTATAATTCACCTAAATGGGAGATAATACACATAAAATATCCATAAAAAAAACTCAAGTAACAAGAAGCAAAAAAGAATAATTGCATAAAATGAAAAATATTTGAAAACAAGTAGGTTTTCTTACAACCCAAATGAAATGTGACTTGATTTTTAAGTGCTCAAAATAAAATGTGAATTGATTTTTTAGAAATAAAAATTAAATATGAATAAAGACATGATATTTTGAATAACTCATCCCAATTTTGGAACCTACAAGCAAACAAGGTGGGTAGTTTTGCTTGGTGGGTATTTTACAAGCAAAGCATGTTGATTTACTATGTTTTTAAAACTCTTATATCTTGACATAGAAATTAATTTTCCATTTAGAAGAAATAATTTCATCAATTTCAAAGTAAACCTAAAAATAATATAAAACAAAACACATAAAAGTACAAATAAAGAATGATTTTATCAATTATTGGATAATTTCACTGGTTAGTAGAATAATTTCATGATATCAAGATAAATTCATTGATAAAAAGATAATTTCATAAATGAATGTAAAACTAGATAGAGATACCCGAGATCAATTTTATTGATACATAGATAATTTATTTGATTGTATAATTATTTTATTCATAATAATAAATTATGATAGATAAATTAGAGATGATAAATAGTGAACAAAGATGATATCATTGATAATGAAGTTGATTTCACTAATAATAGGGTTGATTTCACTGAAATGAGAGACTAATTCATGGAAATATAGAAACATGTTCTCATGGATGATTTCACTGGTAAATAGTTTATTTCACTAATTAAAGTGGTAATTTCATTGATAGTATTATGATTTTGTTGATGAAAGTGACAATTTCACTAAATTAAAAAAACTACATAGACAACAGAGAATGAAAAACATAGAGTGGTGATGATTTCACTAATTACTAGATAATTTTATCGATTATCATTAAAAATAAAATGAATTCATGAATAAATTCACCAAAATGCATAAAAAATAAAATGGTGGAAAATTATAACAAAAAAGATCCAAATATCCAAATATTCTTCAAAGAAAAGCTATCAAATAGGCTCATTTAAATATTCTTCAAAGAGAGGCTACAAAATAGGCTCAAAATAAAGATATGGGTTTCCAATCTCATTAGGCATGTCATATGTATCATTAGGAATATCACTTCGCTATATTCTGACCAAGTTAGTTTTAGTCAATCAAGAACATAAAAACAAATGAAAATAATCTTGGATCCTAAGACATCATGATCTATACAAAATTTTAGTCAATAATGCATTACATTCAAAATAGAAATATGTAAACCTCCATTAAAGACATCTTTATATGG